>JAWWNJ010000168.1:0-503100 GCA_037176885.1 Favolaschia claudopus | reverse complement strand
AGGCGAAGAACTCCGACACATCTTCCACTTGTCCTGACGAGGACAAGAAGGTACGTAACCCATATCCCACGGTTGAATTCTCGCTTAACGTTCATCAATTGTTGTAGATGGCGCCCGCGGAACCACTTATGGTGCGTGAAATATCCGTCAACTCTGTTTCTCTGTTTAACTCTCGCTCATAGCCCGCTTTGTCGTTGAACCCTGTGTCCAACCGCAGCAACAAGCGTGCCCGTACCGAACTGGACGACGTCGACCTCGACTACGAGCCCAAAGTCCCCGGTACGAGTTCATCTTCCCCTTGGTCTAATTTCGTCTAAATTTTATTATAGACAACATGGACAAGGACCTCATCGCCATCATGCATTCGGACGATGTCAACAAGACCTGGAAGGTCTCTCAGAACCAACTCAAGCACTTGGACGCGCAAGGTTTCAAGGCTCGGGAGAGCTACCTCCGCCGCAACATGGCCGCCGCTTCCTTCAAGTATCGCTACTGGCTTCGCGCCTACGAGGAGATGGATGACCAGCTCGAGCAGCTCATGAAGATCCATCATGCCGACAACGAGGATCCCATTATGTGCCCTGCTAGTTCCGCGGTATGTCTCTGCGTTTATTTTTATAGCTCTCCAGTTAAACCTTTCCGCCTTCTAGACTTGATCGTCCTTCCGCGGCTTATATACCTATGTGCCTTCACTCTTTAGACACATAAACCGTCGACTCTCAGTGTTCTCTATCGTATCGTCGTGCGTTCAACCGCACATATTTGCTGTTCAACCAGCAACAGTCCAAATCCCCGGGTTGTCTCGTATATACTTAGCAGTGCTTGCAATACAGTTGTTTTGTCAAGCCAACTTCGTCCGATTTCCCGCAGTATCTTGGACATCTCAGGAGTTCTGTAAGACTCTTTTTCCGCGCTCCAAATTCCAAAGATAGAACGCCAAGATTCCAGTCGTTTTCGACCTTTTACTACTTTCAAAAGGTCTCAACTCGCCGCGGACGCCTTTTATAAACGGCCTCGTTGTCGTTTCTTGGTGTGACTTCCTACATGCTGTTGAGGCTCTCTCTCCAGCAGCTCCTTTTGCGCCTAAGTCTCGGCAAGCCCAGACTTCAAGTCTCACTCCTTTACTTTCATCCGTCTCGCTTATAATCAATACAAAATATAATTCAAATAATCACAGGCAAAACATCTCCTCAGCAGTGTTTACTATTTAAACAGTGCTTCATAGGACGTCTTTTTCCCATAATATTCTCCTCTCCTGTATGAGCATCCACGGCTTAGACGACGAAGAGAACGACGACTACTACGATTATCTCTACGTCAGCACCGACTCCCTTTCGTCCAGCGGAATCGATCCTGCCATCATCGAAGGCTTTGAACGCGACATTATGGTGCCTGTCAACGAGCTCCTGCCCAAGTTCCAAGCTGCCATCTATCTTATGGAAGATAATAAGGTGCGTCCTTAGCACTTGCTACTTTCAACTTTGACTGATCTATTTTTATCACCAGCCAACCGAACAGTGCTCTTGCTGCGCCAAGAACCACAACATCGAGCCTTGCGCTCCGACTGGTTGGGGTCCTCCTTGCCACAACTGTCTTATTCAATTCCATCCTTGCGACTTCACCAGCAAGGACAAGATGATCGAAAGTTGGGAGAAGCGCGGAGGTCCTGGTGCGTCTTTTTATAGATTTCCAGACTTATTCCTCGCTAACCCTCCCCTTCAGCTATCATCTTTGGTCGCAGCACCGATGACCTGGATGTTATGCTTGACCAGCTTGACGAAGCTTTTGCCTACCACCATGAGTTTTCCATCAAGGCTCGCAAGGCCCAGTTCATCAATGCGGTCAACAAGATCGATGATCTTCATGAACTCGCCTATATGCGCAAGGAACTCATCCTTCACGGCTACGACAACTCCGCTCTCGGTTTCGTCGAGCTTCGTATGTCCAAGCTCCTTCCTCCTGGCATCTCCATTCACTCCGTCGAATCGCCTGACAAGTACGATCTCCCGTTTTAATCCTTCGCGGAGAAGTTCTAATTTAGATTACAGAGGCAAATTCCACCACAATCTTTAATGCTTCCTGCGTTTGGACCGTCTAGGACCAACCGACTCTTTTGGCTCATCGTCCGACTCTTCTTCATCATCATCGTTCCCGGTCTCCGATTCTGAGGACTCAGCCTTTTCGAAGTCTTCAGGCGTTACCCTTATTTTTACTTTTTCGAAGGGCTAGATCCTTTATCTTCTTTGAGCTGCGCTCCTTTGTCTTTTCCCCTTCCGCGGGAATATTGTCCACTAGCTTTTCGAGTGTCTCCGTAGATACATCAATAAACTTTTGGATGTTGAGCGGAATTTGCATTCGGCGACGTGCTAAGTATGGAACCACACGCCCCGCGGCTATCCTGTCATGGAATAACGCGCCGTTCATTTCAGCTAGGATATACGCTCCTCCCTTGGTACGTCTTATAACAACCATTGGGCCAAGGTATCTCCCCTTCTGATCCATCTTAGAGTTCAGAGATTTCTCTACTTCAGTATGGCGCACTAGAACCAGATCTCCCGGTTTGAAATCATAGTTTTTAATCGTATGTTCATTGTACCGTTCGAGTTTACGGACTTGAACCATTTTAGCATGATCTACACGCTTCCTCATGTGTTCAACATGGGCAACATGCTTTGCTAAAGCTCTGGCTCTTAGCCCTATCAGTTCCGCGGTCGTCAACACTCGACCTGGTATTTCAACCAACCAAGTAGCTTCCTCAATATCCAACGGTAGAATTGGAATGCGCTCCAGTGACCGCAAAATAAGGTGAACAACCTAATCCTTTTCTAACCGTAACTCTGTCTGACCAAAGCATAACATGGAAGAACCAGAACCATTAGACGGGTTCTTGCCAGTCGCTTTGAACAATGCCTGACGCATTTGGAAGTGTCCACTTTCAATCTTCCCGTTCGCTTGAGAGTTGTATGGTGAAATCTGAATATTTGGTATTCCGTATTTCTGTTTCAACCATTCCACAGCTTTCTTGAACTGCCCGCATTATCCGTTACAATCTGCTTTGGGCAACCCCAACGGCAAATGATTTCTTCAAACAGGAACATTCCAATCGCGTGAGCCGTGTCTCTCACAAGCGGTCTCGCTTCTAACCAAGAACTCAAAGAGTCCCTCGCATCAACCACTAGTCCACATTTATTGGACACTTGCCCCATTACCATTACATCGGTATGGATGACCTGAAATAGACTTGGAGTATGGGTCAAAACTGGCGGGACTTTCAACAGTGTATGTTGTCGGTTTTGGCAAGCGTCGCAAGACGCAATGTACCAAAATACATCTGCTTCTATTCCTGGCCTTCATCATGTAACATGCGGTGTTCCTTGTCAACAACTAACTGATTCGCAGTGCCAAAAGATTTTCTATACATCCTCCCCCCTTTCAAAAAGAAATGTGAGGCGAAGCGCATAAAAACTTCTATACTCTGCATCCTCATTCATTCCTGCGGGCCTTTGCATAGGGTCCGCTAACCATTCCTTTACCAATGGTAATTTAGCATCACGCTTTTTCATCCAATCCGAACGATGCTCTTCATCGTAAGGCTCTCGCTTCGACTCATCCCATTTCAATTCTAAATTTGGAATCAGAGGCTCCGTCATTAAAATATACTCAGGGATCTGCTTATTTTTCCTTTGAGTACGCCTCTCTGCGTTGCTCTTGCCAGATTCGCTTCAGTCATCCTGGCACTCTCGCAATCACGTTGGAAATCTTCCATGCGAACTGCTTCAACCTCATTTCCCGACTGGATATATCCACCTCTTGTGCCTATCTGGTGCTTAAAATCTTCAAAATCCAACGGCTGTGGGCCTTCCGCGGAAACATCCTCATGGTCCTCGGGAGGTTCATTTTGGTCATAACCCTCTTCCGAATTTTTGAATTGTTCATCCCCAGGGAAAGGATCTCTCCTTGATAACCCATCAGGTGCGAACTTTTCACCAGGAACATGCTTCAGCTTAAAATGGAACATCAAGATCTTCTCAATCCAGCGGTTAATGGTGGCATTAGGCCCCATTCCAGGAATTTTCAACATGCCCTTGATGTATAACGCGTCGGTTTCAACCACAAGCTTCCTTGCTCCGAAAATCCAATAATACATGGCCTCTAGAGCTCTCATCAACCCGTACAACTCTCGTTTGGGTTGCGAATAGTTCGCCTCGGTCTTCCCTAACGTTATACTCGCAAATCGTGCAAAGTACTTCTTTTTTAGGATCATCCGGATCCAGCTGGTAGATTATGATCCCTACAGCTCTCCATGAAGTATCCACTTGAATTACTATGTCCGAATCCCAGTCGTACCGCAAGAGTTTTAGAGCTGGGGCAGTTTTTCAACCTTTCTCTAATTTTGGCCTGCGCCTCGTCACAGTCCGCGGTCCATACAAAAGGTACGTCTTTCTTCGTTAACTCATTGATAGGTGCAACAATGTCGCCGTACCCCTCAATAAAGCTCCTCAGAACACCAACCGTGCCCAAGTACGCCTTCACTTGCGTGAAAGAGTCACAGGAACCCCAGTTATTAATAACGTCCACCCTTTTAGGATCGGGAATTCTTCCGCGGTAAGAGCAAATATGCCCTACAACTTCAAACTCATCCGCACAGAGGACCAACTTTTTCCCTGAAAAAGTTCCTCCAGCATAAGCCATCCTAGTCACAACTCGATTCAAATTCTCGAGATGTTCCCAGATAAATCTTCTAATTCCAGGATTCGCAGCAATCCTTTCCCAATCGCCATCTTTTGTCTCGTACCTCGTAGGTCCCCCGCGGACAGGTACATCGTCTATGTAAGGAATCGTTACATGCGGCATTTCATCTCTCAAGATGGTACAAACGTCCTCGTGAAACACGGGGACAGAATTGGTCCACCCCATTGGTAATTTTACTAACCTCAGTGCCCCAAACGGCGTCTGGAAGGTTGTATAATCCCTTGAAGATTCCGCTAAGTCCCTGTTATCATATCCGACAAACATATCCAACGAAGCTCCGCACGCGTCGACCAGCAAAATGTTCTGCTAGCTTCTCCGTGGCTGGAGGTACCCCAGAGTGTTGAATCGTAACTTTCATTCAACCTCTCTAACTCGTGTACAATTCTCAATGACTTTCCATCTTTCTTTATCACCGCAAAAATAGGTGACCTGTAGGACGAGTTGGATGGTTCGTACACCCCCAGCATCTAATTTAGCTTTGATGATGCGGCAGAACTCTTCAAAATGTCCAGGTGGAATAGGAATTTGCGAGCATACCCATGGTGTATGTGGTACCACAGGCATATCAACGGGCGGAAAATGAATTGCCCTCGCTCATCCTCTTCCCAGGCGAAATGCTCGTTATGCAACATCATAAAATGATGAAGCAACTTCATCTCTTCAGGCAATAAGAACCCAGTGTTATGAGTCTTTTCAAATGCCTCCATTCGCTCCGCGGTATACCTTCCTACTGGGTGAATCTCAGGAATATCTGTTTCTATTTTTGGCATATCCTTTAGAGGGTCTCCCTTGATATCCCGCACTATCCTGAACTTCTCATCCACTCTTCCAAGGATAGGCTTAATCTTTTCCGCCACCGGTTTGTACTTCTTAGCAGCAAATACTCGCTGTTTTCCCATAGAGATGCCCAAATTTCCAAAAATAAATGCTCTCTTGGTACTTCCGGCACCGGTACTTCAAAATTCAGCTTCCCCTTAGCAGCAGGGACCGTCTTTGCTCCCCTGCCGTCGAAGTCTTCTTAGACTTCTTCTTCTTCTTTTTCTTCTTGTATTTTCGCTTTCTACGGTTCACCTTCGGACCTCGGTCCGCCGCCTCCGCGGAACTATTTTTATCATCATTCACGCGGGAATCTCGCTCCATGTAGGCAAAAGCAGACTTAGCCGAGCTATCACCTGGATAAGGTGCTTGCTTTCCACGGTTTGATTTTCTCGGGCTTCCAGATTCCGTGAACAAGAAGACATCTGTGCCTTTATCTTTCTCTACCTGCCCTGCGAATTGATTCAACAATACGCTGGCATTCTTGTCGCCTCCAAATGCGTCTCTAGACGCCAATAAATACGCCATTGTCCGATCATCCTGCGAAACCACGTCTCCGTCTTTTGGTAAACCATATCCTGTACACACCAACTCCCGTTGTCATTGTACTCAAACGCGGCCATTACTTCTCCCCCATCTTTGAGTTCCTCAAAGACCTGCAAAAATCCGGTTTGGACTCCGCGGGAGCAGTCTGGAATGGTTTTCCTGTGTCTCGATCTATTTTGATCCCCCGCTGAGAGGTTGCAAAGGTATTTTGATCCCCCGCTGAGAGGTTGCAAAGGTATTTTTATTCCCTGTGCGCGGATCCGTAATAGTAATCTCGACTTCGCCGGTCCGTTTACTCGCAAATATCGCTTCTGACAAAATTTCGAAAGGGCGTCCCAGAAGGACTTCATAAGGCACTTCGTCAATAATATGAACTTGAAGGTGCATCACTATCCCTTCAAAATTAAAAGGCACATTCATAGCCAAGCCCAAAGTGGACTGTATCTGGCTATTCGCAGCAACCATCTCACAGACTATATTTGGATTCCAAGTCAAACCAATTTCCTTGGCCAACTGGGCATTCATTGATACAATCTGCGACCCACTATCCGTAATGGCTTCCACATACTTGCCATTCACCGACGGATGAATGCATCTGAGCTTTGCAGAGGAGCCCGCGGACGGGACTTTAACAGCTTTCGCTTTTTCTCCCTCTGGTAGCCTCCGGTAAATCATGATCATTGGAGGTAACCAATTCAGGGAACGTGTCAAACATCAACACCGACACAGTCTTTCCATCCTCATCTACAACTTCACAAGTCGTTGTCTCAACACGAACGTTATCCTCTGCCTCACTTTCATCATCCGCAGGGCTCTCCGAGGTCTGAGTCTTCATCCTCAGGCACCCTTTGGACGACGAAGTTGTGCACCTTGGTCGGAACAATATCACCAGAAGTAGTCTTCATAAATTTAGCTTTGTTCTTCCGCGGACCCCCAATCTCAAGAGTTTTCCGGAGCATCTCGTTACTATCCAGCAATGTGCCTATTTTGACTGGTATCACAGTCTCCCGAATAGCGTCTGCGATCTCCGCGGTAGCTTTGTCTCGCCGCTGAGTATCTTTAGGCACTCTTGTTCTTCGTGAACCTGATGACCCTTGGCCATGTTGCTCCTCTGCTGGTTTTCGCGGGAACACGGGTCGTACGGGAGGGTCAGACAGAGGTTTCACGTCCTTGAACGGAAGTTCTTCCTTCTGATTTTTATTTCTGACACCAACCGACTCGTCCTCAGAATCACTGACTTCTTCAACGGTAACTTTCCTCGCAGGTTGAGTAGTACGCTTCGGTAGCAACACTTCAACTCTATTCTCTCTGGCTGGCTTAATGGGCTCCTTCCCATTATCTCTCTCGGCTACTGTTTCTTTTTGTTGGTTTTTCTGTTTTATAAACTGCGCTATTTTTGAAACAGACTCCTCAATCTTGTCCAGTCTGTCCTCGGTCGCAGAAGAAGTTGATGCTTCTTTCGACTCGCTGGTGAACGACTGAGAGGAGGACGACGCAGGGGTCACTAGCATAATAATACTCAAAAGCCTCTTTCGTTATAATAACTCTGAGTGCGATTATTATAGTAGTCCCGCACTTTGGTCATGTAACTCTTATTCTGGGTTCCCGCGGCAAAGCCTTTCCATCATAGAAGAACATATGTCCTTCTTTCAAGATTAACAGGCCCCCAGTAATATCATCCCTTCTGTGCTTGCACTCTGCAACATAGTGTGCCGGATCCCAACAATAATAACAGCCCGTTGGCCTGCCATCTCTGAGAGGAGGCCTGTCCTGGCCCGTACTCTCTTCTCTCTGCTGGGCGAGTAGGATAGTTAGAGTTTCCTTTTTCCAAGGCTTCTTGCATCTTGGACATAGTTTGTTTTTGGTTTGTTACAAACTTATCCAAATGGCTCGCAAGAGTCTCTTCCATTTTTATCCTTTATATCCTTGTTCGCCTGGAGGATCTTTTCCTCCCTAGCCTTGGAGTCAGCCTCTAGCTTGTCCAATCTAGCTTTCAACTTGGCAGCTTCATCACTTCCTTCCGAACTTCCCGCAAATAGAACAGCCTTTCTTTTTGTATCCGAGGGAGTTGTGAAGAAAATAGAGTCATTACTTTTGATCAACGACTTCAAAATCTCCTCAAAGTCTGCCCATTCGTACAGGTCGTCAGGGTGAGTGTAGGCCAGTTTATAGGCCTTCCCTTTGTTCGCAGCCACAGCTTCATATTCAGCTTTTGCTCGCTGGTACAATGCAAGTTCCGTCGGACTTCTGGCCAGCACGATAGCGCAGAGAGTCTCCTTGAAGGTCGGATGAATACCCTTCAAAAAGTCTTGCGCAACTCGTGCCTTGAGAGCATCTCTCGGTCCTTGTTCATCACTGCAACTCGTCCGCGGAAATTTCGACAATAGTTGGCAAATTCAACTTCCTCGTCTATTCTCACCGGACGGTCTGAATACTGTTTCAAGAAAGATGCCCAGCCCGCGCGGGAACCTTTCTCTACTGCACGAACTTCAGGATAAGCATCCATCAACTCCGCTTTCCATTCCTCATACGTTCCATTCGTATAGGTGGGCAAAGCCTGCCATTCTTTCTGCAACTTTACTGTTCGCATAGTGGTGTGCTAGCCACTTCTTTGAATGCTCACTAAGATTTCCCTGCTTCGCAATAAGATCATCAATCCCTTCCAAGTACTTGGGCAAGTCCCCTGTTTCGTCATCGAATTTCAGGTTATGTCTCCCAAATACATCAGGGATCTTGGTCTTATCAATTTCATCGTAGGTAGCCATAGTGTTTGTTTGTGGGGGGTTCGGAGTTCGAAATAGCCTCGATGGTCTGATTCAAATGATCAGATATCTCGCTGTCCGAGTGGATTGCGTGTCCCTCAAAGGGTAATGCTGCAGAAGTATTTATAGCTTCCGCGGAACGCGCTCTCCTTCTTCTCTTAACTGGTGACGAACTAGACGGACCGTCCTGTACTGGAATTTTTTGGTCGTACGCGGTTTTCTGCCAGACGCCGATGCTCCCAATTTACAGACTCGGGTATAAGACTGTTCCTTGAAGTCGACGTTTTGAGCGGGTTCTTGTAAGGCAACCCTGGCTTGCTCTAGCAAACTTCTGGCACCTGCTCCTGTATTTAATGGAGACGGGCTGCGCTGATGTCTGCTCTTCCTCGACGTCTTTCTAGTACGAGGGTGTGTTTGGGCTGGAATTCTCGACAACCCAGGAAAGTCCCTTCTCTAGACTCTCCCAACTACAGCAACGTGTTTTGTTTTATCAACAAATTACCTCCGAACCCCTCGCGGTGGGCTGCAGATGTAACGCTGACACTTGAATATATCGACAAAGTGCTAAATATAGCGCAGCAGAGAATCTACCACCAAAATATATATATAACACAATCAACCAACACACACAACACTACAACACAAATATCTCAACAAGATACACTCAAATGTCTCTCGAAGAGTTCGTGGGGTTCGATCCGAAATCCAGATGTCTCAGTGACGAGGATATAAGTCGACTTGCAAGCAGAACCTTGCACAAAACACGCTCTCACACACCGTAGATGGAAGTGATTCCGTCCGCGGACCTTTCCTAAGAATAGGAAACTATAAAACAGTAGGATACAAGATACCAACCAAGTTGAATATCAGGGCGAGATTGAAAGTATGACCACAGACAGTTTCCGCGGCAGACTGTACAATTCTTATAGCACCAGTTGTACTATAGACCTGAACCTCCAAGTTCCAGGAACGTTTTGACACTCCTTTATATAGCACAAGTCTTTCAGAAGAGGACTAATCAGATCTCTTCAGGTTATACGCCAGCAGTTCCAACGCAATGCTTTAGCAGATGGACAGTTCCACTCTCTTCAGACTCAGGGAGATACTAGTTCACTCTTGAGCACATGTATCCTCACAATCGCAATAGACAGTCCGCGGGTTATAGAGGCAGGCAGTTCCTAGCACACTAGTACCACGGACAAAGCTACTCAAAAGGCGAAGCCTCCGCGGGTGAACACTCTCGAAACAAATGCTTAGGATTCACACTTGACTTGAACTTCAACACAGTTTCTATTAAGACAAACGAGTAGACAATATCTTATATGTGCCCTCTATGTTGCTGCCTGAGTTCACCAACGCTGTCCAATAGACTGAGCGCGATGTCCTCCAGCTCAACGAGAAATACAGGTCCTTTTATACTAATGCCAAGAAATACATCACATAAATAGTACAGAGTAAGCAATGTCGATCCAATTGAGTAGAGAGATGGTATATTGGTATTTGGGTGTCCCGGAGGACCTTCGGCAGCCTCTTGGCTTGTCGATCCAACGGTAGAAAGTCAGCAGTTATGACTCTCACGGTTGAATCACTGAATTGCGGAAGCCCGCGGAACACCATCATTGGTGATCCCGTCAATCTGTCACTTGCGGCAACCCTTCCGGTGGTGCCATCAACGCCTCTACTAACTCCTAAGACTATTCTTGGGACATTCCAATTCACTCGCAATATCACGGACTCTGTCTGTTGTCCAATTTATCAAGCCACCAAGTCATCCGCGCTGACTCCAATATAGAAATAGATTTCTAATGAAGTTGCCGCACTTGTTCGGCTTCAGCATCACACCATCATCACTCCTGTCAAAGACCTCATGTCTTGCCATATCTCTGCCTTTTGATCCTGGCACCGGCATCTCCTGTATGAGATCCCTTTCCGCTGTTCCAGCTGTCTATTTATAGTCGGCAGCCCGCGGCATCTGTCATTTGACTCTGATGTCCACCGCGGCGCCTTCTACATCCTTGTAGACCTTCGTCTAAGTCCGTAGTACACAAGTACTTGACTCTTCGTCACTCTTCTGAGGGTTCTGTTATGGAACAGATCCATAGTACTGCAGTAGGCTATTATTATAAGGCCTTTCTCCTGTGATGGGTTTTTTACGGTCAACAGCTCGGAGCTCACTTTGACCCTCCTTAGTGTCACCAACAGAGGTACTGACTTCCTATTGATAGTCGAGTAAGACTATAGTCGTGGCGGGTAGTTGGGGGTGTTTAGGGCCGCACTTGACTTAAAATAGCCAGATATAACGCGCAAAAATGGCCAGTCGTTACAGCGAAGCCCCGTAATGGCGAATGCTACATTTGCACCAGTACTAAGCAACCATGTTGTTGCGCTCCATGGTGGCTCAAGGACGGGCAGACAGAGATACTAGACGCTACCATCAAACAGATGTTTCGAGCGTACACAGCAATACGCACAACATCTTGCTGCTAGGAATATCACCCGCGCGGTGCAGCGGGGGCTGCTGAATCCGGAGGGCGATCCTGTAGTCAGTCCCTCAGAGCAACGCACTACCTTGTAGCCACGGAAGAAGGAAGCGATTCGATTCTGGGTCATAAAATGCTGTCGCGTCAAAGGGAAATCAAAAGATGTTCAAAGTGCTGTGGCAGAGATATGGACCAGCGGACGACCCTTGGGTCTCCGAGCTGGACCTTATAAACGCTCCAGAACTCAGGCGTGAATACTTAAATTCCACATAAATTAGGGACATGTTGGCCGAAACTGTATGTACGTGGGAATTTGTACTTGGAACTTTTCGTACTCTTTCTTCTTTCCTTCCACCTCGCTAGGACGTGTTTCAACACGATCCCTGCAGAGCATCTTTCTATTACTACAAATCGACTTTCCGACTACCGCCTCTCTTCTTTACCGCCTTCCTCTTTGCCTGCCCCTAGCCTGGTCCTGACGCGTGTTTCGACGCGATCTCGACTGCGGCCTTTTCTTCAAGAATTCCGACAATATGGCAACCTCTTCGGATAGCGACCCCCTCTTCCCGCTCTATTTACGAGCGGCTCGCCAGAACTGCGCAGCGGGCTACTACGACAGCCCAGAAGTCTATTCGGGGATGAGATTCGAGCTATGACGAATCCCGACGGTCTATTCGAGGGTGGTCAAGCAGAAGGAAAAGAAGTGGGAGCTGTGGTCACCAACTCGTCCCAGACGCCATTTCTACCTGAATGGAGGATACCTGGATCGCTGCCAACCCTTCCGAAATTGCTGGAGGACCGTCGATATGATGGACACGTAGGGAGGATGGACTGCCTCTTTTTTTCCTCACTACTACGTGTCCTCTGTTGTACTACTACACTTACTATTTTGCTTACTAAAAGATAGATTGCAATACCACCCATCAGCTAAATCAACGAGCTGCCCCGAACTCGATTTTGCCCGCCTGTTCTTCACTGTCATTCATCCTTGGACAACTCGCGAGTCTGGAATATCTTGCCTCATAAATATCAGTTGATGGCAGTCTGTATGGTTGCTGCTTTTCACGTAGATCACATTTTCAATTCTGTGTCAAGTATACAAAGAGGCATGCCTAGCAACACAGAGAGGCCGCACAATACACAAATGAAAGCTGATTCAAGCTGCAACTATACCCTTATTCATCTCCCTTGCGGTCTTCTTGTCACTGCGCCCTTGTTGACGCTTGTATTCTTTGCCCCGCTTCAAGGGGATCTCTTTGCGTTGTTTTACCTTACGTGCCCCGATGCCTCTGCCTTCTCAAGTCCATTCTCAGGCAAAGTCCACTTGATGTTCAGTGGCATTGACACATTTCTACAGGTAGGGCCTGCGAAGACGCTAGATCAAATTCCTACACACAGCAATGAAAAAAATGATCTTACAATTAATTGCGTCCTGCGTGAGAGTTGGCCTTAGTTTGTCGAGTTTGCTACATTGCATCAACCAATTCTGTGTTCAAACAAGTCCAGTTTAAAGTTAACTTGAAGCAGAGCACTTCAGGTTAAGTCTTACTCACAACGTGATAAAGATTATGTTTACATGGGCAGCTGAGTATTCATAAGCGAAGTTTGGGGCAGTTGGGGACTTCATGTTTTGTAGAGTATCAGTTCTGATGATAAGCCTAATGTACATTATAATTTACATTGTTAGGATTTCCTGGAACAACGGAGACTTGGAAAGCATCAAGCTCGACTGGTTGACCAACTGGAGCGGAAGCTTTGGCGACCACATAGGCCAGTGTATTGTTGGGGAGTGGAGCAATGCTGGCCGTAAAGTAGATGTGCAAAGTTGCAGCGCAGCCAGAAACGTTTGTCTCATTGTCAGAGAGTGTCTTGAGAGAGGTAAAATAGTGATTCTAGTGGCAAGTATAGGTAGCTCCAGGAACTTGAGCGGCAACGCACTTTCCGCAGCAAGAGCCATAAAACCGAGAAGGAGGAAGGTTGACATAGTGGAGGAGAATGAGACGAGACACTGGCCAGAATCGATAAACATATGTGAGGAGAAAAGCTTTGCCAATCAGAGCCTTTTAACGGCGAACAGGGAGTTTGAGATTACAACATTGATACACTGCTGTGACTCCAATTTAATGAGCCGCAAGACGGAAAATTCCGGGTTCAAATTGAGGAGAGTGACGTGGAGACACGGAGAGGGAGCATTCAGAACGTTGATAGACTTTTTATTTGGCCACGGCTGAAATTATTCAATTTCGGTTCAAGTGTTAATAATGTATTAAAAGAGCAATACATCTCTGTGTTCCGATTAAAGGCACCATAAGAAGAGTATTACTTGGGACTTATAAAAACATGTCAAAAGGCCAGCATGAGTAAGAGGCTTTCGTGAATAAACTATAAACTATTAAAGAGGTGTTTGTGGACAGAAATCGGACTTGAGGTTCTGTTATACCAAAGAAGAGCTGTTGTAAGTGCTAGATTAACCCGAAGAAAACCTATCTACTAATGTCACAGGTATTCATACTACAGAACTGCGAAGATCTGATACAACAAAGATAGAGACCGGCATGGCGGGCATAGCGCATAGACGTGGCATAAGAGAAGAGAGGTAAGGATAAATGAATAAATAATACGTGCCTGAATACAAGCACATCATGACGGCGCATTTCCGTTACATACGCCCTAACGTCTAACAATGACAACTTCAATATCATCGGTTGAATTTGCGCTGTTGGTTGCAAGCCTGATGACGCTGCACATGGACGGTGCGGACGGTTGAAAAACTGACCACTCACGTGCAGCAAGATCGAGTTCATCAGTATTTTCGGCTTCGTTGTTTTGCGAGCCTTTATCATCTGCTTTGCAGTGCACAATTTTTGGTTACAGTTGAAATTATAAGACACTCTAAATAAGCAGAGCAAAGGTTTTTGCTACTGTAGTCTTCCATATTTGGGGAGAGTATAGGTAGAGTGAGAAGCCTGTAAGCCTGCCAAATACGCCATTTACGACAAACCTGGACAATCCTCACTACTCTGCGATCATGGGCAGGCCAAGAGTCATGATCAGCGTTCTGGTGCTGTATTTTCTGGAGTTGAAACTGATCATTCTACAGGAACCAAGAGGAGCCAAATCCTTCCACTGGTCCATCACCTTGGTTCAAACGTCATCCGGAGAGTGTTCCGCTCAACTACTTCACGCCCAAGTACTGGAATCAAGAGCTCACTGTTCGCGAGAAGGTCGAATACATGAACAATGGGATTGTGCTGCCACTTGAAGCTCACTGTCACTCCCTCAACTCTATCACCAAATGGAAGAGCCTCTCAACAGCCGAGTTTATGAAGAAGTTTGGTAATGATAAATGAGCACCTGTGGCAGCAATTTCCGTTATCGTTCAAATGGCCGTCATTCTGGCGATCGACGTTTGCTGCGCTGCGTCCATTGACTCTCCAGCTGAGCTTTGACCTTGACCGCAATCCCAATGCCCCCAACGCCAAGATTGAAGAATTCCCTGACGGTCAACCTGCTGATGACTCGGACACGGATTCAGATTCAGAAACTGATGAATCTGAGCTCGACTCTGACGAATATGCTGATCGGTACGGTCCTGGCCTGCTTCGCCACCAGCTCAGAGCGCGCAATGCTGTGTATGCGAAACAAGACGCTTATGAGCGCAAGACTGCGCGGTTGTTGGCATTACACACCTGCACTACTCGTTCTACAGACACGGCCTTCAACAAGAAAGTCGCGCAGAATGTCGAACCACAGATCGCGATTTACTGCAATTGTCTTGAGTAGCCGCGAGTTGGAGAGGACAGAATAGCACCCACAAAAGGGATCATAGCTAAAGCAGTCGTAACCAACGGGATAGCCATTGCGCTGGCTAGATTGAAGAGGAGAAAAGCAAAGGCGCATCAAGACTTAATTTGATTCTTTCAGCGATTTGTCGCCCCGAAGTTCAATTTACTGCCGAGGACGAAGGAGTTTGGCCTCGAACTCATTTCCTTTCTCTTCGCCATTCTCAATACATCGATGAGGCCACTGAAGACGATTTCCTCAGCCTGGCCTGGTTGTAAGTGATTTTATATTATGTCCTTTTAAACTGTTCACTCACTTGTTGCCACAGAGCCTTCCCACCCAACGCGCACTTGCATCAGTTCAAGTATGTTCCGAGTTCTAGAGCTTAATTGGAACTCACACATAGGTGTAGGCTATTCCTCGCGAGGGATTGCTTCAGGAATTCGGTGTGCCGAGCCGTCTGTTCGCGTCTCCGTTCTACACTGCTGTCCTTCGTGGTTTCTTTTCCTGTACGGGCATACCCTGCCCTGGGCAATTTGAACTTGTCAAACCTGCTATTCATTCCATCGTTCCTTTATCTCGTATTGATTCTCCATTGTTTTGCCTGCAGATGTTTGTATGGGCAGCCACGGGCGCGCCGTTCGTTGAAACTGACCAAGGGATCTCTGCTGTCTTTGTGCTTCCCAGCAACACGGACTACGACATGGATGAGACAAAGCGCGCGGCGAGCATGGCAGAAGGGGCAATTGTGTTCCGCAGCTGCCTTAGATCTGCGTGGATCCCGTTGTCACATCTGGTTCAGCTGCATGCTGCCTCTTACCCTGCTTGAGACGAGCAGGGAAATGCTGTTGAACTGCTGACTCTCGAAGATGCCCTGGACGACTGGCTGTTAACACAAATCGTGACCGCAATCGGTGATTTGACTGTGCTATAGACTGTGAGTTCATTTCCTTTCATAACCCTTCTTCTTTCTAACTTCTTCTCGGGTTCAACTGGCATCAAAATGTCGATGCTCAATTTCCCATCCCATTTCACTCCTGCCTATCCTATGATCCTTTTAATTCCCAAGAAGTCTTTACCACAGTACTGTATACTCGCTTGCTATCCGTATTCCCTTCAATCGGTAAAGCCGTTCAATCGCTTCATTCCACTCTACATACCGTAGGCTCCTTTTAATCCTCACTCCTACATTCACTTCCACTCACATTTACTTACTTGTCCGCAATGATATTCAGAGTAAAGCCATTTATTCAGTTCTCAATGTGAAGCTTTTGAATACCTGCTAATTAAGTATAGTTTATGCCACCTGCGTGATCGAAATTCATCGTGCGAGCATCTGAGCCAACAACTCATCAGTTTCCTAGATCACAAATTGAAATCACCGAAATATCATATACCAACCTCCCTCTTTCCCTCCACAAATACCCTTCGCTTCTTACTTCCGAGCTCTTGTCTCTTTTGCCTCAACAACCCAATTGGCGCGAATGAGTTGAACCATGGGAGTGTTATCTGATGGCATCAATTCACTCGAACTTGACTTTCGGTGATTCCTTGCTCCCAATTGCTGAAGAAAGTCGACAGAGGGCATAATATGCTTGCAGTTCATCTATTTGCAGTTTCAGCTAACCCTAGAGGACTGCTGCCTGGCAATCTTCGTGCAGACTCTATGTCAAGTTCATCTGTTGTAGTGCGGCTGACAAGTTGTATGTTATATCAGTTGTTTCTCAGTCATGTGTAAAACATTCAACTATAAGGACTGAGTGAGTACAATAGAAAGACTTGATACAAAGACCAAAGTCCTAGCAAGACCAAAGACACCTCCGCAATCTGAAAGCAAAGACAAAAGATACGAAAGACAAACTCGTCATTTTACTGATGCAGACTCAGGTACCACATCGCACATGACCCATCAACGTGGGCTTCTGCTGAACACTGTTCCGCACAGGGTTCCCATCCAAGTCGCAAATGGAGTTGTAGTGTACTCTGAATTAAAAAGAGAGATCTTGCTTAAGCCACTTATACAGTAGCAAGCATGTAATTCTCACAAATGTGTTCACAATCTATCTCATAACCTCGTCTCTACCACCTATCTATCTCCTGTTCATGGCTACTCTATTCTCATGGAGCAGAACACTATCACACAAGCTTCAAAGTGTGTATACACATGAAGCGCGCAAGAGTGGTGCGCTCAATGCATTCAAGGTGTTCAAAGCTCATGCTGAGAATCACTTTGGTTGCAAAATCAAAGAGTTCGTTCCAAGAGGATGAAGGTGGGGAGTCCTTACCTCTTGTTATTGAACAGGCAAGCACAGAGGTCTGAAGTCTACAGTGAGAACTGTAGTAGATTTGCAATGTGAAGAAGATACTTGCCTGAAGTCAACACTGAGGACTCAAGCCACTAGCTAGGCTGTATATATAGGTAGAGGAGCCATTACCCATGCTTGAGGACTTCAACATGTCGGACTGACATCCTGTTTCGACGCCAATGCTCCCTGGTCTAGTCTTGACCAAAGATGGGTGCCAAGTCAGATGAGGAAGCCAAGATACCATGGCATCTACATCTCTGCCGTTGGTCGCCTCATCTATTTGGCACGCGTCCTGACTTGTCCTATGTTGTTGGAGTTCTTGCACGGTTCAATCCTGGTGAACTCCACTGGTCCAGCATGTGTTGCGTTACATCAAAGGAACACTTGATTATGACATCAGCTATACCAAATCACCTCAGCCCGTGCCTCCCATCACTTATGCTGATGCCAATGATGGCGGTTGTCCAGACACTGGCAAAAGCACTGGAGGTTACGTGGTAATGATGTAGGTGGGCCCTATATGTCTCTCGCTATATACCCGTTTGTTAATTGTTCCGTCTCTTATTATTTATCAGTGAAAGGTATAAAAGGCATCGTTTCATGGACTGGGGCTCTAGTGGATTCCCTTCTCTCGTTGTGAGCGTCAAGCCAATGTTGGCTTTGTGAATAACCAGACGTTGGACTCCATTTGTGTTGGGATGTGAGTTTTACCTCTAACATCTCTCACTCTCACGAGTGTCACCACTGTGATCCTTTATGATCCTATCATCAATATCTGATCCTGCTGATCCTATGCATCCCTCTGATGTTGGGTGTACACCAGATGGAAGCCGAAAAGGCAAAACGAGCACCAAATGGGAGGCGAAAAGCCAAGTCACATTGTCACAAAATGCCTAAATACGTGACAATGTACTAGGAATTTT
Organism: Favolaschia claudopus; assembly: GCA_037176885.1. Classification (NCBI taxonomy): domain Eukaryota; kingdom Fungi; phylum Basidiomycota; class Agaricomycetes; order Agaricales; family Mycenaceae; genus Favolaschia; species Favolaschia claudopus. The sequence continues at coordinate 484,732 of JAWWNJ010000168.1, read as the reverse complement.
GGAAAAGTCTGAGTTATAGCCAAATATCTTTAACTAGACTAAACCAGCAAGTGTTGGTGGTTTTGCGGAAAGTTGAGAAAAAAGTGCAAGGCTCTTTCATCAAAGATTTGATTATAATTAATTCTAGAAGCTAGTTAACCGCCAGAAAGATCAATGCTATGCTTCGAAGGATCGCCAGAAGGACGGGCGCAAAGTGTAGGCCGTTGCTGGGTTGTCAACAGAGGACTGGGAGACTGGAGTGTCAAAAACTCAAAGAAGTTACAAGTCATTTAAAGTTCAAAGACAGCATCATGATTTGATGGTTTCCGCAGCAGATGACGTCACATGATGTGATTTTGGTTCGTTGCTTTCTCCAATGGCATGCGTTCCAAAAGCAGCTCCACAAAATGGTGGCTTCCGGCGGCTGCTTGAACGACTTCAAACTGCATTTCGTTGATGTCTAGAAGGATTTGAGAGCAGGAAAAGAGCCCATTCTGCTTCAATATTCACTGCCCATTAGCTGCTGTACAAAAATCTTGGTATTTTAGCTTGAAATGCACCAGTGTGCACCGCATGCTGTTAGAGCCACTGGGGAGCCACCTAGTGGCTACGAGCAAGATTAATTTTACGTACTGCAATCTTTTTGTGAATTTCCCGAAATTATGGGAGCCCCTGTTTGCATTGGGGCGGTTCCTTGTATTGCGTTTTGCGGGTGTCTATGTTGATGCCAGGTGCGATTTTGTAGATCTGACTTTGCACGGACCTGTTGCATGCTTCCACCACGCAGAAGCCCCAATTCAGCTTGATCTTTCTCAAACAAGAACACGAGAAATTCTAGTAATGGACAACGAAAATGGATTACATGTCATGCTGGCAGCACCCTGAGGTGAAGGTTACATTCCTCAACACGGGGTCAACCTGGTACTTAAGCACACACAGGGGATTCTAGGCTCCATTGTGAAGGGGTATGTGATGCCAGAAGAGCTAGTAGAAACGATCGTGCTGGCCATTGAGAAAAAGGAGGACTGGACGTTTGAGTTTCTCTTCTGAAGTTTTACAGACACTCCGCGATGGGTGAGTGTTGTGGTGCCCTTTGAGTGAGACCTCCGTGTTCAAGCCACACACCCGTAAGGCTGCTACAGACTCTATATCGTTTCTGGAGCTATCAGGGCAGCAGGAAGACTTGTTGCGGCCTGAGGTAAAGCTTAAACTCTGAAAATGCTCTTGCCTTGAATGTCATGAAGAGTTTGTCAGGCATGGAGTCAAAGACACGCAGCGAAGACACACAGTGAAGACTACGTGTCTCAATTGTTGCAGAAGATTGAAACCATAAAGACCGCACGTGTGTGGAATCGGAAGACTGGTCTGGGCTCAGTTGCGTTCAAGGCCAGCTTCAACAAGTCCTTGTTCAAGGCAACGTATCCGGATTGGTTTTGAATGCACGCAAGACTCGTGAGAAAATGGAAGAGCTGCATAGCAAGTACGAGCAGTTCAAGGAGAAGCAGAAGGTTATCATGACAGCGTGAAATAGGTCAGTTTTGAACTGCAGTGCTGCTGATTCCTCGTTTTAACGCTGACAATCTAGGGCATAGGATTGGGAAGAAATTGAACTGACTGGTCGAGCGACTGCACAACCTAAATACTTGTCTGAAGTCAACAGTGAGAACTGAGAACTCAAGGTACAGGAACAAAGGGAATGTTACATATGGTAGATAAAGGGAAGACCTAAAAGAGAACAAAAGACATAGGATCAGTAGGATCATATCAATGATAGGATTATAAAGGATCAAAGTGGTGACACTCATGAGAGTGAGAGATGTCAGAGGCAAAACCCACAACACTGCTCCGTGACGAGACAAGTCTCGCTCATCTCCCCCAAGGCCAAGGCAGCAAGATACTGGTTGTCCATGAGGAGAAGGGAAGGGCCAGACACTCCGTTCATGGAGCAGATTGCGCACCCACTTGATCTCCTTTCCAGCTTCCAAAGCAGCAAGATATTCTGCCTCAGTAGTCGAAAGAGACACAGTAGATTGCAACTTGCTCCTCCAGCTCACTGGTCCACCACACATCATTACCACGTTCTTCAAAGAGAGTAAATACGGGGGCCTTGGGATATGCATAGGCTGATGGGGCAGGTGGGCAGAGAGGTGGAATGAGCTGAGAAGGGAAGTTCAGTGGTGAAATTGGATGCATATTCGGTACGGTCCCAAACAAAACTCTCTAGTGGCGGTACAACTGGCTTAACACCTGTAATGGGCATGCCATAGTACTGAGGGCCTTCATCTGCACCTGTAAATGCCAATGAAATCTAGCTCATAATTGTCAATTAAATTCCACAGCGAGCAAATAGCTCTGTGCTATTTCAGACCCAAGAAACCTATAGACACATACCAGCTCCTCATCTACAAGCTCCATATCCTTTGCATTGACCTCATTGCTCACATGAGCTATCTGCTCTTCTAATCCCTTGATGAATGGCTTCAATATCTCTGGGTTGGTTTGAGCTGCTACAATGTTCACATTCTTGAAAAAAACAAATTTTTGGCTGATTTCGAAGGTAAGGCTCAAGTTGCACTCCAGCCGGTCCCAACTTAGCTTAGTTCGCTTGTTTGTCTCGTGCCGTAATTTTCTTTCCCCTACCCTCACCCTCCTTCACCTTAACAAGTCCCCAAAGTTGGTAGGCTATTTATTTGCATTGAGGAATATAGTCAGATTGCCACAGTAAATACAATACTGGAATCCCGACTCGCACACATGTTGTGTGGATTTTGTTTGAAGAGATTTATATCTCCAAGAATAAAATTTAGTAAACCAATAGCAAGCGTTTCAGCGAAGGGAGATTTTCTCTCAAAATACACATCATGATTTCAGGTTCAGTCATTTTCGGTGCTGACGCCTGGGCCATGGAGAAGTCATTAGCGCCAGCGGCGCACAGCCCAAACAACGGCACAACATACATGTTTTCTCTCATGCTCCTTGTTGCCCTCAAACTGAGTTTCAGTGTTCGCGTGTTTGGCGGCGTGATCCCGATTTGCCAGAGGTGTGATGGTTGCCGGTAGGGGACGGATTGCTAGTGTTGTGAGGGATTAATTGTGAAGATAGAAGCGGGGTAAAAGGGAGTTGAGCTTTGGCGGGAGGCTTTCGGACAAGCTTGGGGTGAAGAGCGTGGATTTGTGAAAAAAATTTGGCGAACATTGAACAATAGGGGCCCTTCAGAGCACGTTGCGGTGGAAAGAGGGGATGGGGTGAATGTAGGGTTCACCGCAAGCCAGCAATGGAGGTCGTCAATATCAGGACCTGTATCCTAAGACCGCTTTCAGGCAAAAGACTCCTTTAAACCGTCAACAAAGCAACAATGATAGAATTTAGACTACTAACTCATTCAATGAATCAAGCTCAGTGAACTGGTTGTCTCTCGCGCGAAAGCTTCTCCAACTTGGCTTCCTTTGTTGCCACCAGGCGGCGTCATAATTGGGTGATAAGTAGGAAATATTTAAGCGAAGACCAACACTAACAGTCGAAAATCCACACTGTCCACACCTCTTTCTGATCCTCACTGTTCATCGTCGGAACTTAAGCGGCTGAATCGTGGTTGACGGCTGATTTGTGTTCCTCCCTGAGATGTGATTCTTTTGCTTCTTCTTTCTATGTCTTTTCCACACAACCACCTTATGTTGGAATGTGGGTTTTGCCTCTGACATCTCTCACTCTCGTGTCACCACACTTAGATTCCGGCGCGTTATCAAGGGCCGCCATCTTCAGAAGGCAGCTGGGCTGCATGCAGTCTCTCTCGACCAACCTTGCTGGCGCACCAAATACCTTAAACATGCATCAATGTCTCGACTCCCCAATTGGTGCAGCATTTTTACCGTGGAACTCGCGACTTGGGGTTCCACGCAATGTATAGGCACTAGTGTTGACGGCAACAATAGAGTGCGAGACATGTGCGCACTGCTGCGTCTTCCCTGCGCACCTCGCCCACCCTGTCACGCAGGTTTGCAATGATCTTGTCAATGCGGCCTAGGGTGGTCGGGACAATCTGAGCTATATATTTGTAATGGCGTCAATTGGGCTGCATAGTTGATTCACTTTGTACATGTTATTATTGAATGAAAAACATATTTCTTGGCTCTTTACCACACCACCACGTCCTCCTACCTCATGCTCTTGCTATGCCTCAAGATATAATCGCCGCACCTATCCACTTAAAAGACTCGACCAGCTTTGCAGGCTGTAGTTCACCTATGGGACTCTGAACTTGTTGAACAACACCACGAGCTCGTAATCCATGGCAACTGTTTTGTTGAAGTGGTATTTGGCATGGTTTGGTACAGAATCTCTACTATTTATATGAGTGAAAGGAATCACAAAGTTTAGAGGAGCAGACATACGATGAGTGCACCAATTATTTTTGCTCTCCACCCATTTCTTGTCATGCTTATCGGACTACAAGACAATGGAAATCCTGGTCTCTTTGACATGCAGATTGGAGTCGCAAGAATGAAAGATGGGAGCGTCCCATTGTCTTGTCCTGATCACCAGTCCCTCCTCAAACAATGCAATCTCCCCTCCACTGACTTACCAGGAGGGCAATACGAAATCACAACACACATTTCATCATCAGCGTCATCTTGATGTCCTTCTGCTGAAACTTATCCTCAATTACTGACGAGACGGGGTATGCAAGTGTATTGAGATGAAGTTGCTTTTTTTTTTGGCCTGGCACAAAAAGTATGTAGACAGTTCATACATAGCACACCAGGAAGTCCTTCCGCTCGTTGTAAGTATTGGAGACGGTAAGAAATTGGTAGAGAAACTTTCTAAATTGGGAAATAAGTGCGAGTATTGATGTACCTGCGCAAAAGTAACCCACATGCTTGATACGAGCTATCCCTAACCAACTGACATTTCATTTATTTGCGAGACAGAGAAAAGACAGCGCACCTGTTGTCTCCAAATTATCTGAGTCATCTCCTTCATACTGCGCCATCTCAATCAACTGCTGCCAAAGAAGCGTCATCGTGGTAACCACGAGCATCTTCAATGAACTCTTGAAACTCGCCTTCTCATACTCTTTGATGCATTCTCGCTCGCCCCAACGGTGGTGCCCCTTCACGAACACGACTGGTCTTTTGAGGCTTTAGGTCGTCTGTGTTTCAAACAGCTGCTAGAGGTTTGATTCGTGAGTCTAGACGCGCTAGACGTGCAAAGAAAAGCCAAGAATGTTCCTGGATGAGCACAGCAGGTCGTAGCAACGAAGGCGACCCGGGAGACCTTGGAAGACAAAGAGGTGGTGATGACGTCATACTGCCATCTGTCCATGCAGATGCTATCTGACCACTGACCACCTCAGTTTCAACTAGTGTTTGGGGGAAGAAAGAAAAAAAATGTAGAGGTAGACACAGAGAGAGAGAGCTGAGTTTGAGTAGGTGGGGTGGGGGCGTTTTGAGACGCTGTGGTGGGTAATGGATTGAGAGGTACACTAATATGACGCGGCAGCTCGGCAGCTACGGTAAATACCTCGCACACATTCAAGCAGCATTTCAAGGCGCCTTCAGAAGAGGTGACTGCTGCATTGTCAAGTATCCTGAGCAAACATTCTCTGCCATTGGAGGCCACTGCCAGCCTCGTAAGCTACCCTAGGCTTGCGGCTGAGATTTCACACCATGTCCCTGCCCAATATTCTCTCCGGGCCCAAGGCCGTACAGACTCTGGTCAAGAAGTCTTCACCGGAGCTGGTAACAACATCGCTGGTGTACCTCTGTCACAGCTCTCACACTCAGATCAGGTAGCAGAGGCTGTGGCCTGGGCAGCCGAGTCTGCCGGTACAGAGTCTTGATTGGGAACTTTGCCTTGAGCTCTTTGGTCAAGTGCATCTTAGCTGTTTGGACAAAGACATTTCACAGGGTCAGATTGGAAAATTCCAGATCGCTCACATCAAAGGCCAGGTGTGGACTTTTCCCTTTCTGTGCTAAACGTAGAATCGGCAGAGATCCTCGCAGAAGAAACAGCATTGCGGAGGAGCTATCCTGTGGCATCTGGGATTCAGATTCAGAAGATGAGGATTCACAGGATGAGTTCAAGATGCCCAGGGATGACGAAGAGGAGGAGAAGGAGGAGGAGGAGAATGAAGATGAGGATGTGATCATGGAAGGAGCGGAATTTACGGATGGAAGGCCTGCGGTCAATCCGGTGTTTGGTGATCCAGGACTTCTTTCCTTCCTTCAATTGGAGTGTGACAAAAACCATGCTGCACTGTAGAGAAGGACCTTCAGGATGAGAGAGGATTGGTGGCCAGCTCAATGATGTTATTCCAGGCTTTTTTTGCGAGCAATTGTTGAGGGAATTGAACCTGCGACCTTCTCATTCAGACTTCAACAGCAATGTGAGCCTTGTTATACTGACACCCTGGGTAATCGTGTGCGAAGCTTACACACTGGGGGTTCTGGTGCTGAGGGAGATGCCTCAAGTGAAAAACCAGAATGCAAAGTAAACTGCCGCTGTCCAGGTAAGCAGAACGATTTTACTACATGATGAAGCGTTGATGTATTAGCAGAGCTCAAGTCGCTGATTTTCATGCGGATGACGTGGACACCATGAATCTGGAGACTCACGTCAAAGCCACGTCTCTACAGCGCAGCACCGAACCAATTGTCCCAGGCGTATTCAAAGTTATCCTGAGACAAGAGAAACATTATAGAATTGGGTGACTTCTCTTTCAGAATTATGTTATCATTCTCCTTCCTCTGTAAGAATCACCACAGAGCCTTTCCAAATCCGTGTGTCAACGGCTGCGAAGACCCTCGTATAAGTAACACCCATACATCTCGGAAAACCTGTGTACCGTCTCATACTGTCTATTAACGTCCGTTTTCCAGTTGACTGACTCTCAACCAAAGGCTCTCGTGAGCTCAGAGTTTACGGTACAAACCCGCTGAACTCCTCCATTGAGTTCGCTGGTAAGCAGGATAGTATAAGAAGGAAAGGGTGAGGCTAGGGAAGCATGCAATCCACAATTACCCTCCGCTCTGAGAACATTGCTTTCTTGATGTAGAAACATTACATAGGGTGAACCAGCAAGAGAACTGTGATAGGGAGGCACCCCTAGAACTACGGGCTCATTGACGGTGATGTTGGTTGGAGAACATTGAACATTTTCGTTGTTCATGCCGCTCTAACTAATTGTCTTTCACTGCGTGGAATGTCACCAAGTGATGTCAGAAATTAATATCTACTCACAGGTTTCAAATTCAACGGTATACCCCACATTATCATCCAAATTGACTTCCGACAGCCTGCTTTGAATGACCACCTGCTTTAGATGTAAGATTGAGTGAGGGCATTCTTGTGAATATGCACGGTGTGCAGATTGGGCAATTTTGCTATATTGCTGTGTCGGTCACCTGCAGTTGGAATGGCCGCCCAAAACGTCTCCTGGGTCCATGTCAATACCGTCATTTCTATAATCCAAGTGTTGCTTTTTGCCCATCTATTTCCCTTGAGACACTTACCACAGCATTTTGTGACGTTTTATGGCGATCGGGCCATGTAGCAATTCACCAAGTTGTGATACGTGGGAATATCCCGCAACACGAGCGCGATGAGAGGGAGGCCGTGGAGCAGGCCATGAATAGTGGTCACTCCACTGCCAAGATTGAGAGGCAGTGAAAGTGTGCACAGATTTGTGGCTGCTTTGAAGATCAACCCGAGTTCTTTGCCAAGTCCTGCGTCTGGGAACAATACAAGAGCCTTGACATATCTCCTATATGTCTCATGTTGCGCAACAGGTTTTGCAACGACTTTGGTGTGGTTTCTTTTGCTGAGTATGACGCGCGGAGCCATGGCTTAGACACCCTGAGGTAGTTGTTCTAGGATATAGGTCCTGATAGCCGGGATCATTGGGTGTGCCAAGGTTGCGTGTGCCAAGGTTGCGACGGGAGGCGTAAATGGAGCGAGGTCATAGATATTGTAGGATATGTGTGTTGAATCAATTGTAACGGCTAGTTCATGCATGAAGTGGATTTATTTCATGATTTTATGTAGTCACATAGTCACGTTTGTAATGCACTTGATGACTAATGTAATCTATTCTTCATCTAAACTTGCGGCCTCGCATGCCCCTCTTCTAGGAGTCACACAGTAGGCCAGCGGGTGGACAGAGGGGTCTGCCCCTCCATGCTCATCAGTGCAGCCTAGTGATCTGGCGTTCACCGCGAACACCAAGGCGCCATTTGGGCCTTCTAAGGCCCTTTTCCGACTATTCTACAAGATATACTGCCTTCTGGAGGCGGCCGTTCATATCCAAGACTCGCCAGCTCCTTGGTTTGATATTCCCTCAAATAAAGAACAAAATATACCGTGGTGGACACATTGGAAACTCCATTCATACTGGCTGGTCAACACAAGGCAGAGGTTAGAAGGAAGAGAAGTAGAAAGAAGAAGATCTGGTTCTTATGTATGCTTTCCACGTATTGTTACGTGCTAGGAGAAGTCTAACTGAAAGAGTCTGTAACGACTTGTCCTCCTCATTGCCGCCAGCGATACCTCCAGCCTCCTCGGCCTTCGCTGAAGAGAAGCTTGTCAAATTCATCATGCCATCAGTTTCCTCACACCATTTTCTCCTGCATTCACATGAGTGAATCATTGGCCTTCCAATGTTTCTCTCAAGTGGTGGAAACAGGATGTTATCTGGTGTCCAGTTGCATCCCAGACCCCGCTGAAATGCTTGCTATTGTTTTACTGTATAAACTTTATTCTTGGAGATAGTAAATCTCTTCAAACAAAATTCCATACAACTTCAGCTATGTTGCAAGTCGGGGTTCCAGTAACGTATCTACTGTGGCAATTTGACTATATTCCTCAATCCAAGGATATATGTTATACAATTTGAGATATGTTGACTCGATAAAATTTGCTTGAGTTAGCGCGGCTCGATCCTATTTGAGCCTTTCGTACTCAGAACTTAGTTTTTTGCAATGTCGGTTGGTTGGGGAGTCTTGGTAATTTTATCTGGTTTGAGTTTCCTCTTCAATCTGATGGATTAGGACTGTTAAGTCACACTTAATTCCTTGTACTCGCATTTCTCTTATCCCAGAGTTCCATTTCACACACCCGTTCAAATTCACTACGTTTAAATAACAATGAAAACAAAACAGCAAACTAGGTAAGTTCCCTGGGTTGTCCCGCTGGCTATGAACACTTCTTACTGAATGTGCGGCTGTTAGCTTACACGTACAATCAAGGAGGGAGCAATCCACTGGACGAGTCTTTTGAATCTCTCGCACCCTTCTTGGCTAGCTTCCCGCTCACCTGTGTCTTCAAACTTGTTCGCAAGGAGATTACCAGGAATATGACTGTGTTGGTTCTTTATAGTGTGCAGCTATTGCTAGAAATGCATCTCTTTATGCTGACTTTATCAGAAAAAACTCTCGAAATTCATTGACAGGGACTTGCGCCAGCTTCTACCCTCAAGACTTGCAAGAATGTTAGGTATTGAACGGTTGGAGCCGTCAAATTTGCTCAACTGCACCAGGCAAAGGCACAATAGCCTTTTTGCGCTTCTTTCCTTTCTCTCATCGCTCTGCTTCTCGTGCTAGAATCTTAGCGCTGATACGAGCGGTGTCATATTACATTGCAGTGTCTAAATGCTTCTTTCGTCATTGTGGAATTCCGAATAAGTGTTCGTCTTTTTGTCCTTACCAATTTAACATAATGCTACTTAGTGCGCTTTAAATATCCCTGATTCTTATTCCGCAGAACAGAGAAATAACAATATTAATCGGAGAATAAATACATATGCATAAATGCTATACAGTGTTGCCCTGTGACAGCCTCTTGTGCTATTCACGACAAACAATAACTACTGACTTGAATTTACAAGCCCCATGAATCTCTTCCCCCAGTCCGCAGTACATATCTCTGAATATCAAGGCCCACAAGCCGCAACACCTCCAATTTCAGGAAAGAATTCGAGCGGCGAGGTAGATTGCCTCGCTCGTTGCTATCTCCTACAGTTGGGCCAGGCGAGTTTTGATCCCGGTGTTGATACAAGTGTGCTTCCCTCGTCTAACAATTGGAAGGTATGCACGTGTGTATCGAGTTGCTATAGATACTCCAAAATTGTGGTCTATCATCGCTGTCGATATAGACGTTTGGAAGTGGTTTTATAGAAGACACAAGGCTTGCTGATCTAATCCTCTTTGGCGCGCAGATGAAACTACCCCTCACTCTTCATGTGGGCATATCAAAAGTCACAGTGATGTTATCGTGGTCAAATCTCTTTGCAGCATGCGCACAGATGGAAGAATATCTTTGTATCTTCCTCACTAAGGACTAGCCTTACGGTCAGTGCGTAGTAGGCCGGTAGAGAGTAACACAAAGCAGTCAGGGATAGAAAGGGTGTGATAGAGGTGAACTCAAAGTTCACGGCCATATAATTCATGAAACGTGGCGCGCTGTCTTGCTTTTGGTCGTGGATCATTCGCTCAAAGGGGTTTTGCAGTTAGATAGCTCAAAATACAGGATCTTGGGCACACCGTCAGCAAAGAGGGGGAGGAGAGTAATGAGAGGGGCAGCTGCATCCTCAGGAAGCTCCAAGTCAGCTGTGATAGCCTGGACATCCTCTGCTATGAGCTCCAGAGGCTGGCCAAGAGCGACAAGGGAGGTAGCTGCCCAGGGTAGATCCATGTGGGAGAACGAGAAGGAGAGTTGTCCTTGGAGGAGATGACGCAAACATATGTGACCTGTCTTTTGGCCATAGGCTTGTCGGTTGCCTTGCTTTCCACCAAGACCTTAGTCTCAAGGGAATAATTCCGCTGCAAGTTGTGTAAAAATGTGAAAAATAAACAAATGCACACTCAAAGTAAGTATAGAAGTAATTACAAGCCATCAGGCAAAAGAAGAGGGGTCTGGGGGAATAACGATCCCCCTAGCAATGTGTTGCACCAAAAGAAACGACGCGCAAAAGGCGTGGGAAGTCACAGTCACAGCGTGACATTTTCCGCCTCTGTTTAATCTCTGCTGTTGACTGGGGTGCAGGCAGAGAGAGTGTGTTTGTGGAGGAAGTAATTAATATTGCAATGTGGGTGTAATTCTTGTGAAGGGCACACAATCAATAGCTTTTTTATAAAGATGTTGGAATGTGTACACCAGATGAAAAAGCAGAAAGAGCACCAGATGGGAAGCGAAAAGCCCAGTCACATTGTCACAAAATGCCTAAATACGTGACAATGTACAAATAAGAAAATCGACACTGTCTGTACCACCACGCCAAACACCACGTTCAACAAAAGAGGGGGATTCTACATTGAGTCATTTATGCAGGTACAAAAAGAGAGGTCATTGAGCGAAAAAGCACATATGTAGTAGTGTCAGTGTAGAGGGTTCTCAATCTCCTGCGGACTCTGCTGGAGATGGACAAGGGCACGCATCACGGTCTTCGAACAGTTCAAGGAGTTGGGTGATGTGCTTTTAATTTGTCTTTGTCATTGTGGGCGAACTTCTGAAACTAGACACTGTTCAGAGAGTATTAGGAGGTGAAGAGAGTATCATGTAGGATTTGACCTGGAAGTGTGTTTAGCGCAAGGGGAGAGAGAGAAAAGGAAATGTGAATATACATAGTCAAATATCTTGGCATACAGCCCTGACAATTCTAAGCGGGTCAAGTCAGAATCTGCAGGTGGCACTTGCCATCAGCACTAGCAAGCCATTCTTTCCAAGAGCACTTCGTGCAAGGTGGAGGGCTTCAGCGTTGAGGAGCTGGATGAGGCGGTTGAGGTCAAGATGGAGGAGAGGAAGTGTGCTGCTGTAGTTCAGCTAATGATGTTAGGGAGGCAGAAAATGAAAAGTGATTTGGGACGCGGCATAATAAAGCACTCAGAAGGGAGGCTCTGTGACCTAGAGGCGGCTCTTCGGAACAGCTGTTTGTTAGGCTCTTCAGGTTAGAACCAAGCCACCCCTTCCCGTTCAAATCAGGGTGCAGGCTTGGACGTCACACTTGTGAGTTTTTTTTACTTTGCGTTTGAAATTCCCCCGCAGGTGCCACATAGAACCTACTGTTTGCAAGACTGGTGAGCAATGCTTTGAATTCATCCCATGCTGACGTTCAAATCAGGGTGCAGTGCAGACATGCCCAACAACACAAGAACTACATTTTTTTAGAACCCTTGTGTCCGGGTTCTACAGTACCACGTCTTCCCCCCCATTTCTAGAACACATAAATCTTCTAGCCACTACATACATACGTTCTCAATCACTGAATTCAACTTTGCTGTAAACCTGCTGCTTACCACATATTCACATACATCACATGATTCCATATTCTCTTTCTCTCACCACCACTACGTATCTCTGTCTCGACTATTCTGCTTATAGACGCCGATCCTAGTTCTGTTGTGGCTTGAAGGTCTCTCTGTTAGTGTTTCTCCCGTACTGTATACGGTGAGTTTCCATTTGCCTCCCTTTTTTAATAACTCTTTTGCTGCCCATAACTGCAAACTAACCACTGTCTGCAGGACCAGTGTCCAATACAGCCCTTCCACTTTCCAATCATGTCACACCTCAACCCCCAGTGCAGACTTATAAGTACCTTTAGGACCCGAGATGTCTCGAGGGTCTAGCGAGGGAGAATCCAAAGTTAATTAAAGATGCTACTAGGAATACATTACAGCGCACCTAGCGAGGGACCAAAGAGAAGAAAGGCTAAGGATTCCCACGCTAGGTGTGGCAAACATATACTAACTAGTTCCCACAGGGCCGGGTCAACCGGCAATAGTCTCTAGCCCGGTCACAAGCTAAATCCCACCTTGATGACGTAGTTGGACGGGAGGGTGCGCAAGATCCCAGTCCAACTATGTCATAGTTTGATGGAGCTCCACAATGATGTAATGGGACTTGGGCAGAAATGCCCAAGTCCCTTTGCATCATGCTGTGCAGAACAGGGGTTCCCCTGACAGCGACGGAGAACGTCGTCGAGGGCGGAGGAAATTGAGAGAGAGAAAAACACTTGCCTTGACTTCTACTTATATCCCGTCGCTCCATTTGACCTTGGCTGAACCTTATCCACAGTTGAATCGACCGAACAAGCTCTGTCTCCAACTCTCGCGACGTATAACGTCGTCGAGGGAGGGGGAAAGAACTCTCAAATCCCGAGCTGTGGGATCCGCAAAAGCGGATCATGTCGAGCGAGGGTTTGGGGACACGTCGAAGGCACTTGCGTTGTAAAGCATCGTGAATTTCTCTACTTCATCTTGCAACCTCGTCAAAACCTTCTCGAGACCCCTGGATTTCCAGCGAAGAGAGGAAGGCAAAGATTTTTGGTGGTCAGATCCTCAACCCGAGTGTTTGCAGAGACAGAGACACCCCATGTTGCGTTGACGCTGGGCGCTGCTCCAAGCCGGCCGTTGTCTTGTACCGTATTGTTGCAGCGCCTACTTTGACTTCAAGACTTCTACAATAGCGGGCATCTGAAGTTGAAGGGACGTTGCAGCCGGTTGTAGTTTGAACGAGACCGGATAAGGAACGCGCGAGACGAGGGAAAGAGGCAACACTGAGCTGGTGAGCGAGCGGAGAAAGTCGAAGGTACAGAGTCAAGCGGGAAAGCAGAAACTTGGCAGAAAGCAAGTGGAGACTTTGTGACAACGTAACGTCACATACGTTTCCTCCGACATTGTTGCCCGCTCTACCTCATCTACATCCAACTACAACTTTCGCCATATCGCTAGCTTTATCTGTGACTTTGACTCTGAAGGAGAATCTGCTTGAAATTCACTCATTTCTCATGGTCTTACTAAATTCGACGTCTCTACTTCGCCATGCCCTAACCGCAACTCTATCTCTTCGAATTCTTTGCAACGGGAAGACGAGGAGGCATCTTCATCTTGAGACCAAAGAGTACTTGGACTGAAAGACAGGCAAGACAGTACTGCTCAGCAGGCAACATATTGACACCGTGATCTCAGGATCTCTCGGCACCCATTGTTTCCATGACTAAACAAAGCTGACACACTTTATTTGGCGGCGGCCTCCGCGGCTATTTGTTCCGCTGAAACGCTGACTATAGGGCAACTATGGAAAACACCCAAGAAGTGAAAGGAATTAAATCCCTAATCAAATCTTAAATATAATCCTAAACCACTATGAGATCAACGTGCGAGGTTCGGGGTTCCAGTCCAGTATAGACTGTGGCAATCCAACTATTCTAACACTTCAAAATATACTAACTTAAGCTTTCGCGATTGCTGACTTTGTACAGAGGATGTCTATACGAGTCCTATGTTGACACAGGAAGTGTGGGTTTTCAACAAGGGTTTGAGATGTAACTCTTCTCAAGAGGTTTAGGTGTTTAAGTTGCTTGTTAAGCCAATATATCACTCGCGAAAGATGTCCGATATCCGTTTCACGCGTCCCGTAGGTCAAAAGTTCTTATAATTCCACGCGTAAGTTCCCAAAATTTCCAATATTCCACGCGTACAATTCAAGAGATGATCCAACAGACAGTATATATTGACGAAACAAACCAAAGAAACAAATAAGCTTCTGGAGTTTATCTCGAATGGAGTCCAACGTCTAGTTGTTCACGAAGCCGACACTGGCTTGACGCTCACAACGAGAGGAGGGAATCCACTAGAGAACCAGTACAGGAAACGATGCCTTTTATACCTTTCACTAATAAATAATAAGAGACCGAACAATTGACAAACGGGTATATTGTGAGAGAAACCTAGGGCCCGCCATGCCCTCGCCCTTATCCTTGGTGGCCAGAACAGGAAATGGATCAAAAGTGCATTGAGTTCCACTCCCTTATCCCGATCATTATGTTATGACAGTGGCCCGCTGCGGCCCAATCAATATTGCCCAAATTGGCATTAATTGGTGTCCCTCCTCGGACCGTGCTCCTTGATCGTAATACGGCGGCAGCCACCTCGGCATGACGTGTAGTTCCTTTGTAGGAATATTCTACGTCCGCAAATCCCTCGCAATTGATTTATAGAATTATTCGTGAAAGCCTCTTGCCTCCAGGAAACACTCCTTCTGGCCTTTCGGCAGGTTCTTATAAGTCCCAAGTTATATCCCACTCATTCTGCCTTTGGTCGGAACACAGGGCGACTCCCAATCCTATTCCGGATGGTTAGAGACCTATCGTGATAGGTCTGTTCTGGAATATTATAACTTCCACGCTATACCAGCACAGTTGTAGACAGTGCCAGACCTCCCACTAGTGTATAATCCTTTAACTGGCCGCTCAGGCAAACACCAGTCCTCATACGAGCGTATTCCCTTGGTATTTAATGTATTACTCTTTTGATACAATAGCACTTGAACTGAAAATGAATAAATTCAGCCCTGGCCCAATACCGGGTCTATCACCGCGCAACGAAACGCAAGCGTGCCATGGGAGCCTAACCTAAGGCCCCGATCGGGCCCGTTGGTAAAGTTTCCGTCCCAGCCAAATTTCTGCCGTACGGTAATTTAACCGTAGCCGTTACCAGACCGTATCGTTCCGATGCTCGGAGGTGACTCTGTAACAGCCTTCATAGTTTGTCACGCTTCCCCACGCTGTAAAATAACTCTTTCCTCCACATCTACTCGCATTTCCGCCACACTCTTTTTAATATTATCTCATGTCTGGCACCCGTGGCCCCCGTTGCATCTGGTCCGACACCGACAACGCTACTCTCATAACAACACTGCGCAAGTGCAAAGAACAAGGATTGCAGTCAGACTCCGGCTTCAAGCCTCCAGCCTGGACTGCATGTGCTGAGGCCTTGAAGGACTCCCAGGGACCTCAGAAAACTGCCGACAAATGTGCAGACCACTTCTCTACAGTATGTATCTTTTTCATTGCGCTTTTCTACCTCACTCATTCTCATCATAATATCCGCTTCGTTTTTGCAGCTCAAAAAGGCCTTCAATGCTGTTCGCAAACTGCGGGAACTGTCTGGGTTCGGGTGGGATGACGGGCTCAAGATGGTGACCGCGTCAGACGATGTGTGGAGTGCATACCTTGAGGCAAGTACACTGTGTTTATATATCTTGATATCTCATTACGATTCGTTCTTTTGCAGAGACACAAGGATGCTCGGAAGTGGAGGAGGACCAGTTTCCCCCTCTACGATGACATCCTATTTCTCGTTGATGGGATTGTCGCGACAGGCGCCGGCGCTTTCAACGCAGGTGTCGCCGCGGCTGGTCTGCAAGCAACTGGCCCCGCATCGCAGGAGTCGCAGGGAAGGGCAAACAATGATGATGATGATGATGAGGAGGATGATGATGATGATGTGGCAGGCCGTCCGGTATGTGGCTGGTTGCTGTGTCGTGAATTTGACTGACATTTTGTCATTGCAGGCTAATCCTGACCTTACTCCATCACCGCCAGCCCCTACCCCTCGTGAGCTCTCCCGGTACACACAATACAACGTGCACCTGGATAATCCAGCAGTGCACGTAGCAATGTGCCCATTGCTCTTCCACGCACGGTGCACATTGCAATGTGCACCCTTTCCTTATATGGTGCCCCTACCGGCAGATCAGTCGGAGCTGTCAATTTCGGCCTATTCCGGACATCGGGAACCCCGGCATTCCAACATTTTTTGATGCGCCATCCCGTCATATCCATCAGTTCGGGATCACTGATGCTACCAATGATCCCGTCGTGCTATGCATATCCGAAGGTGCACATTGCTTTGTGCACCTATCTGGTGCACAAAGCAATGTGCGTCTATACCACTTTTCACCGACTTGGCTCTTTTTGGCCTGACATTTATATTACTTGTTTTTCATACGGGGTTTTTCCTCCCCCCTTTTACCAAGGGAGGGGGAGGACGCAGATAGATTGTTTCTTTTTTTTAGTGTACAAAAAAAGAATAAAAAACAGTTACCGATAATAAGCAAAATAAAGTTCGTAGATTATCGCAAAAGAAAAAGGAAGGCGACGCGAAGCAGCAAACGTTCGGGCAGCGGGCAGCGGGGGGGGGAGTATAGAATCAATCCTCCTCCTCCTCATCTCCATCAGCTGCCCCGGGGTCTAATTCCAACTCGGCAGCCAAGTCAGCAATTTCCTGCTCGGTCATGCCAGCCAACTCATCCCTCTCATCCATAAACTCACCCCTGTCACCTCCAAATGGGTCCAATTCCATTGGAGGAGTTCTCGCCTCCAGATCCAAAGCACTCAATGATGGGGTGACAGGCTCCATCGTCATATCACCATCCGACGGTGGCGGAGCAGAAGCAGGCGCGGGGTTATTTGGCATAGAGGTGGATGGGGTGGTGCGCAGCGGGCGCAATGGTGACGTCGGGGAAGAGGAGACGATCCTTGAACCCACCGGGCGCGACGGTGACGTTGAAGAGGTAGGTAAGATGATGTTGGGGACCGGGCGCGATGGGGAGGAGAGAATCCTTGTCGGGGTGACGGGCGAAGTCTGGCCGACCGTTTGCGCCGCGCGCGCCAGCTGGAGCTGCTGGAGCTTCCTCTGCCTCTTCTGCTCGTCCCTCGCTGCTCCATTCTTGATGATCATTTTGACGAGCTCATGGGCGACAGCGAGGGAACCCGCCTCGGTTAACGGCTCCTGCGGCAGCGATGCTGTCGTCATCCTCGGGCGCGGTGGGGTGGCGGGCGCGGGTTCGACGACGTGCGGCGGGGTAGCGGGCGGGGGGTCGTCGACGTTTGGCGGGGTAGTGGGTTCGACGACGTCCGGCGGGGCGGCGGGCGCGAGGTCAGAGGCGGGAGCGCTAAAGAAATAGTCAGTGTGTATTTGACTGCGTCAATGCTTAACACGTACCCTCGTTTTAAGCGCCTCGGCTTTGGTCGCTGAGGCTCTTCCCCTCCACTGCCAGTGTTCTCCGTCCGAGCCTTCTTGCGAGATCCCGCGCTGTCTTCCTCCTGCTCCGCTTTCCTGGGAATACCGTAAGTTTACGTCCAGAAGTGAGAACGAGTCAACATTACCTCTTGCCGGCCTTCTTCTTCGGTGCCTTTGCTCCCTTCCCTCCTTTCTTCCCTTTACCCTTCTTCGCCGCCGCTGCCGCTGCTTTGCGCTCCTCCTCCACTTGCTCCGCCTCCTCCTCCTCCTCCCGATTGCGCGACCCAAAGCCAAGTACCCACGTCAGATCCCGCAAGATTCTCTGCCAGTCCAACGCCAACGACATCGCCTCTTCACCGCCTCCAAGACCATTCGCTGCGCCATCGTTCCAAATCGCTTGACCCCACCATGCCAAAGCGAGAGCGAAGAGCTGAAGGCCGTTACGTCCGGCTCGCGTAGCTCGATCCCAGTCGTCGTCCTTCTCGTCGCGCGGAGCGTCGGCTAAACCCTCCACAGAGTCCCAGCGATCCCTCGGCCCCACCTCCTTCCACCACTCCAGCAGCCGCTCTCCAAAATTCCGTTTCAAGGCGTAGTCGTCGAGCACCCGATGTTTTTTCATCCACTCAGCTATCTCCGCGGGTCGTGAGTTGATTGCCTCAATTTTATAGACGTCGTCGTGGTTGTAATACGACCACTCGAAGTGAACGAGCGCCGCAAGAAGAGCCTTCCAGTCCTCTCCCCAATTTTTCGACGCGAGGTAAGTGTACACCTCCGTGAAATTCGAGGTCCATTCCGAGCGGTCGATGCCGTCTGTAGTGGCAGCGGCCTCAGGCGAGGAAGAGTTGTCGACTGGGGGAGGACTGATGGGCATGTCGTCGACGGGGGTGGGAACGACAGGCGCGGCCTTGACGGTGCGCGGAGGAGCCACGGGCGCGGGTGGAGCCAAAGCGGTCGAGGGCGGTGCGGGTGCAGGTGGCATCTGGATCAGACTGGTGAGTTGTTCCGCGTCCGGCGCCAGCGGCGGCCATGCTCGGTCTCGGCATTCTGCTTTACCTGGAGGGCGGCGCAAGGAGTCAGAAATCAAAGATAGAAAATTATGCGATGCGCCACATACTGAACAGTGCTCGTCCGTAACGCGTTATTGATTTTTCCATCGCAGAGAACCCACTATGATCAAATTCAGCCCACGTCTTCGATGTCTGACAGCTGGAGGTGTCAGAAAAGATCCTATCTCGATGTCAGCATCTGTTTTATCCTATGTAAGCTAAATAAGCTTACGTTCTCAAGCACACCTCGCCCTTCTGCGAGCCAACGGGCCCAACGACCAGGACGACGACGTGCGACCCAAGACGGTCGGCCAAGGCGTCAGCCATCGGTATTGCAACTTCCTCTAGCGTCTCCAAAGCTCTGCGCGCGTGTGTCAGGACTGGGGTGAGTTTCAGGTGAGGTTTTGGTGGACTCACTCGTGAAATGTCTCCGCGTTACCGTTACCCTCCGGGAGAGTTCTTTTCTCTTGCCACTCCTTCACCGCCGCTGCGTGCATCTCCGCGGCTTGTTTCTCCACAGATTCCTTGAATTCAGGCGACTCCTGGGCCCATCGACTGCGGACAAAGTCTTGCGACATGGCGAGACGAGAATTTCCTGGATTTGCATCCTTCGCCTCTGCCCAGAGTTGATTGAAATCGTTTTTCAGGCGCTTCTCGTAGTGCAGGTTCGAGTAAACAGTCACGGTGTTTTTACGACGAGGACGCTTCGCGACGCCAGACATTTTGTGCATGGAGGTGAGAATTCTGCCTATCGACCCGCTGTGCACCTTCTTGTTACGGAACCGCGTCCGAAACCACCCCGAGAGTTTCTAACCTTTTGATTAATTCTCCAACAGCATCGAACGAGCTTCAAAACACGTACCGTCCGCAAGACGGCGCGAATATCGTCCCGCCGCGTCTTCTCCTCGGCACTTGGGTTGGAGGATATCACCGGCGGGTTGTCCTCAGGGTCGCCATCCACATTTTTCGTGAAAGGGAGGTCGTAGCCATACCGCTTTAAGAAGCGGTTGGTGATGGAGGTATACTCGTCGCCCACAGCGTTCCCGGCATTCAAGACGTCGTCGCGGAAAGACTCTAGCCAAGCGAGTTTCTCCCCAGTGAAGTCGGATTTACGGCCTGGTGGAATATTCTTCTTTGCACGAGCCATAGATTAACAACAGTGGTTGCCGTCGACAGAGGAAACAGAGAATTAGGGAGAGGAGAGTATGTTGTTGTTTGTTTGTCGCAGCACTGCCACTTTGCCCTTTTCCTCCCAACGTCGTGAGCCTCAAATGCCCGCAGACCTCAAACCCAGACGAAGTGGAGGTAAGCTCTAGTTGTGTGTTTCTCCTCCTCCATCACTCTAATCACCTCCTTACCCAGTACTTTGCGACCACTGCGGCCGGCGTTATCGTGTCCGCCATCTCTGCCGTTGGCGCCCTTGCGACCGTCCTGCGCCCCAGCGCCGCTCCGAGCGGCTCAGGAATATCGCTCGCGCTCGCAGGCTTGTCGCAAGGGCGGGGTCATGGGGCCCCATTACTTTCGGTACGTCTTGCTTTCATATATTCGCAATTTTCATATATTCACAATTTTTGACTCATTGATTGCAGAACAAGCGCTGAGCGTCGTGGCTGCTCCTGTTCGCTGGTACAACGAAGACCCAGACGCCGGACCGTGGAGGTCAACGCACACGGTGTCGTGGACCCCGTCGTGGGACAATGGGCCACCGGACGCGGCGTGGGGTCCATCGTGGGGCACGGGCAATTGGTCGGAGGAGAATGTTGAGATTGTGAATTGGGGGGGGGCTGGGAATTGGGATGACTAGATGTTCGTTCGTCGTTCGCTCTTTCGTTGTAGCTGCAGGACATTTGCTATCGTCGTAGTATGTATTTCCTTTGCCTTTCAATTCATCGTCGTTTTTTCGCCCTCCAACTTGTGTGATTCGAGAAATTTACATGATTTGAGAAGAGATGCGAACTACAGTTCTGTGTACCCCAACGCTATGAACATCACAATATCCCGTTTCAATCCTTCCACCCAAATTCCGTCCTAGACCCGAAAAACCTGAGTAAGGAAGAGCTTCGCAGGAGGAGGAGGAGGAGCACTTACAGATTTATTGATCATTCCTTGGGGAGCCGTGCCTTGCACGCGTTCAGGCGAGCAAGCAGATCTTGGTCGTGCTGCTGCCAAGTCTTCCCATTATAAGTGGGCGGGGCAGCCCTCTTCTTCTTCTTGGGCAGAGGGGTTGGGAGGACCGTGGTGAAGTCGTTGGTTGCGGCCGCATCCGCGACCGGGAGTAGTTTGCCGTTAGATAGCTGAACACGGGTCACAGGTTGTGCCCGGCCTGGGATGAAGGTCACTACGGTGGCACCGTCGAACGAGGCTGGCTCGAAGGGTTCGCGGTGAAAAGAAGGCGCGTGTCGATGATTGGGGTATGGGGCTGCGTCACAATCGCGTTTGCGGCGGCGCAAGTCTGCCCAGTATTGCCCGGAACGCAAAATTTCAAAGGGGGGGTTGGTGGTGGATGAGGAAGAAGGCATGCGCTTGCACAATGTAATGTGCACCACCGCACCGCAGGCGTTGTCCTTAGCGACGTCTTGCACAATGCAATGTGCACCACCGCACCGCAGGCGTTGTCCTTGGCGACGTAGCGAGTGCGCGACATTCGCGTAGCGAGTGCGCGACATCACCCTCAGTAAGATATTCGGTTGCACGATCGGCATGGCGCCGCTGCAGTCGGGAGGAAGGCGGACCACCTGGAAAAATCATGTTAAATTATAATTGAGGTTTCCGCACTGTATTCTCAAAAAATTGGCGTGTTTTGAAATTGATAATGTCGTGAAGTAGTTTGGTACACGAAGTGGAGTGTTGCTCTATAAGGAATTTAGGCACGACTTGTAGATTTGACAATTTGCGCACCACAAAATCGAAAAAATACAGAAAAAAATTAAAAATGTACTCACCACCACCAACGATCATACCGACGTCTGCACCAGGTATTCCGCGAGCGTGTTGAAGTGGTCTTGAATATTTACGATCTGTTATTGCAATTATTGGAAGCGCCACAGAGACGGATCAAACCTACCGGACCCCTTGATCTCTTCTGTTACCTTCCGACCACCACCCTCAATAGTCGAATGATATCGTTGCTGGACGAGCGCGGACGCTGTCATCATCCAAAAGTGTTTGGAGATAAAGAAGAATAGTCGTCATGGAGAAAGGAAGGAGACTTTCCAGACAAATCCCCAGGAAACCAACATAGCAACCCTCACTACGACATAGCCATATCATGCACAGCCAAAACCCAGAATATGAATCATGCAACAGGCAGTGCAAGCACTGCCCACGACACAGCCAATAAGCTGGACCACAGGCTGGAACAGCAAAGCTATGGACACAGCCTTCAATATGACTCTAACGGACTCATTTCTTATATGACTCATTCGGTACCTATATAAACCCCCCAAATTGTAGTAGCTAGCTTCTTAATCCAATACCCCCAGTCACTTGCAATCGAAATTTCTCACGTCCCGTCCCCCATTTGGATTCATCAGACAACGACTTAGCGCGGTATCAGTATACGGACTCATTAGCGCGGCATCAGCAACGAACGAAACGCAGTATCAGCAACGAATTAGCGCGGCATCAGCAACAACTTAGCGCGGCACCGTTAAACGATTTAGCGGAACCGAGCTTACCCACGTACGACATTTGGTAGCGTCTTGCCTACGAGACCTACCCCGCGTGCTCTACTTCGAGCGCGCATCCTTCCTTCTTACATCATTCGGCTTTACTACGACACAACATGGTAAAGTCTTGCATACGAGACCTTATCCCAGGACCCTTCCCACATTTCTCTCCACACTCCACCCTCTCCTAATTCCCAGGAATTCTCCCACTTCCCCCAACTCACTCACTTATCACGAACAAAGAGAAACTCCCGAATAACGTCACTTCCGGAGGACCTCTTGTATAACACTTTATACACTTGACATCATTGGTGACCACCGCAGGGGGTGATAACAGTGACAATCACTCTCACCTTCCCACCCATCCCCTATCAAATTCCCACACACCTATCATGCACGTAAATCCCGACGACGCCACTGCAGATCAACCTCACCCCACGTTTGTTAATCCCCCATACCATCACGCCCACACCATGCCTAATTTGGGCAACACGTCACAATCCCAATCAGCGCCACAAGCATCACATTCCCACGCACACGCAAATCCTGTCCATGCGGCTGATAGGCATAGCGGCAATATGGACCCATATGATTCCGGAGATGACACGGATACGTCAGAAGCATCGCCCATCATTCCCACTCGTATGCCGAAGGGAAAGATGCCATTTGGAACCCCCGTGCGGACCATCCTTGACCTTCCATTACGCGGAAGCAAGGAGGCACCTAAGACCTTTAAAGGCAACCACGAAGATGTGGAATATTTCATTCATCACTACGACAAACTCATCATCAAATATAATGTCACGGATCCTGTGGATCAATGCGAGTGCATTTTGGAATATTGCAGCGCAAACGTACGAGCCTTCATCCACGCATCCGAACATTACCAACTGGATAATTGGAAACGATTACGGAGGGAACTCCTGAAGTATTATGATGCAGAAAGGGCATCCACTCAATACAAACCAAGTGACATTACCAGTTATACGCTCAAGACTCAACATCGACTCATCACCAACCTGTCGCAATGGAAACACTACGTGGTCAAATACAAAACAATGTCAGGCACCTTGATCCGACAAGGACTGATTACCGAGGCCAATGCGGATGTTTATTTCTGGCTGGGGATTCACAAAGATCTACGCCAGCTTCTGGAAGGAAGAATTCTGCAGTGTTCCGTGATGAAGTGGTCAACCTCCAAATCCAAGTTACCACAAGAGCATCATTCCATGAAGGAGATTTGCGACGCAGCTGAGTGGTGCTTCCGTAGGCGTAGGCCAGAAGCCATGATTGTCAACGCCGCCGACTATGGAATTGATTACGATGATGGATACTTGGAATCGGATGAAGATGACTCTGACTCAGGATCAGACTCAGAGAGTGAATCTCGCCGAAGGAATAAGAAGCGTGAGCAAAAGAGGAAGAGAAAGGAGGGATCAAAACCAGAAGTGGTGCGCACAAAGCATAAAGAAGAGGAGAAGGTTACAGTCAAACCCAACGGTACGGCATCCGAAGTTACAGATCTCATCCGCCAACTCAACCGAATGCAGATTGATGATGCGGAATATGCCCCCACGTATTATTCCATTCTGGCGTTGGATCAAACTGGGAATGCAGCACGATGCGTTAAACCTCCACAAATGCAGAACAACTGGAGTAATGGAGGAGGACGACCACCCCCACGATTCAATGCTCGTGAAAACAACGGGGCGCGAGTCAACTCGGCAACTCAGGCGGCTACGTATCCCAATAATATTCCTTTAGGCGGAGGAAATAGGGAACCGCCGCGGCCTGCAAACAACGGAGCTCCCTTACCGCCAGAATGTTTTGGATGCGGAAAGGATGATGGACATCGCATGTTTGACTGCGTAGAGATAAAGGAGTTGTTGCAGCGCGGAGTGGTTAAACATGATGAGAATACTGGAAAGCTATGCATGGCGGATGGCACCGTTATTCGCAGGCGTCCTGGAGAGTATATCGCACCCGCTGCGAGGCGATTGGCTCCAGCTCCGCAGGTAATGTTTGGAGTTACGGATTACACCTTGACCAAAGCAATATCAAGGATGGACTCACCTGCGGCACACATGGTTATAAAGGAATCGGAAGATGAAGGGATGGACTTTGAAGATGAGGAATCTGAAGGAGAAAATCAAACGGATGATGACGAGGGAGAAGTCTACCTCACCTTGCCCCGACGCCAACTTCAGGTTAACGCAGCGGACCGTACTGTGCCAAGCACACGAGCTGCGCGCAAACAGACGTTTGATGGAGTACATATTCCCAAACGACCACGACCTGATCCAGGTAGTTCACAACCCAAGGATTCCGAAACAACTATACCAAATGTTGTCAAGACCGCGCAAACAAAGGTAACACCAGGAAAGATAAGGGACATATTGGAGGATGTACAACCCTACGACGCACGCCAACCTCGGAAGGTTTCCAGTGAGGATGTTGAGATGAAAGATGCGCAGGAGAAACGTTCCACGCGCAGAACTCACCAAGACAACTCACAAGATACAAACCTCAAAGACCAGCAGAAGAATAAGGAAGGAGGCAGTCAGGAGAACGCGGGCCGAAGGTCGGAAATTCAGGGCACAGTGCACCTTCCCGGAATCGTAGAACGAATTTTGGATTTGGAAATTCCAATGTCTGTTCGGGAGGCTCTGGTCGCGTCTAAAGAAATCCGCACAAGCTTGCAGGACGTTATCAAGGTGAAGAACGCAAAAGCAGTTCTTATTGGAGCCCAGTCACCCTTACTCTCGCAATTGGTTTGGCCCAGAACGGACGGCGTACTCATTCGCGTTGAGTTGGAGATAAACGGACGACAAGTAACCGCTATCATTGACACGGGTTCACAACTCAATGTGGTACGACAAGACGTAGCAGCCTTGGTACTACATCGCCCGGTGGATATGACTAAAACCACGGGCATGAATGACGCCAACGGAGGGCGTGGACAGCTGCGGGGGTACATTAACGAAGTGGAATTCAATTGCGGCGGGGTCGTCACGAAGACAGGGCTTTGGGTCGCGCCCAACGCTCCCTTCGAATTATTGTTGGGGCGGCCGTGGCAGCGTAACAATCTCGTCTCAATAGATGAGCGCGAAGAAGGCACATACCTTGTGTTCAAAGACAGAGAAACGCGTCGACCTCGGTACGAACTACTCGCCGTTCCCCATGAAGCCACAACAGAAGTTCTACACGCTGAAGTCGATCGGCGGGTGATGGCGATAATAGCCGATGGCGCGGGAGAAGATACAGACGAGGTCCCCGCCGTTACAGCAGACGGGGAACTTGCGGACAGCCTCTGGAACCTACAACAAACTCCCGGGGCGCCCGAAAGTGGAGCACAACCAAGGGATGTTTCGGAAATGCCCGAAAACAAACGCTGCGGTGACGATTTTAATTCAGGTACAGCGCGAAAAGTTGGCGCAAGCTCGGGAAGTCGCGCGCTGCGGGGGCTGGGCTCGTCGAATAAACTTGCATGGGTGCAAATGATGCAAGAAATGTTTTTGTTGCTGCGCATAGGGATACAAGTCGTGCTTCTACTCAGGATACGCGTCGTAGCAAAGCTGGAAAAGGAAATCAGCTCGAACGAGGCGCGAAAGGATAAAAAGATAGAGGAATCAACGTACCCCCTCACACCACTACCCATTTCACACCCTTCCAACCTTCCCAACGACTTCATCGACACCTCGTTCATGCAAATTACCGACCATGTTCTTCCAGTGGGTTGTCTAGAGTTGTCGGGGGCTGATAACGAGCTAACGAAAACGCGTCAGAGTGAATCTCAACGTATCCTTTCAAATACAGCTGCGCTCTTACCCGCCGTCGAGGCCAGAATTCAGCAACTCGAGGCCGCCGTCGTCGACGACCTCCCGGTACGACCCCGACGCGGCTTCGGCCCGATGGGTCATCAAACCGTTTCCACCGCCCCCGCCTCCCTCGATATCTGCGCCGCGACCATTGAGGCGCGGGACGCCGCCTCGCGACAACAACAACCGGAGATCCGCCCCGGGCAGCTATGGACGGCCCAGGTTCAACGCCTGAACGGAAACACGCTTCCCGGAGGGCAGGAGGTTATCTCGGGCGTCTTCCTCAACGCCGAGATGCGCATCCATGATCCATCGACGGGGGAAATGGGTTCTGAGACCGGCCACGCACATGTAAACTTCTATAAACGACCTCACGATCGTGTACAGGATTGGAAAATGTGCGCGCCGTATGTTGCTCAGCGGGAAGTGCGGCGCGAGACGGCGAGGGCGAAGGCGAGGGCGCGAGAGAGAGAGAAGAGCACCCCATATTGCTGAGTTTTTGCAAAGTATTCAGGCCGCAGCCACATTTCCTTTGCAAAATATCCTTAAAACATTGCTTTGGGGCTATTTTAGCTGAAAGCTGTCCCCGGCAACCTCGGCACATGTCCTGCCGGCTTCTCAAACACCTCGGCAGGATTCTTGATCGATGTTCAATCATGCCGCGGGGTTCCGATGCGCAGAATGTGATCCGCAATCAAAAGCCATCCAAATCAAGAAATTTCATCAATCAAATCAATTACTCAGAGCAAATGACAGTAAGCGCGTAAGGCGCTTGAATATAATATTAGATTTACCCGCCCAAGCAAATGACAGTAAGCGCGTAAGGCGCTTGAATATAATATTACATATACCCGCCCCGAAATCGTCGGTACCACGCCGCCCTCCGCCCCCCGACCGCCACCCTACTCCCCCTCATCCTCACCGCCTAAAAAGAATTCCTCGTCGCTATTCACCGCACCCTCACCGCCCTCCCGCTCGCTCTCGCTTTCCTCCTCTTCTTCCTCACCGCCCGCTGCCGCGGGCACGCGTTTACGGCCACGGCCGCGGTGTACTTCCGTCATCGCAGTCTTCACGCGGCTTGCCAAATCGCGGTACGTGGACGCCTGCTTCAAAGCGTACGCGATAGCGCCCTGCGCGTAGGCGACGTCAACGCTACCGACGGGAACCTCGGTCACCCGCGTTTCCCAGTGCTTCGCCTCATGCTCGAGCGAAATCAGTACCCGGCGGTACTCCTCCTCCAACAGATCAACCTCCTCCTGCCAGCGTCGAGCACGAGCACGAGCCTTCGTCCACTCGATGCGCAGGGCGTCCTCCAGCTCGGCATCAGTGCCCGCAGTCCCAGCGCTTCGCCAGATCCACGACACTTCCCGACGATTCTCGGCAGTGTTCGTGACCATCTCTGGACCCCCCTCCTCCGCCCCCTCCGCTTCCCCCGCTTCCTCCGCCTCCTCCTCATCGGTGACGTATTCACCCTCCCGCCGCAGCTGTTCCATCTTCTCCCTACGCTTGGATGCTTGTCGCATGCGGACCGCCTGGCGTTGCGTCAGTTCCTCCGGGTCTTCCATCGCTCGCACGTCCTCCCGCCGCAGCTTGCGCCACCCCGCCATCCCGCCGTTCAATGCGCGCAGAGCATTCCAAGCGGCCTGGTACTTCTCGGAATGCAGCAGAATCTTGCTTTCGTTTCGAGCAACGAGGTTACGGGCGCGGGTATTTGCCCCTTGATTCCGGACGTGGAGCTCTTTGTAAGTGAAGAACCTGCTCTTAATGTGCAGCTGATTACGCAAGCGCATAAGCGCTTCCGAACACTGCGCATCGCGGATAGAGTTCTCCACCAACTGCACGCCGCCGATGCAGCCCGCATCGCGTTCCGCTGCAGATAGGGCGGAGGGCAGCATCAGCGGCGTCTTCTCCGGCACCTCCTCCGGGTTGGGGTCGCGCCGTGCAAGCGCCTGAAGTGCCCCCGGCGTATAGGTGGCCTGTAGTTTGCGGAAGCGAGCAATGCCGCGGCTGAGTTTCCTCCTCATAGCGATGATGTCGATTTGCTGGGCTGTTGTTCCAGCCTTTTTCAATTGAACCTGGGCCCGGATTCTCCGTCTAAACGCAAGTCCTTAAAATTAGCAAGCAGCAAGTGACGACGCCGGGGAATTACTTGCCCCCAAAACAGAGTTGCCGCCCACAACGCCCCCGACCGTCGGTGGCGCCGTCAAAGGGTCCATCATCCGCGTCCCGCGCCCCGGCCAACAACCACGCCCCCGGTTGCCCGGTGCAGCCATGCCTGGCTCCATCATCCGCTGCGCCCCCCGCCCGAAGCCCCCAACTAAAATTGCCGTCGCCGCCGCGAAGATTGCTGCAGCCTGCACGCGTTCCAAATCCACCCCGTCCACATCCTCCGCATCCACCGCATCCACCGCATCCACCACCCGCAAACCTCGCTCCGTGCGCCCCGACGTTAAAGCGAATAAAGTCGCGAAAAAGCACAGCCGAGAACGACGCGCTCGCCGCACCGTCCGCGAGCAGGAGCGCGCCAAAGCGGGAACCCGTCTCAAAGGGGCCGCCCTCCTCCGCCTTCGCCGTACAGTTCCGCTCGCCCTCGATGTGCGCCTTGGCGAGCCCTTCCACGCCCCAATCGCTTCGTCGGGCTGGCAAGCCGTGCGGCAGGACGAAAAGGACCCCCGCACCTTCAATCTTAGCGCCTTGCTTGCCCACGACCCCGCCATGCGCGTCTACGAGTGGGACGGCGTACCCACCCCAGTCGTCGACGCCGACAACTACATCCTCTTCGGTCTCGGCGGCTTTCCCGACAACGGTAGTGGGGACTGGAATGAAGAGGTTGCCATCCCTGCCGCGGAAGCTATGGAGCGCGCCGCCGTGGATATGTATACCGAGCCCAAATGGCGGCGTAAGCGCATGTCGGGCAAGTCGGGCAAGCCAACGCCGCGCCGGGGGGGTCATGCGTCCAAGAGTGCGGGGGCGTCGATGGGGGGTGGACAAACACATCCCCAAAACCTTTCCCTCGCCGCAACCCACGCCGCGACGCTCGCCTCGCTCTTCGCCCTTGAACCGTTCCGTCGCATCGCCGGCTTCACAAACAGTGAGTTGTTACCCCTCCAGCCCAAGCGTTGCTGACACCGTCTCCAGTGGTTTTCTACGCCTTCGCCGAACGCCTTCACGATTTCTACGCCGCCGAGTTTGATAAGATTTGTGCCCACGACCCCAGGATCATCCGCAATCTTCCCGCCCGCCTCTCCGTCTTCTCCACAACCACCTTTAACTTCGGTCCAGCCACCGTCACCCTCCCCCACATCGACTTCCGCAATCTCGCGTGGGGTTGGTGCGCCATCACAGCGCTTGGGAACTTCAATCCCGATCGCGGCGGCCACCTTGTGTTGTGGGACCTCAAACTCATCATCCGGTTTCCTCCAGGATCGACCATTCTGATTCCCTCAGCAATCCTGCGCCATTCCAACGTCAGCATCGCTCCGCACGAGACTCGGTTTTCCTTCACTCAGTACACGCCGGCGGGGCTATTTCGATGGGTCTACAACAAATTCCGGACGGACAAAGACGTCGACGGCTCCAAAACAACGACCCCCCAAGAACGTGAGCAACGCCGCAAGAACCGCGCGCGTCGGTGGGCTGAAGGGATTAAGATGTACACGCGGTGGGAAGGCGCCACGCGGACGCTTTGACCCGCGACCCCAACGCCGCCTTGTTTTTTTTTAATAGTTTACTATACTTTGCTATACTACCACCCCGTTTCTTCGTTTATATCCTACGTCGCTGTACTCCGCTGCGCTGCGCTTCCCGCCCCCAATGCAATATTTTTCCGAAATGTTCCAGAAAAAGCGCATTAAATCTGTTGTAGCGAACTTGTTACGCCCATAGCGAACTCGTCAGCCCTGTATAGCGAACTCGACGGCTCTGTATAGCGAACTCAGCCATACTATAGCGAACTCGTTGAGTCCGAGCTGCTCGGCCGACGAGCTCAAGGCTCACCTTTACCTCTCTTCAGCCCAAAAACACATACAACCGGGTCCTCGACAATATCTCAGGCAATGTGAATTTATTCAGATTTTTACGACGCCCAAGAAAATCGAAGTTATCGTTTCTCAAATGACCGCAAGTGAGGAATTAGTCTGTGATTCAGTCCATTACTTACACTGGACCGTCACCTCAAAATCCCTCCCTCTCCGCCTCACTCCCATAATCACTCCACAGCTCTTACTCGCTCATTTAACTAGTCAACCTCACTCTCGAATCAACCCTTTTCACCCCCTTCATCCTTTAATTGCTCGCGAACGCCATGCGCAAAAATTCCGATGAGGGTCACCCTGAATCCACCTCCGCCCTTCCAAATCGTCGCTCTCGCTCACAAAACATCGGAGAACACTCGCAAAAGCAAGCAGGGGGGAATACTTGCACGGCAGCGCAGCTCGCCGCCATGACGCGGTATCGCGATCGGTAACGTTTTCTTTGCAATATTCCCCGACACTCTACCAACCGTTCCCAGAAATCAATCCAAGCTACGTGAGAAGGCGCGCGAGCGGATGTCTCGGTACGCTGCGCTGAGCTGAACGCACCCTAATCTCATTCATCTTAGCCGTCGCGCCGATCTTGCCCAAGATGCTGAAGGCAAAGCTCGGTATCAGGAAAGGGCGCGCGAGGCCGACGCACGCTATCGGGAGAGGAACGCTGGACGGCTTAGAAGCAAGCAGGTGGACCGTAGGGCAATGTACGTTTCATTCAGAATCGCTCGCAATCCATGAACTAACTAACTACCTCTCTAGGGCATACATTCAAAAGTATGGTGCGGGGAGTTGGTTGGCGCGCGACGAGCGGCGCAAGAAGATCGCGGAGCACATCTCCCGCCGTGCTGCACCAACTATCGCCTCACCCAGTACCTGACTTGTGCAAATATTCTGGTCTAAAGTTTCCGTACATCTTGTATAAATTCCTTATATCTTGTATGATATGATCTCCGTCATGTAATGCTTTTGCCTCTTGAATGTAAAGCTTGGTGAGAATATATCCGGGCCCTTAAATACATTTGAGAATCTGAAGCTCAACGGTATTTACATTTCTGATTTGAGGGTTACATTTATCAAGAAATAGCTACGACGAAAGATGTACGTTAAGCCTGAGGGAAGATGCCGCGCATCGACTCGCTGAAGAAGAAACGGAAAAATGCGATGAATACACAGAGGGCCGATAGGGAGCAAAGCACTTACAGTTCCTTGACGACCTCCTTGAGTTGGGCCCGTGTATCTGGCTGCCCTTTGAGAGCGTCGATTCTACGAAGTGCAGCCATCAGGCGCATCCAAGCGCGCTCGGTTGCGTCGATTTCTTGTAGATCTTCCTCGAATTGGCGTTCGCGAGCGGCGGCGGACGTGTCGATGTCGATGTTGTCGCGACGACTTTCGTCCCCACTTCCACCATCCTCACTTCCATCGCTGGCGGCGACGCTGGCGTGATCGTCGACGGCGACGGAGGAAGAGTCGTCATTGAGGGCGTGGGCGTCGTCGCCGTCGTGGAGATAGCTGCCAACCTTTTCGGCGCGTATCGCTGCGAATAGCTGGCGCATGCCGGTTTCCATGCCCTCGACGGGGTTGTCGTCGGTGCGGAGGTCTTGAAGCTGGGCGCGAAGACCGACAAGGGTTTCGTCGAGGGGAATCCAGGGGTTGGGGGCGAGAGATTCCTGGCGAGTACCCTCAGGCATCTCGTTCAGAGGGCCTGTGAGGAAATCGCGGCTTGCAGCCCACGCATCTTCGGCATAATGGCTGTAGGATTTGTTAGCCGATATCTCCGTGACATACTCACGGTGATTTTCTGAATCTCACCCATCGTTCATCCCCCCGTTAACGCTGTGGACGCCGTTGAAGGTCATGGTTTCCTCTGCGGACTTTGTGGTTTTTGGCAAAGGCGTTGGGCCGCACTCACCGCGGGAATGTGGCGCAAGGACCTATATAGCTTCCCAGGTGACTGCTCGGTCCTTCATCGCCTTTTTACTCCCCTCCACAACATTTTGCAAACACTATATCCCTCCACAACCTTTCACAAAAAAAACCTCCACCAAAATGGATGACGACTTTCCCAATGCACCAATCGGTTAACGCGGTGCCGCCGACATCTTGGCGTGGCGCCCAGTCAATCCTCCCCAACCCGGCGGTCGGTGCCTCCCGTACTTCTACCCAGAAAAGGGCGACGAATCTACCTACGACGTGGATCACAACCCACACAAACGGTACTACGTTTTGGGTGCGGCTCACTGCGGCGGTGGCATCTTCACTTGCCCGTAAGTTTTTTTTTTTGGCTTCTTGAATGAATTGCACGCTGATCTCTCTCTGCCTTAGCGACCACGCGAATCGCGAGACCAACAACTTCTCCGGTCAGAAAAAAAGAGCTGTGAAAACCTGGAGCGCCGCCGAAACGGTTTGGAGGGAGATGCACGACAAGCATCATACCAGCGGCTGCCCAGAGTTCACTCTCCCCCCCGACATACCGGCCCCGACCCCCGTTTACATCAACGGCTCCATACGCACCGCCGCCGCCTCTCTGCTCCCCCTCGTCTCCCCCTCGGTTTGCTCTCCTCCCCCGGACCCCTCGACATTCACTGCGCCGTGGCCGACCGACGACGACCCAGCCCCAGGCGCATCAATCGCGTCGCTTGCGTCGCTTGCGTCGACCCGCGCTGCTTCTCGTGCGCCCCCTAGCCCCAGACTCGTACGCGCGCGACCACCGGTCACACCGCAGCCCGGCACGCAGCACCCTTTCCTTGGCTCCCCCTTCTCCCCCTTCTCCCCTGCAGTGCCCTCCAGTGTTTCTCCTTCTCCCCTCCGCCCACCTAGGCTTCCCGCGAGTTTTCCCGTGATCTCGCCGCTAGCGTCGCTGGCTCCGACCCCACCACCGCCCACCGCGTTGTACCGCTCGCCCGGAGTTTATCAAGATGGGCACGCACCTTCCTTGACCTCCTCTCCTCTCAGCCGCGTGTCGGACGTCTTGTCCGAGATGTCCTCCGACATCTCCTCTGTGTCCGACATGGACTTTCCGCCGAGCACGGCCTCCCCGCGTTCTTCACCTCGCACCTTGAGCGAGATCAACCTCGACGACGATGAGTACGCGGGGGCATTCGGGGAGGAGGACGATGGGATGTACGAGGAGCGTTTGATGTGGGCCGTGAAGGGGCTGAGGCACGGTTCGTGGGCCGACCCTCGCGACGCCATCGCTGCCGCGATGGCGAACGGGATGGGGAGCATGTTTACCCTCATGTCCTCCTTCGACGTGACCGAGCTGGAAAACATGCATTCGTGGGGTGTCGTTGCCCATGGTCCGGCGGGTGCACGCGCAGGTGGGGGGGTCTAATTTTTTCTTCTGGTATTGTCGTCCCGCTATCTTGGTATTGTTTTGCTTTCCTTTCTTGCACCTCTCCGTCCCCATCGTCGCCCCCAATGCTATCGCTCTCGCACATCGTCGCTCGTACTGCTATTATCTCGCTATCCGTTGTATGCACATTCATGGACTCTGTCTCCAACTCTTGATATTGATTCGGACTCTACGCTATCTTGTACATGACATTCTTGGACTTCTCCGCATCCCTCCTTCCTCTGTCAATGGCTGTATGTATCTTTTTTAGGCATTCTATGTTTCATTGTAGTTAACTTGTTGTTGTAAATACAAATTCAATTTCTGTGTACATAAGAACAAGAAGTGAAGTCGAAATTTCGAGACGACCTAACTATGTCCCGTTAAACGCCGCTCCTCGCCTCCCGCACCACGATGCTGCGTTTGGGTGGGAAATTAAGTAAACTTGTGAGACCTCCCTTTGTGCTCGCCAACCCATGGCACTCACCAAAAAAGGCAAGAACAAGAGCGCGCCCCGCGCGAAAGCGAAAACGACCGACGATAACGCCACGGCACCGACCGAACAAGATAAGGACACCGCCAGCGACACCGACAACGACGGCGACGAGGGCGACGACGACGACGCGTCCTCGACCAAAAAAAAAGAGGGCGACGACGACGACGACGCGCCCAAGAAGCGCGGAAACCCTGGGGATTTTCACGGATCGCGTGCGGTGTTCCTGCGAGGAAAGGTGGATGAGTATTGCAAGGCGTCGAAGGACAAAACAACGCGCAAATTTTTCCCAAAACTGTTCAGCGAATACTGGGCATTGTATCCCTGGGAGATCCCCCACACTCAAGAGCCACCCGCAAGTCTTCAAGGGTATGGAAAAGCTGACCGTGAGCTGGGCAAAGACGAGCTCGCAAAGAAGAATGAAATCAAAAAAAACACCGAGGCGGTAAGTCCTCGTTGAGTATGACGCGCCGAAAAGATGCTGAATAGTCGCGTTGTATCTGTAGAAGATCAAACGGTGGTTAACATACGTCCGGCGCAACACGAAAGGCGGCAAAAATCCTTACACCAAATGGCTGCACCAGCTCAGCCACATCGAGGAGCGGGCCCCGAAGCGAATGCCACTCTACCAGCTGTATATGCAGGATGAGAAGAAGAATGGGGAGGTGAACCGACTGTTTCAAGAGCGATTTCCGGAGTTGGTCGGCAGCGGCAACACGATTCAGCAGCGCACGGCAATCGCACGCGAGCTTTTGGCGAATGAGTCGGAAGACGCGAGGGCTGCATTGAAAGAGAAGGGGGAGGAAGCATTTGCAGCGGCAATGGCTGAGTTCAAGGCGGGGGGTGGGGTCGAAGCAGAGGCGGTCGACGATCTGGAGGTACAACAAGAGTAAGTGGGATGCTCGTTGGATCAAGAGTAGCTGGACTCACCGGTTAAATAGGGCACGCAGACGGCTTGCAGTGACCGTGCAGCCGTTGATCGACTCCCTCCGAGCGATCACCGGGTGTCAAATTCTGTTCGTCGCAGGGACTGTTGTTTCGGGGAGTAAGTTCGATATTCGTTGCCTGCATGCGAAGGCCCCGGGGAAGCAGGGTTTGGATTTCACCGCCTGGGACAATCCGGGCTTCAAATCTGTGGTAGATCAATGGATGAGGTATTTGGTGGCCGCAGGTGAATCACATACCTCTTTAAAGTGCACCACTAACGAAGAAGTCCAGCGGCAACCCCAGACGCGACGGGCCCACTTACACCCCGCGAGACTGCAGAAGGCGTCGAGCTCGCCGTCCCCCCTCCACCCGCTATGCCGACCCAAGAAGGAGACGTCACGCTCGCCGTCCCCCCTCCACCCGCCACCGCCGCCGTCACCGCCGCCGTCACTGCCGCCCCATCCCAGCCCATCGTTTCAGCCGCTACCACAACGGTCGAAGTTGACGTGGCGTCCGCTACCAGCCCGCCAGTGGAACCAATAGCCGCGCGTACACGTAGGTCAAAGCGCGGGGATACCGGCGCTACCATCGCAGAAAGTCGCGCAGAAGAGGGGGATGGCGAAGGCGGCGATGATGGGCAAGACGAGTATGGGAGTGGGGACGACGGTGAGGGTTGGGAAGGCGACGAAGATGAATGGGCTGGATGGCCCCAGGAGCTAGACGCTCGACTCGCCGCGCTGCCCTTAGTCGCTTCTCCGCTGAGGCGCGCGATCAAGCGCCTGGAACCATCCGACCAGGAGTTTCGTCTGCGTGAGCTCGAAAGAGGCAACGAGCTCTTCCAAACCCGCGAGAGTAACATGGCGCGGACCGCGGAGCTGCTTGAAGATTTGGGATTGAAGCAGGATCTGGCGAATTTAATGAAGGAGATCAAAGTGGCGAATAAAAAGCGACCAAGCGACGGGGAGGGGCCGGCGACCAAGCGCAGGAAGCCGAACGAGGAGGACGAGTACGATGGTGAAGAGGAGGATGGCGAAGACGAGGATGGCGACGGGGAAGGCGACAAGGGGACGACGGGGGGAAAGCGAGGCCCTGGCCGGAAGAATATACGAGCTCCGCCGGGTGCAGACGAGAACGGCATCGCACACTGGGCACGAAGCGCCCGGGATCAGCTCCTCGGCGGCGAATGCGACGACGAGTGGACGAAAGTGGTGGAGCTGTGGTGGAAGCAGGAAGAACGCGCTGGTTTCATTGGCCCCGTAAGCGTCGTATTCCCCTCGCGAACGTGAATTAACTAACCATCATTGTAGGCCAAGGCAATGGGGACGAAGTATCGACCCAAGGAAGTTGCGGGGTGGATCAGCCGCGCCCGTGTCGGTGGACCGCAACCCGCAATCCTGGATGTATACGGCTTCGCTGCGCTTTGGTGGAAATATTGGGTGGCGATCAACCCCGAGTGGCGCACGCGTGTGAGGGATGGAAGGAGGCTGGCAAAGGAGGGGGAGGGGGACTGGAGCGCGTTGAAGAAGGAGACGGGGAAAAATGGGTTGCTGAACGTGTTGATTTGCCTGCGTTGGTGGAGGGACGCGTTGAGGATCAGGTCGGAGGGGGAATGGCTTCGAGAAGGCGTGGCGAAAGACTGGAAGGAAGCGGTGGAGGAAGTACGCTGGGTGCTGGAAAAATTCGAGTAAGTGCTTCATTCATACACTGTGTTTGTTGTGAACGAACTGGGTACTGAGTCAATCCTAGGGAGGGGCGCGCGAATGCGAACGATATTGATCGGATGGATTTGGATGCGGTGCCGACGTAAATGCACGAATAAAAAGCGGCGCAGCGCGTCCGCAAGGGTGTAGGAAGGCGAGGAGAAGCGGGAGGGGAGCGCGGGGTATCTTGAGCGCCGAGAAGGTGTATTTTGAATCCCCCAAAGTGGTGGGGGGAAGCAAGGGCGATATGTTTTCTTTGATTGATGCGATCAATTTGTTCCGTATGTTTGGGTGCTGATGGGCGGTAATTCGGGCCGGAAAACACCCACTATCAACTCCGAATCACCGGAAAGTCCCGCTGACGAGTCAGCGGCAACTCCCGAGGCGCCCGAGCCGATCAATAGCAAGTGCCGAGCAGCAACGAACCGGCAGGCGGCTGCCATGCCATCAAAAGGCATTGATTCACATCACATCAGTCAATTTCAAGCTCCGCAGGGCCCTGCCACGGTCCCCAGTGATGGCATTACATAAGGCTGGCTGGACCCGCAACATTTTGTAAACGCTTTCTGGCAACGGCCTGTATATTTTGTAAAAAGCCAACAATATGGGCTGAGAAGAGAATCAAAAGCGAATCGTACTCACCACCGCCCCTGGTAGCTCTTCCCGTTATAACCTCCGCGACTCACGCTAACCAACGAATACTTCAGCTTGCGGACAACGGCGGGCACTACATTTCCCATCCTGTCGACGTTCCCCCACCCGGTATTGCTGCTGATATGACGACAGTCGGCCTTTCCACGGACGGGTCACGCGTGGTTTTAAAAGCGAAAACGGGAGACCACGGCTTACCGATTCGCCCTGGAACGCCTATTCCCCCAGCCATTCTTCACACTCAATGCCCGCGAACTCTTCCCTCCGCCCCACCTAACTCTCCCGCGAATCCTTCTGTGAAACTGAAGGCAGGCGACGAGCCGTACGTCACCATCCGTCGTTTGTTTGGCCAGCGTCTTGATGAACGACTCAGAGAATTGGTGGCGAGCGACGAGTCGGAGGATGGCAGCGAGATGGACGTAGAGGAAGGGGAGATTGTAAAGGGAAGAGACGACGTGGCGACTGAAGATCCGTCGGCTCCGACTTCCGCGACCACGTGCCTCGGGCATGTCGGGAGCGACAAAGCCGATGCATCGTCCGAGGCCGAATTGGCCGACGTTTCGTCCGACGAAGAAAGAGATCAATGGGCAAGCGACCGCCGCCGGCCAATTCCGTTAACGAAAGAGGAAGCGGCTATCGTTAACCGCGGTTACCGGAACGAAGGCCAGCCAAACAAAGGCAAGCTCTCCATCCCCCATCGTGCATCCTATCTCCCTCGACTGCGCCCCATCCTTCCAGCTCGCCCGTTACCTCTGCCCACTCCCCGCTCCTCGCCAATCAGCGACACCGACTCCCTGCCGCCCCTACGACCGTGTTCGCCCGTTACTTCGGATGAAGTCAGCCCAACAGACGAGTCGTCATCGGCATCCGAGACTCGTCAAACCAGCAACGGGCTAGCGCGCGGAATGGGGAAACCCACCACAACGGACGGAACATGGGTAAGAAAGCTGTCAGAGGAAGAAGTCGCACACAACGCACCCAACGTCTTGCACCAACCTCGTCCCTTGCACACACGTAACCCGTTCTTTCTCTCCGCTATCCTGAACGACGAAGATGACGTCTCCAACACCACTTCTGAACCTGACGCCGCCGCCCTCTCCCCTCCTATCGCGACTACTTCAACCGCCCAACCTCGGGCTACCGCCGCCTCATCGTCTGCTGCTCCGTCGGCGGATACGACAACGGCGAGGCGTCTTCTACCGCCGGGCAAAGTTCTGCTTCCCACTTACGAGGTGGCGCTCGCGGTCAAAGACGTTCACCATTCCATGGCAGCGGCCGCCGTGGGACGGGAGGAGCGCGCTTCGGCCCACGCCTACACCCAGCGTGCCCTCGTGACTGAAGGCAACCATCGCGTACGCGTCGAAACGATGGAGGACCAGTGGGCCGTGGTGCCTGCGCACGAGTTCCTCGACATCGCGGGAACGGACCTTCGCGTGGAATTGAATCACACCGCCATGGCAAAAATCACCTACATCAATGACGACGGTTTGGCGATGGTGCGGGATCGTGAGCGACTGGATCCAGCGCGAGTACGGGACGCCCGAGCGGTAACGATTTACCTTGACGACATTCTTTTGGCATCTGACGATCCTTTGAAGCGTTTGCATTTAGATCCTTTGGCTTTGGATAGCGTCTCCACCGCCGAAGGCCCGAATATGCGTTGCATTGACGCCGCACCGGTAATGACGCCGCTTCACGACGGGGAAGTCGCACGCCAATTCAGTGAATACGCTCGGCGGCGTGGCGCGGCGTACTGCACGGCCCTCAACGTCATTCGGGTACTTCAGTCGAAGTATGTTGAGGACTTGGCACGAGCACGGGCCCGTCTTTTGGAGTTCTTGGACCGGCTCATTGCTCTAGGATCGCAACGTCGAATTCATCAACAACCCGCGGTGATTTACTGCCCTTCGCCCCATCCGTCCGCGCTCTTGAAGGTATCCGAGTTCGACCGCATCCGCATCGCCCACGCCGGCTTCCACAACCACGGCTACCACATGATTTCGGAGGTATTGAGTCGCGTTTTACACGTTCAATTCAAACGGGAAGAGGTCATCTCTCACCTCCTCTATGCAGGGGTTCTCGATACCTCCCTTCACACGGATAGCCAGGTATTGGGGCCAGCGTTTCATTACCCTCTTGAACGACCTACCACGTTCCCTAACGGCGCCCCCTTCCCCGGGATTAACCATCGTCCTCCGCCTTCTGTCGCGCCCGTTCGAGTGGGTCCCTTTCTCTTACCTAACGAACACCTCGTTTATTTTCGCTCCTTTCAGCCGCTTTCCCTTGATCGCCAACGTGATTCTGGCGGAGAACCGAGACTACCTTCCACCCGGCGTAACCGCGATAACGATGATCGGCGGCGGGTCGTACAAATGGGTGGGGTTAGCGATATTACCACCGGACGCGACCATCTGCGCTCCACTATGGCTCTTCATGCAGGTAACGATTCGACGGACATCGCTAACACCTTCCAACGGGGGGATGGTGTTTCTCGTGCGCGTATATGATGAGTATAGAATGTTCGGTGGGTTGCGATCCTTTTCGTTCCCCGCGGATTCGCTAAACAACGCCAGATTACGAGGAGAATCAGCTGCCCTATTCATTTTCCTTCCCTGTGTTCATTCAACCGCAGTTTTGTGTGTGGCGAAGAGGCGAGTGGATTGGTTGGATGTAGATGTGATAATCGACGAACCGCGATGGACAAACGACTTGTACATATCCAGTGGTGATTTCTTTCTTGACTACGACAACGGACTCTTTCCCGGACTCTACGATACGATGCTACTTGCAGACACGATTGGACTCTCGACTGTACCCCTGGTCAAACCCCTTGACTTAGGTGAAATTACTCGCGCTACTATACAATTCCTCGACACGGCCATTCATCTTCTTACTACTATCTTGACGATATTCTTCTTATATTCCTACAATGCCTTACGATATTCTCGACGAATATTGCTGGTCATCTTCTTACGGACTTTTTTATGGTGGTTACAGTTTACACACTACCTAATCCACCAATGGAACCGGTTTTCCCTGCCGCACCATCATCGTTCGACTTGGGAATTTAATCGCCACGACACTCCGATGGTTTTGAGTCTTCAACAAGACTACTTAACGGAGGAACTTCAACCCCATGCGCTCCAGGATCCTTTGGACGAATTTGTATTAGAAGATGACGATGAGTTCATCTTCTACCCGGTCACAATGGCCAGTCCAGAGGGCACAACATATCAGGCGTTTACGATGTATAAACGGGTTGACAAAAAGGTGCGACCTGTTTCAACTACGTTTTCGCCAGACTACGCCGTACGACGAAGCATCCCGGAGGATCCGCTTCTCACCTTACCGCCATTACCCACTCACCCTACGGAATTTGAAGAGGGAAAAAGACTCAGTCAAGAACGAATGGAATCCTTGGAAATCAACAAGGCGGGATTCCTCACACCCACAGAGGAGCGACTATTCCAGTGGATCATGCGAACCAACGAGGAAGCTGTTGCCTTTGAAGATTCCGAACGCGGAACTTTCAAGGAATCGTATTTCAGCCCGTACAAGATTTCAACGGTACCACATATTCCCTGGGAATACAAGAATATTCCCATTCCACCAGGAATCCTCAACAAAGTCATCGAGGTGCTTAAATTGAAGATGGATGCGGGAGTTTACGAACCCTGCCAATCTTCATATCGCTCTCGGTGGTTCTGTGTTCTCAAAAAGAACGGGAAACTACGAATCGTCCACGACCTACAACCTCTCAACAAAGTCACCGTACGAGATGCAGGAATGCTCCCCATCATTGATGACTTTGTAGAAGGATTTGCAGGACGACAATGTTACTCCGTCTTTGACCTCTATTGGGGATTTGACGCACGACAGATGGATCCAGAGAGTCGAGACATGACAGCTTTCATGACTCCTCTAGGATTGCTACGAATTGCTTCTATGCCAACAGGATTTACGAACTCACCAGCGGAATTTCAACGATGCATGGTATTCATCCTACACGACGAAATTCCCCATGTTGCTAATATCTTTATTGATGACCTTCCCATCAAAGGATCAAAAACGCAGTACCTTGATGAAAACGGAACACCAGAGACTATCCCAGAAAACTCGGATATTCGCAGGTTCATTTGGGAACACGCTCAGGATGTTCACAGGATTCTACACAAACTCAAATGTGCAGGGGCTACAGTTTCCGGTACGAAGACACAGATATGCCGACCAGAAGTTCTGATCGTGGGACAAACCTGCAACGCAGAAGGAAGAATCCCTGATCCCAAGAAACTGGCAGCAATCTTGGATTGGCCAGTTCTCACGACACCACAGGACGTGCGAAAATTTCTAGGACTTTGCGGAACTGTTCGCATTTGGATAGAGAATTATTCAGGACTCATCCGCCCCCTCACCGAACTATATCGCAAATCCGAGGAGTTCATTTGGAATCATCGTCGTGCGGAGGCCTTTGCAAAAATCAAGCATCTTGTGGTCTCTCCGCCGGCCTTACGACCCATTGACTACGAATCAGAATTAGGAGTGTATCTGGCAGTAGATTCATGCAGTGAAGCCACCGGAATGATCTTATCCCAGTTGGATGAACAAGGGCGACGTCGAATTGCTCGATACGGTTCCATCCCTATGAGTGACAGGGAGTCACGATACTCGCAACCGAAACTGGAGCTATTTGGATTATATCGGGCACTTCGACATTGGCGCCTTTACATAATAGGGGTCAAGACGTTCAGAGTCGAAGTGGATGCCAAATTTATCCAAGGACTCCTCAACAACCCTGATCTACAGCCAGACGCAGCAATAAATCGATGGATCCAAGGCATCCTCATGTTTCACTTCGAATTGATCCACGTTCCCGCAACTAAATTCCAGGCACCTGACGCGTTATCTCGAAGGCCTAGAGCAGAGGGAGAGGAAGCGCCAGATGACGATGATGACTGGCTGGATCAGATCGCCCTTTCCGCATTCAAAGCTCCGCGTTACTTTGGACCAATACAGCAATATTACGAGAATCCGGAGATCCAACTCTATGAGGAGCGCTTGCAGGTATTGATGACACGACGTGCACAGGAACAACAGATGGAGGATATCATCAAATTCTTGGAGACATTAGAAATGCCCAAGTTCCCTTCTGCGCAACAACAAAGACGGTTCATCTCCAAAGCAACTCAGTTCTACGAGCGCAAAGGAAAGATTTGGAGAAGGAATGGAAACAATACTCCACAGCTGGTCATAATGCAACCGGAAGCTCGGTTATCAATCCTCACGCAGGGTCATGAGAATCTCGGCCATCGTGGAGCTGACGCCTTATGGGATCATCTGAAGGTTCGCTTCTATTGGCCGCACTTACGTGCAGACATCCAGCATCACATTGCTTCCTGCCCACAATGCCAGGTGCGATCCACAAAGAAGGTGGAAATCCCTCCCACGGTTTCCCTGCCTACGGCCATTTTCCAGAAGATCTATGTTGA
This sequence comes from Favolaschia claudopus, assembly GCA_037176885.1. Taxonomy (NCBI): domain Eukaryota; kingdom Fungi; phylum Basidiomycota; class Agaricomycetes; order Agaricales; family Mycenaceae; genus Favolaschia; species Favolaschia claudopus. The sequence goes on along the minus strand of JAWWNJ010000168.1, from coordinate 441,810 downwards.
CATCATGAGAATGCCGCCAGCGGGAGGATTCAATATGATTGTTGCAGCGAGAGATGACTTGACAGGCATCTGTGAAGCAAAGCCTCTGGCGCATCAAACCGCGAAATCCATGGCAGACTTCTTCTTCACCAACATATACTGTCGCTATGGATGCCCCTTGCAGATAACCACGGATAATGGTTCCGAAGTGCTTGCCGCTTTTGAACTACTCATGCAGCGTCTCCATATCCCCCAAATAAAGATCTCACGATACAACAAGCACGCTAATGGAGTAGTGGAGCGTGGGCATTTCACCTTACGGGAAGCATTGGTTAAAGCGTGCAACGGAAACTTGGCGAAATGGCCAAAAATGCTACCAGCTGCGGTATTTGCCGATTGCGTCACTGTCAGCAGTGTCACTGGATATTCCCCGTTTCAGCTTCTGCATGCGACACAACCACTTTTGCCGTTTGATCTCACGGAAGCAACCTTTTTGGTGGAAGGATTCTATTCAGGAATGAGCACATCCGAGCTGCTGGCATTACGTATTCGCCAACTTCAGATGCACCCTGCGGACATTGCTCATGCTGCCGACACACTCAAAAAGGCTCGCTTTACTTCCAAAGCGCAGTTTGAGAAACGTTTCAAACGACGACTGGCAAAGACAACGTATACAAAGGGAGAATTGGTTCTAATGCGGAATACACAATTGGAGATGACAGTAAGCTCGGCACGAAAGACAGAGGATCGGTACCTGGGGCCTTACGAAGTGCATAGAAAGAACAAAGGAGGGGCCTATATTCTCAAAGAACTCGATGGAACATTATTCGAACGCAACCCAGTGGCCGCTTTTCGGTTGTTGCCGTATATCACCCGAGACCATGAGTTTATGAGGACCGGATGGATGGGAAAAGATGACGAAGAGGCCGAGGACACCGGAAGCGAATCAGAATCGGAGACGGAAGCAGAGACCAGCTCTGAGGACGGGGAATAAAACACTGGAAGAAGGATAATTGACGTGCTGCGGTAGGTGGCGTATTTTCTCAATCTGACTCGACATGATTCCATGCCCCCCCCTATAAAAGCAACCTCACAGACGACTTTTTCCTCACCATGGACCCCCACCATTGTTCTAACCACTGCTTGTCAATCCCTGATCGCCCACCCACGCCTCGTCGCCTACCCCAAATTCGTCCACGCACTTCTACGCAACCTTACCCCATGACTACCGAGGCGCGAGTGACCATCAAGAAGTACGCCCAAGCAAAGAACAACAAAGGAGATGGAATACGTGTCAAAAGAGATGGTGTACGTGTCACAACTTGTCCTTTGCCGCCAAGCACTAATCACAAGTTGTGTGCCACGAAATCACAGACGCTCAACTACAACGTTCCCCGTCGTCAAGGGCGCCCTCCTAAGCCCAAGGATCCCAGTACCACCCCTGCCGAAAACCCAGTCGTCACCACACCAGTTGTGTCACCATCTGTAGCCGACATGGAGACCGCTAGCACTGCTGTTCCGCCAGAGCCTGCCACTATCGAGCGCGGTCGCCCTCGTCACCCCAAACCGATTGCCCAGGACCCGTCCAACATCGCGGAGCCAGAGGACTTATGGGAGTCATGGGCCGCCCTATCCCTTCCTCGCGCACCCACACCCGCTCCTTCCTCCACCACAGACGTGGCTTACACTCAACAGCCCGTCGACGACTTGTTCCATATAAATGATCCGTTCAAAGGCCGCGATATGGAGCTCGGAAGCGACAAGGATGAGGGGTACGAGTGGGTAGGAACGGTAGGAGGAGTTAAGTGGGCTAACCAGCCAGGGCCGAGGGTTTTAGGAGATTCGTTGACGTTGTCGACACCTGCGGTGGAGCGTGCTCAAGCTCATCGCACCCCTCCCCCTTCCTCCTTTTATCGTGCCGTTCTCCCTGACTACCCCCGACCCCTGATCCCACGCAACTGGGTACCGCCCCAAGGATCAATCTATCACACGGTCGAGATCAGGATCCGTCTGGTCGGTAGCTTGCGCTGGATGTACACGGTGCCTGACGACTCCGAATTCGTCGTCCGTCCGGGAGGGATGTTCAACTTCTGGCGTGGGTTACAGGGAATATGGGTGGCTATTGAGAAGCAGTGGTCATGGAGAGGATATGCGTTTGTGAACATGCGGAACGACGAGTTACGCGAGGAAACCACGGTAATGTTCCCCGCCGCCTTCGAAGAAATGCCAGCCGCCCCTATGGACATGCGATGGATAGCTGTTACAATCAGGCTCATTGATTCCATCAAAGCCCTTGATCCTTTTGATCCTTGATCACATGCAGTTAGAAGGAGGGAATACAACACTGGACGGAGTGGATTAATGTACATAGCCTTGCATAGGTTTGCACAGTCGCATAGCCTTGCACAGTCACACTGACTCATTGCATAGCCATGTACAGCCTTAGTTAGTAGTATATAAGGAGACCAGTCTCCCCTCATGTACCTTAGTGTTTTTATTCTATTCTCTTTGACAAACTTGAACCAGCGTGCCCTAAGTTTACAACTAAGTCTACTTTGCCTGCTTTGCTCTGGTCTTCTACTAGCGGTTATATAGCTGGTGAAGACATAATTCTGTGCTTAATCTTACAGTGGTAAGAGAGAGTAGGAAAGCCGACCTGTTTGTGACATAATAAAAACACTACCCCTCGTACCAACGTACCCAACCCCAACCAAACAAACCCCAAACAAACAACAAACCCCCCCAGTCACTAACCCAACCTGTGACTGCCTCTCCTGAATTCCTACCTACCGAAAACCCCCCACCCTCATACCGATTTTTGTAAAGGTAAATCTACCTTTACAATTTATTACTGACTGTTACAGACAGCAGAACATCCCCTCAAGTGAACAGCGCTTGAGTACTTGGAATAATCCAACCTTGATAAGCAGCTAAAGGGAACTACCTCGCGGGGTATTCCGAGATCGTTGGGTGTTTAAAAGAAGGCCCAAGCTCTTTTCACTAGCAAAAGATTGTTCTGTTATAATTTCCTACCACCCGAAACCCCCCACACCTCCACCCCATTAAACCAGCAACGCCTAAAATGACAAAAGTCATCTTAGCAACACAACCCCCCTATTTTGATGGTGATAAAGCAAAGTGGAATAACTTCTATGATGCTCTCACTACCTACCTCGCCGCCTATGATACAGAGTTTGACACAGACAAAAAGAAAATCTGGTTCACTATTTCCTTCTTGAGAAAGGAGAATGGTGCAGAGTGTACTGCGTCAGACTGGGTTCGTAATTGGAAGAAGCGCACTCTTACCAGCGCTACTCTATCTCCCACTTATGGATTCAATAATCTTGTATCAGAACTTGAGGCTGCATTCAAAGATCAGAATGCATCTCAAATTGCACATGTCAGGCTTACCAGCACCCATCAGGGCAAAGCATCTCTTACCGAATTTTTCCAACGCTTTGAACTGCTTGCGGAACAAGCAGGATATTCCCCTAATGCTGCTGCTACGCCTTACAACACTTTCTTAATTGAATTGTTGGAAAGTCTTGTCAATCCTGATATTGTCAGTCAGATGTATGTTGGAGGCACAGTTTTACCTACTACATACAAGGACTTCAAGACAAGGTTAATTCAGATTGATGCCAACAAACAAAGAGGAAAGATCAGAAGCAATAGACAAACATTTCATACCCCACACACAACCCCTACCATCACTCGACCCCCCAATACAACATTCCATGGCACTGTTCCGAATCTGGAGAAGTCATTAGCAGATGGACCTGTACCTATGGATGTTGACAAACAGTCACAGCGTGGCCGCCAGTTCAGGTGCTACAAATGTGGAAAGTTTGGTCACATGAAGAAAGATTGTCCTGACTTTGATAAGACAGGACTGAACTTGCGATCACTGGTCTCTCAAATCAGAGAAGAGGACAGAGACAGTGATGTACTCAAAAGTCTCGCTGAAGTATTGCGAGAGAAGGGTTTTTGATGCGCTCCAATCCCAAAGCCAAGGAGTTGGAGCCAGAAGAAAGAAACCAAGAAGTGGTACTTGGAAGTATCAAACTTGCAGACAATGTTTATGAATCGGCTCTTGGATCATTGGACTCAGAACTATGCAAGGATGTAATTGTTCCGGTTGCTAGTAGAGAGGACAAGTGTAAACTTCGAATACTGGAAAATAAGAATCGAATTCAACACATCAAGAATCGAAAGCGTGATGCAGCAAATAAACGTTGGGGAGCTTTCAGGAAGTTGGCTCGTGGAAACAAGACCATGTCAACAAATGTTGAAAAGGGAAGCATAGCTTCGGAGGCTCAATCCTCTTGTGAGGAGGCAGCGCCTAATAACAGGACTCGTATGCCAACAAAGGTAAAGGTCAGGGAGGCTGCATTGAGGCAGAAAGACCCTGGACCTGATAGACTTACGAGGGAGTTGAAGGAACTACAACAGAAAAGACAGCACAAGGAAATGCTAGTTCCAATCGTGCTGACTGCATTGGATACTGGAAAATCCCGTTCTATCAAGGCCTTACTCGATAATGGCTGCACCAACACTTGCATTGATCGAGATTACGCAAAGGCAGAAGGTTTTGACTTGAAAGAACTGGATGTTCATATCGTTGCAAGAAATGCAGATGGAACAGAAAACACCAGGGGAAAGATTACACACTATGTTGACTTGATTATGGCAGTGGGACCTCACCAGGAGAAGCAAAGGTTCTTGGTAACTGGTCTAGGAAAAGCTAGAGTCTTCATAGGGTATGACTGGCTGTTCAAGCACAATCCAGAAGTTAATTGGAGGACACAGAAGATTCTGTTCAGTCGTTGTCCTCCGGAATGCAATATGAAAGGGACTGAATTTCGTACTGGATTCCCTGCAAAGGAAATGCTAGAGGAGGATGAATCAATTCTTCTTGTAGATTTTGCAGAAGCAATTGATTTACGCTTGAAGGAAACCCCAGCTCAGCGTCTTGCAGAGGAAGCAATGAAGAGTAAGGAGAAGTCTAAGCAACAGGTTCCTGCACAGTACCAGAAGTTCACAAAGGTCTTTGCAAAAGAATCATTTGACTCCTTACCTGAAAGGCGTCCTTGGGATCATGCTATAGAACTCAAACCAGATGCAAAAGCAGTTGACTGCAAGATATATCCTTTGTCACGGGATGAGCAGCAGAAGCTAGATGAGTTCTTGGATGAGAATTTGAAGACTGGTCGCATAAAGCCATCAAAGTCACCAATGGCTTCAGCATTCTTCTTTGTCAAGAAAAAGGATGGGACACTACGGCCGGTTCAGGATTATAGGAAACTGAATGAAATGACCATCAAGAACAGGTATCCTTTACCTCTCATTTCAGAATTAGTCAATAAGCTTCGTGGTGCAAGGTACTTCACAAAACTTGACATTCGATGGGGATATAACAATGTTCGAATCAAGGAAGGTGATGAATGGAAAGCAGCATTCAGGACCAATCGAGGATTGTTTGAACCACTTGTCATGTTCTTTGGTCTTACCAATTCACCTGCCACGTTTCAGACTATGATGAATGACATCCTTCGAGAACTCATCAATGAAGGAAAGGTTGTTGTCTACCTTGATGACATTCTTATCTTTACGGAAACACTAGAGGAACACCGTCAAATTGTTCAATCTGTGCTCAGAGTTTTAGAACAGCATAAACTCTATCTCAAGCCAGAGAAATGTGAGTTTGAGCGCACTGAGATTGAATATCTGGGAGTGATCATTGGACACAACTCTATGCGGATGGATCCTGTCAAGATTAAAGGTGTTATGGAATGGCCTGAACCTCAGACAGTCAAACAGGTTCAAGCTTTCCTTGGGTTCACAAACTTCTACCGCAGATTTGTGCGAGGCTATAGTGAAGTTGCTAGGCCTCTTACAAAACTCACTGGAAAGGTACCATGGATCTGGGGTGATGAGCAAAAAACAGCATTCCAGAAGGTCAAAGATCGTATTGCTGAAGATGCAGTATTAGCTCTTCCAAACGATACAGGACAGTTCCGATTAGAAGCTGATGCCTCTGATGGTGCAATAGGCTCCGTCCTCAGCCAGAAGCAAGATGGAAAATGGCGTCCAGTAGCATTTATGTCTCACGGACTTACTGAGACAGAACGGAATTACGAGATCTATGACAAAGAGATGCTCGCAATCATGCTTTCACTGGAGGAATGGCGTCAACTTCTCATGGGTGCAACAGAAACATTTGAGATATTCACAGACCACCAGAACCTGGAGTATTTCAAGAAGCCACAGAAGTTGAACAGACGTCAAGCTCGCTGGATCACAGAGCTAGCTGAATATGATTTCACCCTTCACCATCGACCTGGAGCACTCAACCGTAAAGCTGATCTTCTCTCTCGACGTGCTGATCATAATCAGGGAAAGGATGACAACAAGGATATTGTCATGTTGAAACCTGAATTCTTCAGAGCAACAGAGTTTGTGCTTGAAGGTGTTCATGAACAGCTGATGACTCGGATCAAGGCTGCTAAACTGTTGGACACTAGTGTTAAAATGGCTCTTGAGAAGTTGCTCCCTGACTGGAAACGTGACGGAGACTTTATTCTGCATCGCAATTTGATCTATGTTCCACGCAACGAGAAACTGCGGGAGGAGATCATTAGGTTGCATCATGACCCTGCACTTCTAGGTCATCCTGGAGAGAATAGGACTCAAGAACTCATTGAACGGAATTTCTGGTGGCCAAGAATGGGAAATCAAATCAAGGACTACATTTGGAAATGTGAGGTATGCCAAAGGACAAGAACCAGACGCAGGACGACAGGACCTCTCAATCCACACAAGATTGCAGGTGGACCTTGGGAGATTATTTCTATGGACTTGATTGGTCCATTGCCTTTAAGTAATGGATTTGATGCCATACAGGTCTGGGTTGATACATTTACGAAGACTATCCATGCTGAACCAACAAACATGGAAATGACTAGTGAAGGTGTTGCAAGGCTTACTCGGGATCGAATTATCAGGTACCATGGGATTCCACGCAAGATAATCAGTGATCGTGATACTCGCTATGTCTCTGCTTTCATGCGTGAACTCAATCGTCTTCTTGGAACAGAGATGAATCCAGGTACTGCTTACCACCCAATTACTGATGGACAGACAGAGCGAATGAATCAGGAGATTGAACACTATCTTCGGATCTATGTGAATTTCCATCAATCAGACTGGGCGGAATGGCTGGCACTAGCGGAGTTTGCACACAATGACAAGATCAGCACTTCAACCAAGACAACACCATTTTATGCTGACCATGGATATCATCCTTGGAAGGGTATTGAAGGACGTATGGAATCCAAATCTGATTCTGCAAGGGAATTTGCGCAGAAAATGACACAGATCAGGGATGAAGCTTCTGCAGCACTTGAGAAAGCTCAACAGCGGATGAAGAAGTATTATGATGCCAAACACAAGCCTGCTCCAGAATTCAAGATTGGACAGAAAGTGTGGCTGGAAGCAACTAATACTCCTCAAGATCGTCCAACAGACAAGTTCTCTGACTTACGATTAGGGCCATATGAAATCCTCAAGAAGGTTGGAGCATCTGCATACAAGCTGAAGATTCCTGGAAATGGGCAAAGATATCCTGTGTACAATGAATCATTGTTGACACCGTATATTGAACCCCCACCACATCGTCGGGACTCAAGACCACCGCCTGAAATCATTTCTGGCACTGAAGAATATGAAGTTGAGGAAATCTTAAAGTCTCGGAAGAAAGGCAAAGGATACCAGTATCTGATCAAATGGAAAGGTTTTCCGCATAGTGGAAATACATGGGAACCTTCAAGAAATCTTACCCATGCCGAGAAACTGTTGACGGAATTTAACAAGAAACATGGTATCAAGATACGCACATTGCCAATTCTCAAAGCAGATCACTGGGACAATCTAATCAAACGGTTCAAGCCAAGACAAGAATCACTTCCTTATCCCACTCGAAAACTCTTCGACCCAAGCAGTGGTGAATTCAAGAATGTGGATGACCAAATCTTAGTCGCTGAGGACATCGACCATAAGGAGGGGGTAATGTTACAATCAGGCTCATTGATTCCATCAAAGCCCTTGATCCTTTTGATCCTTGATCACATGCAGTTAGAAGGAGGGAATACAACACTGGACGGAGTGGATTAATGTACATAGCCTTGCATAGGTTTGCACAGTCGCATAGCCTTGCACAGTCACACTGACTCATTGCATAGCCATGTACAGCCTTAGTTAGTAGTATATAAGGAGACCAGTCTCCCCTCATGTACCTTAGTGTTTTTATTCTATTCTCTTTGACAAACTTGAACCAGCGTGCCCTAAGTTTACAACTAAGTCTACTTTGCCTGCTTTGCTCTGGTCTTCTACTAGCGGTTATATAGCTGGTGAAGACATAATTCTGTGCTTAATCTTACAGTGGTAAGAGAGAGTAGGAAAGCCGACCTGTTTGTGACAATAGCTGCTCAATTGGAGGCCACGACCTTACAGTACCCTCTCGCACCTGCCGTCGGCCCCGCACTATACCATGACATTGTCCTTACCGACCCCGTCTCTTCGGTATTCGCGTTTCCCCCTGTCACCACTTTCTAAACATACGCTACCTACTATACAATGGACTACCCTGACGCCTGATTTCTTGGAATTTGTTGGCAATGTCATCGATTCTTCCTTTCTCCATTCCGCCTGGTTCGCGACCGGGGACGGTCGCATAATTTCGTTCCCCGCGGATGTCATCATCCAAAAGTGTTTGGAGATAAAGAAGAATAGTCGTCATGGAGAAAGGAAGGAGACTTTCCAGACAAATCCCCAGGAAACCAACATAGCAACCCTCACTACGACATAGCCATATCATGCACAGCCAAAACCCAGAATATGAATCATGCAACAGGCAGTGCAAGCACTGCCCACGACACAGCCAATAAGCTGGACCACAGGCTGGAACAGCAAAGCTATGGACACAGCCTTCAATATGACTCTAACGGACTCATTTCTTATATGACTCATTCGGTACCTATATAAACCCCCCAAATTGTAGTAGCTAGCTTCTTAATCCAATACCCCCAGTCACTTGCAATCGAAATTTCTCACGTCCCGTCCCCCATTTGGATTCATCAGACAACGACTTAGCGCGGTATCAGTATACGGACTCATTAGCGCGGCATCAGCAACGAACGAAACGCAGTATCAGCAACGAATTAGCGCGGCATCAGCAACGACTTAGCGCGGCACCGTTAAACGATTTAGCGGAACCGAGCTTACCCACGTACGACATTTGGTAGCGTCTTGCCTACGAGACCTACCCCGCGTGCTCTACTTCGAGCGCGCATCCTTCCTTCTTACGTCATTCGGCTTTACTACGACACAACGTGGTAAAGTCTTGCATACGAGACCTTATCCCAGGACCCTTCCCACATTTCTCTCCACACTCCACCCTCTCCTAATTCCCAGGAATTCTCCCACTTCCCCCAACTCACTCACTTATCACGAACAAAGAGAAACTCCCGAATAACGTCACTTCCGGAGGACCTCTTGTATAACACTTTATACACTTGACAACGCGCAGCGCGACGTGAGGTTAACAAACAGTACCACGAAAGGTTCGCTGTAGCCGTTGATCGTGTTCTCCCGCTAACCTAGCCGTTGTACATCAGAAATAGGGAAGAAAGGAATGACAAGGCCCGGACGCGAATGAGCTTACTGCGTGCAGAGCGTGCACGGGAACCAGCCGAGTTGCTGACAGCGAGGCGCAAGGCAGCACGAGAATCTCACACCAAGTATAGAGAAAAGTGCGTTGTATTAGTATTATTGACGTGTCGAATTGGCGGAAGATTGAATTGACCAGCCCTTCCTTCTTGTGGCTAGGAACAGAGAACGACTAGCTGAACAAGCGCGGTCGCGGCGGCGTGTCAAAGCAAGAGAACGGCGCAGGGAAAGGTTGAAACTAGCTTTGCAGGAGCGCAGGACCGGGGCAGGGAAACAGTGATCTTGTTAATCGTTGAGTAACTACTTGCCGCCTGTGTTTATGTAGAGGTGAAGCCAGACTGTTGCTCACTGCCTGTGTCAACGGCGCCTATTCTGTTGGCAGCACCGACAACATCAACAAACAACTGCTTCTTCTTCCTTTCTTCATCGTCTATCTGTCTATCTGTATCTATTCTTCTCTTCAAGCGCCTCTGTGAGTTGGTCTCTTCCCTCTTTGATTCAAGTAACACTAAACTAACCATATCTCTTTCAGATTTCTTCTCTTTATGTCGGCTCACAGCGACGACTCGCGTCTTACGCCAAGTCCTTTCCTCATCGATTACGACGCCGGAGTGCCTGTCTATCTTATTCCCAGTCGCTCTCCTTCGCATTCGCCCTCTCCGTCCCTGGCAGACCCAGCAACTCTCCTGCCTATCTCGGAATCAGATAGCCCTCCACCGTATGACTCGCGTTCTTCTGCGTCCCCGTCCCCGGCTACGCGCTCTCCCGCACCACTTTTGCCCCTGGCAGGTCCCTCCACACCCCCGTCCACGCCCCCTTCCCCTCCGCCCGCGTCTACACCTTCAGACACAGAGGGTAGGACGTACGCCGTTCGCGTTGGAACAGAGGGAGAGGTTTTCACTGATGCAGCGGAAGCTCGCGCTCGCTTCGCATGCCTCATCAACGCCGGGCACCGGCCTGGATTAGTCGTTGCGCTCTCGCTCGAAAGGGCAATTGCCTGGATTGAAAGCACGCCGGCCTCGGAGAACACGCGCGAAGATATCATCAACGCCCTCGCTCTCTATCGCGCCGACGATAGTGGCTCTGATGGCTCTGACGCCATTTCTGATCAGTCGCCCGAGACGGAGGACTTGGCAGCAGAGCTGGATGCGCGTATCGCTCGGGATGTATGGCGTCACCAGGAGGAGTAGAGTGACCAGTATGCACATGGACTAACCCCGTCGGTATGTCTTACATTTATTTACAAACCATCGTCTGTCCTATCTGCAATACAAATACATTTCCCTTCCGCTTCCCCCCATTATGTCTGGCAGTAAGAAGCGTCGCCGCGCAGTGTACACCCATGACGCCAACACCGATGCAACTTCTACGGCCTCAACTGCCTCAAACCGACGTGTGCGCCGCGAACAGAATTACGTGCCGCCTCCTTCGCCCCAAAAAGAAAGTGTTTTTGATGCCTACGATGTGGCTATGGGGTACGACGGGGACGGAGAGCATAATCTACCTACCATGCCAGCCGCTGAGGGTCCTGCCGCCATTAAAATCAAGATCAAGAAACCAAAAAATGAGAATTCGGTATGTCTTCTGACGACTTTCTCATTTTTCTTGACGCACCCGCTGAGCTGTGAGTACAGACACATCCCGTCAAGACATGGATACCTCATCGTCAGAAATATCTGGATGCCTTGCTCCAGCTTGAGGGACGAGGAGCATGGTGGGTTTCGGGATGTGCGAGATGTGGTGCCGAGGATCCCGTCTGGCGATGCGAAGATTGCTTTGGGGGGAGATTGCTCTGTTTTAACTGTGTACGCATCAGGCACGAGGACGAGCCTCTGCACATTTTACAGGTATGTCTTGCAATCTCTCTTTTAAAACAGCTTGAACACAAATTCTTGCGCAGGAGTGGACAGAGAACTTTCTTCACCCTCGCACGACTCGAGACCTCGGTCTGCGTTTCCAAGTCGGGCATCCAGGCGGGAAATATTGTCCGTTTGCTCATTTGTCGCCGCCGAAGAACGGTTTCGTCGTGTTACATCACAACGGAATCCATGTGCTTGACATTGACTTCTGCGGGTGTCCCGACTCGCCGGCTGAACCATACCAGCTGCTCAATGTAGGCTGGTACCCCGCAACATGGAAAGAGCCCGCCTCCGCCGCCACGATCAGTCTATTGAGGCGGTTCCATCAGCTCAATCTCCAGGCACGGCTCCCTGCATACGACTTTTATCACGCGCTAGTTTTGCAAACCAATGGCTCTGGATTGCGAAAACCCCCGGTACGTCTACGAGTTTATGGTATACATGTTCTAATTAGGCATTGTAGGATCGCCTTCCTCAATTTATGCATATGGTGAGAGAGTACCGTCACCTCCAACTCTGCAAACGAGCGGGGCGAGGTCATGATCTCAGCGGAATTGCCGGAACTGCTCCGGGGGAATTAGCCGTTCCTTGTCGGGCTTGTCCGCACCCGGGGATCAACTTGCCTGACGATTGGGATACTGCACCTCCCGAGGTGGCGTGAGTGATCCGTATCCCTCTAGAATCCCAAAATAATTGACATACATTGACATTCGTAGGTGGATCTATCGTTTGATTCTGTCCGAAGACGCAAACTTCAAAATGAAAGGTCGTGAGCGCTCGTCCCGCGAGAACGATCCAACTCTAGGTCCCGGCTGGGCGTACATGGTTGCGCATGATAAGTATTTGGAGCATTTGGCTAAGTATGTGGACCAAGATGAGGTCAGTACGCTCGGAAAGAGAACGGCCCGGTACTGACCCATGTGCAGATCAGCCACTGTGTCTCGTTTGCCGCTTTGTGGTCAGCAAACAACAAACGCGCCAAGGGACTGCGAGCGTCGGGTGTCGGCTCGGTGAGCTGTTCACGCCACGAGATGTTCCGTGCTCGTGGAACAGGTGATCTTCAAAAGGGCGAAAAGTACGTCAATTTGTTGTTTGAAAGATACTGCAACTTACCTCCAGATCTTCGTAGATACAGCAATATGGATTTTCTATTCTTTTCCAGTCTTATCGGTGTGTTCCTTCTCACTATCGTGGCAAGCTATGATATTGCGTGCCAATGGTCCCGTAACTTCTGGACGAGGGCGAAGGCGATGCCAACGGAGATGCAGTTACCGGATTGGATTGAGATCCTCTTCAAAGTGCCGAAGTTTCACCTGCCGCCGCACGTCAAGAGCTGTCACGGGCCCTATTCATTCAACTACACCAAAGGCGTTGGGCGGACGGATGGGGAGGGTGTTGAGAGAAATTGGTCTTGGCTCAATTCCGCTGCAAGGTTCATCTCTGTAATGGGACCAGGCTCACGCGAGGACACCATCGACGACCTGTGCGGGTTTTCAAACTGGCGAAAAACGGTTGATCTCGGTACGTTGGATGGTGGATTGATGGAAACGAAGCTGATCTCTACTTCTAAAAGGGAACTCGTTGCTTCATCGCCTTGTTCTGGCAATCCCACAGGCCATGATGCACAGCCGAGCGTTCCATGCGTTCACGGAGGGCTTGAGGGAAGAACATGGCGAGGAATTACAGGAGTGGGAGAGGACCATTCGAGCTTGGGAGAAAGACCCGTTGAACGCAGCATCAAATCCTTTCGAATATGCGGAACTGACAGGTGATATTTAACAGCTCGTTCCTGATTCAAATACTGATTGCGGTGCCGATTTGCAGCGGAGTCCATGGCTGATGTCATGAAGAGAATTTCGGAAGAGGACCACCTACGGGTCAGTCAGAATGGCGCGGCGGCGATGCAGGTGAAGCCGGCCGCGTTTTTGTTGGCAGGGATGGAGATTGAGCAGATGCAGTGCGTGATCGTTGATTGATTATTTGTTTTCGGGCTGTTTTGACTCATTGCCCGTTAGGTCAGAGATTGCTTTGGAAGCGAAGCGGCGTAACAGGACGACTATCCAAGCGACTGATCTTCAACGCCGACGAACACTCTTATTGGGCAAGATTTCCGCCCTGCAAGATATTCAAGATACATATATGCCTGGGCTCTCTGCTTTTCTTGCCAAGCAGCCAGCACCTTCAACGGTCGATCACTCCCGGCCTGAGACCATCAAGATCTTCCTCCCATCGTCATTGCCGGCTGACGTGCGTGAGGGTATATGTCTCCCCGGTCTCGTGAAAAATGAGGAAGACCTTCGACAAGCCCAGGCGACCGAGGCTCTGCGCGATCTTCGAAGCGGCTTGCGTACTCGGACTTTCGCGCATCGATTCAAACGGAAACATTTAGAAGGGCAGGGGATGTATACAAAGAGCCGCAGCCTGCTCGAGGCAATTGAGGAGAGGATTCGTGGTGCGTCAGCGAAGTATCGGGCAGCGCGGCAGGGGATGTTGGATTTACGTGGGTCGGGGGAGTGGGAATCAACTTATCGGGAGTTACAGAAGGAGGACGTTCGGGGAATGAATGAGCGTTTGATGAACGAGCAAGAAAAGGAAGATAATCGAAAGGCGCGAGCATTGGCTGGATTGAAGGATGACGGCACGCAGGACACGGACGAATTCGGTGAGCCTGTCGATCTAACGGTGCTTTTTAACCTGGAAACGGGTGAGGGGCATCGCGTCCTCTCTTGGATTTGGTACGCGGAAACGGGGAATGATGAGGTGGGGGCCGACGGGAAATTACATGCTGGTAAGTGCCTGGCGCAGTTCAAGTGTACAGGGAGTGATTAATCAAGCAGATATTCGCGTCGAGTGGGCAAAAGCCCGGGCCCGTGCTGATCGGTGGCGAGAGGAGGTAGTGTTATTGGAGGAGGAAATGAGGCGCACCCTTGTTTTCTGTGGATGGAAGGCACGGTGGTGGCAGGAACGAGCAAATGTGGAGCGTGAGGTAGCCCCTGCGGTTGCGGAGGGGATGCGGGCATATGCTTTGGAACAAGCGGATCGAGAGGATCGGTGGGAATCAAAATGGAAAGCTCAGTGGGCCGCTGTGCGTGAGAGGGCTAAGGTTGCTTTGGGGGGGGATGTAGGGAATGTAGAGGAGGAGGTGATGCTCCCTCTGGAGGTGGAGCTGGAGGAGGATGGACGGGAGGAGCTCGAATTCGACGATTTTGAAGAGGCATACTAATTTATTTATTAAAGATTTGTCTCGGTGCACATTGTAATGTATGCGGGGGTTGGTACACATTGAAACGTGTGCGGACACTGAATTTTATTGTTGAGGAATTCGTTACATAATATATTCGATTGGGCGGGAGGAGGAAATGATTTGGAGACACATCACATCATTATTTGATGCGGAGGGGTCCGCCGAGATGACATTCAGTGCTTTGATGCGAACGGAGGAGCCGATGTGCCGAGAGGGGTGTATAGTGGGGTGTGGTGCAGAGGGACGGGTGCACATTGCAATGTACACCGCCCTCAGGAGAGCAATGGGCACATTGCTACGTGCACTTGTGGATTATCCGGGCCACGTTGTATTGTGACTACCTCAACTGTTGCCCTCGTACTTCCTCCTCTGCCAAGCGCCCTGCTTCGTCATCGACCCCCTCGTCTCCGAGCGGCCCTCGTACCCGTCGCAAACGCAATGCCGATGCTGCGAGCGAGATTGCGACTGCCCTTCGCGATGTTGGTCAATCTTTGACGACCATCAGCAGCCCCGAGGCTCGCTCTCGTGCCATCAGGGTCATGGAGGAGGATAATGATTTCTCGGATGGGGAAGAGCCGTATGTGATGCGCCTCTTTGCGAAGGACTCCGCTGTAGCACAAACTTATATTGCCTCTTCCAAAAAATCTAATCGTACCAACTTCATACGTTCTATCCTTGAAAATACCGAGTTCTAATTACATTCCAATACATACCAACTACTCGTTACTTGTTGTCGTAGATTACAAAAGGTTTTAATAACGAATCGATTATAATGTTAATTGTAGTCTTCCTCAGGGAAATGCCCATGCGTTGCGCGATAATTAAGGTAGTCTTGCCACATCTGTTGCGCAATTGCATCCCGACGCGCAGATGCTCGGGCCCGCTCTGCTTCGGTTATATTCAGTCCAAGCTCCTCCTCTGATATCTCGCGCGGCTCGGTGATGTCGTTTTGCACAAAGTTAGCCATACTGTCCTGACCTTGGACACGCTGTGCTTCATCCACAAACTCCCTAGCTTCGTCTTCACGGTTGTGAATGCGAAGAAAATTGTGGAGCGCCCCGATTGCGGATATGAGCCGGGACTGAGCATCAATGGGATATTCGGGGGCACGAGAAAAGATACTGAATCGGTGTTTTGCAATGCCAAAGATACGCTCGACAACGTTGCGAGCTTGCACATGGCGGAGATTGAATAGCTCTTTGGGGTTCTTGGGTCTGAATTCGAGGTCAGCACTTTTGCACTTGTAAATATTATAGAATACAATACCTCTGGTGTACAGTGCCCCACTCCTTCAAATGGTATCGCACCCCACGGTACGGGGTAAGCAGAACATCGCACAAGGGAAAGCCGGCATCCGCAAGATAGTACTTTCCAGCTGGAACTGCAAAGTCATGCTCTCACGCGTATCCAAACACCGTCGAATCTGCCAGCCTGGCAAGATATAGACAAACAGCATAGCAAAATTGCATGCTGCCAGTACATTTTGACCAATGAAGCCCTTCCGATTGCGGTAGTGTGCCATGCACTCCGATAGAACCCACGCATGAAAATGAGAGCCGTCAATCGCACCACGGCAGTTCCGAAAATAAGGATAGAGTTTCGGATTCACCTTGATTTCAGGTGGTGTCTCATCTGGCGGTAGATGGACGTGTTTTTGATAGAAAGACCCAACAATGCAGTTCAGGATGGAATAGATAGACCTTTGATATCATGTCGGTAAGCAGCTTTGAATTATGAAGGGCGGTAACATACTTTGAAATGGTTTCCGCACTTCTTTGGAACCTCTCTTGCAGCATGCGACTGCTGGACCCGGTCCGTACAAAATGTAGAAAAGTCCCAAGTTTCTCCGCTGCAGTCACGAACTTGGTATTGGAGAGGCCGGAATACGCCTGTAACTCAAAGAGCAAGCGAAGATAGACATGCGGAGCCATTCCCATTTGATTTCGAAAGTGCTCGGGGTGTCCATTGATGAGTTCTGTGAGCCAGCCATGTCCCGAAAGAATAGAAGTATGCATAGGAACAGGCTCCGGCGCCTGCACACACAGCGTAGCCGCAAAAGCAGCCACAGTGCTCAAAAGCACTACCAGAAGCTTTTTTTTGCGCAATTTCTCGCGTTGCTGGCGTTTTTTCTCCCATAGAGCGTTTTGGTAGATGCGCCGAGCAATAATACGCGCTAATGCGTGGTTGTTTCGCGCCATAACACGCTGTGGTGCACGAGAGAACGCGAAAAGGAAGTAGTTTGTTGTTGTTTATTATATGTGACAAGATGTGACTACACGCGCCAAACGGCCGACAACCGGTGGGAATACGGTATGAAAACTTTGATGGGCTGGACCGTAGCCATACGGTAACTTTACCGACGGGCCCGATCGGGGCCTAAAGGTTAAGCAATTACTCAACACAAACTCGACATTTCCATTTCTCTGCATACCGCGCGCTCCCTTTCGCCATCAACCAAAGACACCCCTCCGCCTTCCTTTGAATATATGTCGTCTGGTTGTTTCAATTCGATTACTGGAGTAACGAAACAATTCGACAATCTCAGTCCTCAACATTTCCTCATGATCCCATGCCGTTTTTCGTCTTCCCTGCGCAAACCAAGGTCAGGTGTTGAACGAGCATTGCAATATGTCAAAAAGATTAACCTGTACTCGAACATCAAATGCGACGCCGCAAAAAGGCATATAGAGGCTCCTGCTAGGAATCGCAGACCTAGAAGGGAAATGAAAATTGGATTGTGTTGCGGCGAAGTGAAGATGAGTTTCAGGTAGGGAGGTAAATACCTTCTGCGGTACCGAAGAGCTGCTGTACGAAGAATTTCATCCCGTCGAGGCCGAGGACGAAACCGACGAGGTTCGCAGCCATTAGCATGAGGATGTTGAAGACTGCGCCGAGGGCACAGGCGTGTCTGTACCAAGGCTTGTGGCCGTACTGGCAATGATGATGATACGAATTGGATGAGATGGTATTATAGCGGTAAAGCAAACGCACAACGCACCTTGGATTCAGGGAGAACGTACCGCGCGGCGAGTTCGGGTACTACGAAAAGGCTGACGAGCCAACCCCATGCGAGGAGGCGGAAGGTCAAGTCGTGCCATAGGGCGACGAAGGTGAAAACCAGTAGGGTATTGACGATTTTGTTGTTAGTGCCGCCGACGGGGATGTAGATGTACCTGGTGGAAGGAAGGAAGGAAGGTGAGTTGTGTGCGAATCAACATACGATGGAGTGGTCGGGAGTACGGACCGAATTAGCCAGATGTTGTAGCTGCGATGCCAGCTTCGCCAGAAACCGAAAACGGAATAGTTGTTGGCCATGCATCGGATCATGTTCTCCGGGGCCTCGATTCCGGATGCGAGAGCCCAGAGGCGGAAGAAACGCCAGACAATCATTAGCTGTGCGATTTTGGGGGGTTACTGGGAGGGAGACTGTGGATTGGATGCATGAATGCTGACCTTCAACCAGACGACGATGAGGTTCCAGAAGCCTATCATAGCGATTTGGGCGGGCGTGTCGCCTACCCAAGCCTTAGTGTCTTTGATGGCCACGACGTACATGAAGTGGAGGATGAATTCCATGGTGAGGACGCAGATGAGGAAACGAAGGCAGTAGCCTAGGACGGTGGAGCGGGGGATGGTGAGGGGCTTTCGGTGCTGAAATCATGATTTGTGTTGATCAATTAAGCTGAAAGTGGGATGGGGGAGGGAGACACACCTGCCAGATGTAGTCGTTGAAGGAGAGGATGGGGCCGGCGAGGTAGAGCGGGGGGTAGAGCGCGTAGGATATGTAGTTTAGGTAGGAGTACATGCTTTCTGGATGGGCTGTGGTTTGGCGCTGTTTTTCGGTGGAGGCTTCGGTGGCGGCTGGGGTGGAATTGCAGGCCCAGTAGTAGTCCATGCTGAATGAGATGAGACGGAGCATTGTTATGTTGAAGCTTAGATGCCAGCGGGGATATATGCCGTCGAATGAGTCCTAGGTGAACTTCGAGTTATTGTGGGGAGCATGCAGGGAAGATGAACAAACCAAAAAAGCCAAGGAAGATGTTAGATCTCGAAACCTATAACCGCTGTACCAGTCGTTCAGGAAGATGACAGCGACGTTGAAGATCCAGCTGCAGATTGGGCCGGACTTGAAACCGCGGAAGCGCTTGGAGATGTAGTAATTTGCGGTGAGAATAACGAATATTTTCAGGGTGCTGGTTCCGTGGAGTGCAACGACCGTGATTATTGAAGCACCGAAGTTGAATGGAATGAGATACATGTTGTCGGAAGGCGGTTTCGAGCCATGTAGTCGAGTTCGGATAAATTTGGCGACGAGATACGCAGCGGCTGCCAAAGTCAATGGAATGAAATTGCTTCTGAAGGCGCGAAACTGGGCGTCACTGTTGTCCTAGCATTCGTCAACTGTAGGACTTCCATGACGCTGAGTAAGCTTACAACAGGTCTGCCAAAGAGCCAGCCTTGAGACAGCCGGGAACGAAAGCGTGGATAATTGGGGTGGGTTGCTGAGCGGGTATTCTAGCACATGCACACGACACCGACGAAAGCTGTTGACGCACGAGAGCTGAGAGTAGTGGGTATCCAAGCCATTGTGAGGACGATACAGAATATGAAGACGGCGTAGATTCTAAATTCTAGGGTCTTCCATCGGGATGGCGAGGCTTCTTGCGAAAGAGGTCGCGGACGGTCGGAGGTGTGGACCGTCAGGTCTATTAGACGCATACGTTTCGGATTGGGGGGGTCTAGTTGAAATGGTGAGAGTGTGATATGGGGTGAAGACGCGTTTCTCATTGAAGTCGACGAATTGCCATGAGTGAGCTGAGGAGGATTGAATTGATTTAGATCAATACATACTGCTTGCTCTCTTCTCTTTACTCAGTACTGGGTTGAAACTTCTTGAGTTCCTCCCTCAATTGGCCGCGTCTTCAAACATGGCGGCTGACCCGGTGGTCATCACGGATATCGAGGAGGTATAACGGTCGATTGCGGGGTAATAGTGCCGCTGAAATGGTATAGTCAGAAATTACCGGAGAGAATGGCGAAATGTATCTCTTCCAATGGCTTTGTGGGACTGAGAAGAGTATCAACGATGCTCCCATAGTGCGTCGTTGGTTGTCGTGTCTCCTCCCAGTACACGAACTGAACGAGTGAATACAGGAACACCTCAAATCGAAGCAGGCCGATGTAGAGTCTGCTCTCGTCAAAATCATTCTCGCGCAGGACCCGTATCCCATTCCTGGCCGCGCATTGCGCAACTGTGTAGCCAGATGCTTCGTTGCGTTGTATACGCGTGGCGAAACCCGGACATTATTCGACACTCTCCAGGCTTTCATCAAGGTTATTATAGATTTCAAAACTCCAGATCGCGATTCACACAAGATGTATGTCTTGTTCGTGTTCTCAATGCGAATCTCATGTCGTTTGTAGCGCCGCGTTTTCTGTCATTGGCGACTTGATGAAAGTCTTTGGTTCGCAGGTGAGTTTCTGTTCGATTCAGGTTTCATTCGTCTTATTTTCTAGTTCATGTCTTTCATGGCTGAAATAACCACGACATCTGCAAGAACCGTCAAGTCGTCTAGTGTACGTATCCTCGTCCATTGCTTTCCACCATGCCGCTAAATATTACTAGACTCCCCTTCTTCGCTATCACGCGCTTGTAGCACTTCAAAAATCTCTGACCACGGCCGCCCGCGCCGTCACGGAAGCCAGTTTCAAGGACGTCGTCAAGCAGATGCGTGCAGCTCTAACGGATAAATGCCTTGCCGTGCAGCGCGGTGCTGCCGATGTAAGCAGCTTCTACGCTGTGTAACCGAGCTCTGAATGTCGTCCAGGTCCTCATCGCGTTATACTCAGGCTCCGATGGCCATCCCCCGCCTTCCGCTCCTGACGTCGAGGCCGTCGTAACACAATGCGTAAAGTCCCTCGAAAGCGCCGACCAAATTACGCGCAAGGCGCATGCCGTTCTTGTCGGGCATCTCCTCGCGTCGACGCAGATACCTCGCGCCGTCGTTTCCACGGAACCCAAACCCACCAAGAAAGAGAAAAAGCCCGGCGAGGCAGACAATGACGAAGATACGTCTACCCCTGCGGGTGTAGGCGACATCTCCAAGCCGACGATGTCAGTGTCCGAGATGTTTGCCTGCATTTCGTTGCATTTCAATCGGTCTACCATGACGCGCAAGTCGCGGATTGGGTTGTTTGACTTTTACGCGGCGCTGCTCACCAAACTAGGGCCTTCGTTCGTGGAGGCGCAGTATGCCCTGATCATAACGCATTTCACTGCCGAGATTGTCGTCGGTCCCCTGGGCCGTCCCGTTCCACGCACGCGATACGATAACCTCCTCATCCGAACCCTCGTTGGGACGCTCCTTCGCTCTCTCATTGGCGAACGCATGCTCAGCGAGCAGGGACAAATCGGCGCCATCCGCGAGCTCGCCAACGTCTACCTCAAACGCTGGCCCGCCCTCATGCCTGGCTCCACCTCCCCCAGCGATACCGTGCTCGTCATCGTCCTACGCGAAGTCGCGGGTCTCCTGCAGCAACTCGGGAATGCGCCCCCGCCCGTGCAAGATGCCGTCGCCGAGCCCCTCGTCACGCTTCTCGCACACCCAAGTCACAGCGTCCGTGTCAACGCCGCCTGGGCGCTCCGTTGTTTCTGCTACTCCACACCATTGCGACTTCCAAAGACTATCATCGTCGTGATGGAGCTGTTGCAGCGCGACCTCACCGCGCTCCTCACGCCCGCCGCTTCGTCGGATGTCCCCCTCCGGGCGCTGGGGCACGCATACGGGCTGGCTGCGCTCGTGTCCACGATCCCCGCGCGGCCGCTGTACGTCTCGTACGACGCCTCGGCGAAGGTGCTCGATATGGCGATTGCGGTGCTCAAGCGCGCGGGGGAGCACGATTTACGCGTCGCGGGAACGGAGGTCGAGGTGGCGTGGACGGCGCTCGCTGCGTTGATGGCTTTGGGACCGAATTTTGTGCGTCCGCACCTCCCGCAGTTGCTTGTTCTCTGGCGGAACGCGCTCCCGAAACCGACGAGTAAGGATCTTGGTGTTGGCGCGGCGGGACGGGGGCATGCTGAGTGGGGTTTCTTATTACATGTGCGGGAGAGCGCGCTCGGTGCTGTGTTGTGTTTCTTGAAGTATAACAGCGGGACTTTGGTCACGTTGGATGTCGCGAGGAGGATTGCCGCGCTTTTGTCGAATGCGTTGGCGTTCGCGAATCATTTCGTGACCCCCGGTGTGCAAGATGCTCTGGGATTGTCGGATCTCACGACGCAGGCGCAGCAGAACGTGAATGCGGGGCAGCAGCAGTGGCAGCCCGTGGCGCTGCCTGCTCGTGAGGCACTTTTGAGGCGACGAGTGCATCAGTGTTTTGCGGCCCTTGGGTTTAGTGGGATTACGGATGCGACGCAGGCGACGCTGCTTCAGTCGTGTGTTTCGCTTTTTGCGAGTCCGGATGGGTATGCGGGCGCGGGGAGTGCGGTACAGGCGGCGATTGCCGCGTCGTCGGGGACGTTCACGGGGATTTGGGCTTGTGGGGATGGGTATGCGCATGGAGTCACGTTTTTGGAGATTGGTGGGGATGAATTCGAGGAGGATGGGAAGACGGGGAAGGAGAAGGATTTGCTGAATCGGGATCTGGTGGAGGTGGCGATTGATTCTCTTGTAGGTGCTTCATGACTGAGCTGTATATGGGCTGACCCACCGCGCTTGATAGTTGCGAAAACCGATTCTGGGAGCTTGCGAGCATGACCCGCTGTCTCTGTGTCAGGCGCGCGTATCATCCAACGCGGAATACTATGTAGAGGAACCACCCCCGGCGACGACATCGGTTGTTGACACCGCGATTGAACTTTTCGCGCAGCTGCTGCCGCTGCAGGATCTTACAGCCACAGTCAAGATACTCACCTCTCTCCTCGAGTCCCTGCGATCGCCAAAGCTCGAAAAGAACGCGGGTCGGAAAGCCGCTGTTTCCGTCAATGCCGCTGTTGCGGTAGTGCTTGCCCTGCGTCAGGCCATGGGGAACACGCAACTTCGCCGAGCGAAGGATACTTTTGGGAGTACACAGGTAACTACGTTGCTTGCGCCGTTCTTGAAGGTACGAATTGTTTCTTTTTTAGGAAAATTCAACATCTACTTAGCGTTTTTATCCTTAGGATACTCTCGTAGACGGAGACCCAGTGTTGCGTTCGGCGAGCAGCGAGTCGATCGGTCGTCTAGCCAATCTCGCGGGAACGAACTTCCTCACCGGCCAGATCAAACTCCTCGTCGATCAGGTAGTCAATAATCGAGATCCGCATGGACGTGCTGGCTGCGCACTGGCTTTCGGGGCCATCTACAGCCATGTCGGTGGACTCGCGGCGGGACCGCTTCTCAAGACGACCGTGAATGTTTTGATGTCGCTCAGCAATGATCCCCATCCTGTGGTACATTTCTGGGCGCTCAATGCTCTTGGGCGGGTCATGAATGCAGCCAGCCTTGCGTATGCACCGTTTGTCTCGAGTACGCTGGGCATGCTGCTGAAGGTGTATTTGATGGAGTCACATGAGCGCGAAGGAGGCACACTTCTCAATGCCAATCTAAGCGGCGACTGCCCTGCGTATCCCGTTGTGTGTCAGATCACGGACGCCGTCATCACTATCCTCGGCCCAGACATGCAGGAGTCTTCGCGGACGCGGACGCTGGTCTTGAATCTCGTACGGGAATTCTCGCGAGAGGACGACGAGGGGATATGCGTGGAGGCTATCAAGTGCATGCAACATTTCTTGATGTTTGCGCCGGAGCACGTTAACATTCCGGACCTCGTAAACCAATTCCGCATACATTTGGCTTCATCGCGGCGACCGCTCAAGTTGGCTTCCATCAACGCGCTGTATCAACTCGTCCAGAAGGATGCGCTGGCGATGTCGAGGCTGGGAGGGGATCGTCTTGTGGAGGACCTGTTTGGAATGCTTGACGACGATTCGTCTGTGCAGGGGGTCCGAGATGTCATTACGAGCTGGTTGCAGCAGACGGTAGTGCATACACCCTCTGCGTGGATCGATTTGTGCCAAAGGATCATGTCTCGTACAACTGCATCCCAACAGGTCGCCGATGCTGCCTCTGGGCAAGGTCCGAGGGATGATGAGGGTGAATCGCTGAACTTCGCCATGTCTCAGGATGGCGGCGCCGGGCGTAAACTATCGACCTCGAGGTGGAGAACTCAGCTTTTCGCCCTCGAATGTCTTCACAAGATCTGCGCTGTCGTGGCAGGCAGCGGTCGAAGGGAACACCTCGATATCAAGTATGCCCGCAGTCTTGGTATAACGTCATCGGGGTTGTTGGTCTCTCGTGTCCCAGACTTGATCAAGATGGCGTTCACGGCGTCTACAGCGTATGTCACGGAAATTCGACTAGAGGGTCTTGTGGTATTGCGAGATGTTATCGAGGTGAGTCGTTGCTGCGATAGATAGAGGATGGGTCTTGAGCTCACACTGATTTGGTAGATCTTTGCGACTGCTCCAGATCCAGCATACGACGATGCGCTGCTTCTTGAGCAACACCAAGCGCCTATCACTGCCGCTTTGACGCCCGCATTCTCGGCGGATTCGACACCCGAAATTTTGGCCTCAGCTGTGCACGCTTGCGCTGTCTTTGTGGGCTGCGGCGTTGTTAAAGATGTAAGCCGGATGGGACGCATCTTGAAGTTGTTGACTGTCGCTCTCGATCAATCTAAAGGTAGCTTTCTATCGTTTTTTGACTACACATCTCGTTACTAACAGTCGCAACAGATTCCGGCATGGTATCTTTGGGAGAGACAGGGGAGCTGAGCCCTAACGCATCCGCTATGCTTCGGATATCTACTCTATCGGCCTGGGCTCAGCTGGAGATTGCCAGTGCACAGCAGCCTTATCTAACGGATGTTCTGAAACCCTATCGCTCTACTCTTGCTTCCCTGTGGCTTGCGTCTCTCAGAGATTACGCTAGCATCCGGGTCGACTCTGAATTCCTTCACGATACCTCCTCGGTCGCGCTTGATTCGTCTTATTCGAGCTTGGGAAAGGAAGTTCTACTTCCGGTGCGTCTGTTTCGTGTTGATTTCATATTATCGACTCATCAATGTCGTAGTACTACGCCAATTCATGGTCCGTAATTTTGCAGGCGGTTGCTACTGCCATGTTGGTTAACGATCCTCACGTTCTGGCTGCTATGGACGGGCTGGAGCTTGGCAAGGATGCTGCGCCTCCGGCGAAGGAGGCCCGTCGGGAAGAGCCTTCCATGTTCTTTTTCATCGTATTTGGTCTCGTCTATGAGGCGCTTGCAACGGCCTCTGCTGAAGCTAGTTCCTCGACAACTGCTCGACAAACAACCGTTGTTGCAACGCTGCAGACTCTCAAATCCCTGGTCCGCCCTGAGTATGCTGGGAAGGCCATGATGGAGCCTGCTATTTTCGACGAGTTTATAAGTCTGTGTTATCGTATGGCCATGACGGAGACGGCTCGTATACAAATCCATTTGGTCGAAGTCCTAACGATCATGGCGGCAACGCAAGATCAAGCGGTGGGGTAGGTCATTGTGCTCTTCATTGCTATCCTTTTTTTTTGACGGCATTCACCAGGACTGAGCCTCTGTCGCATACGTCTCCGCGAGCTCATTGCCTACGGATATGCTCTCACATCCTGCGGCATTCCACCTCTGTGTCATCGCGCGGCGCTATCATTCGTATGTATTTCTGTGACGATATTTTTTAAATGTTAACTGTTGTTGCAGAAGGGGACGTGCCAGACCGTATCAAGATGATCATGGGCGCCTTTGCAGCCTTTGTGTCGATCGCTACCTCGATGCAGTCGCTTCATCGAGAAGATGTGCGGGCTGTTGGGATACTCTTGTACAGCGGTACGTCGTTTGTCTCGTCTTCGACCATGTGTTTCTGATTGCTTGCGTGTGCAGAACTACTCAAGGATGAATCATCGGAGATAGACCTCGTTGGCCCAACGTTACCTGCGCTCAAGTCGTTGCTCGACCTTCCTGTGACGTCTGCCGAAGCGGGAGAACGTTTCAGTCGCCTCGTACACGGGCTCATTTCTGCTTGTTTGCTCAATATCGACGAGATGGGGTACAAGTTTTTACGGAAGCTGTCGCTGTGTTTGCTAATGAATGTTATCACAGAGGCCGGCAAGGCGCGATATCTTCCAAGAAGATCAAGAACAATCTCTTAGCCTCCGTTCTCATTTTGACTGTCGTTCCATCCTCGGTCAAAGTCGGCGAGGTGGTTATCGAGCATTGTTGTTTCCTGATTACCCAAAAACTCTTGGACATGGGCGATGTGAGTTTTTTTATTTATTCGAGTGATGCCGATACAGAATAAGATGGTCAACCCTAGATGTCATTGCCCGCTGCACACTGCGCCAAAACATTAATAGTCGCTTCGACTGCCGGCAATGCTACGTTGCAGCAATGCGCGAAAATGCTTATGCCTGGCCTCATCGAGTATGTTGCTAAAATGGCTCCCCTAGTCAGCGAAGGTTCCATTACGGAACCGCATGCGGCCGCGATTGGCGAAGTCTGGAAAGCTTTTTCAGCATTCTTCAATTCTGTTCCGGAGGCTGACAGTGAGCTTAATTCATTTGCAATCTTTGCCGATGCTGAGTTCTACCAAGGAACCCGATTGCTCGGAGTACTGCTGCCCACTATCACCTTGCTTCTTACCAACCCGCAAGCCGTTGCGACGGCAGTGACTTCCCAGGGCGTCAAGGAACTGTTATCGTACGCGACGTCCTCGCCTGCCGCTTTCAAAGAAGCTGCTGCGAAACTGGATCCGGTGACGCGGGAGTTGTTGGAGCAGTCTGTTAGACGGGCTGTCGGCGCAGGTAGTCAATCCAGTGCGAGTCAGACTACGGCCAAGCCGCAGATCTCACTGAGGTCGTTCTAGAATTACTTGCTTTTCAATTTGTTGTAGCCTTACTGCGTTGTTTTCTTCCGCACTGTACACATACCGTCAAATGCATTTGTTCTGGATGTTCTTACCATGCGAGGATCGCAAGTGAGAACGAGATTGGAAGGCGACAGAGTCGCACGGTGAGGCTGATGAATGATGTCGCGTGCTGGGACCAATTAGCTTACGTACGCAAATCGAACACGGTCACTCCTCTTCCTCTTCCTCCACATCCTTCGCGACACCCACACACCCTCTCCCTATCGTCCCCCTCGTCCTGCTTTCAAATGACCACCCAGCCTTCAACCTCCGATCCTCCCCAAAACCTTTTCTCTCAATCCATGCTTCCCCCCACTGTTTCGACTCCGTCTCCTCATTCGCTTTCCAGGTATACTGACCCTTCAATCTCAGTCATCATCACCCAATTGAGCCCATACCTAGTCCCTTGGATAATGCGACTCCGTCTGCTGTTGCGTTCCCTCAAGGCCGCACCCATCTGCCTACACCCCAGAGGTACCATAGTCTGATCTATTCTTGTCGGTTTGGCCTCATTTTCCCGTACAGTCCGGACTATATGGGCCAGTATCTCAATTTTCATACTCCAGAGTCTCCACTCGCCCAGCCGTGTGTTCCAATTCTCTTATCGCGACGTCTGCCACTGACAATTCATCTCCTTTTAGCTCATATATGGCGTACTCTGCGATTGGGCGGCCGGTCTATGCAGCTCCAGTGCAACGACAGTGCGTCGAAATCTATGCGTCAATCAACCCTCTACTAACTCTACTACAGGATGACCATCTCCGCTCATCAACCTCTTACCCCAGAGACGAGGTACGCCAATCATCGTGAAAATTGCATCTACTCATCCTACGGCAGCCCTTACACTCCCCGCTTTGATTCTCGTTATAATCTTTCCTCCGCGATACCTCCTTTCAAGTGCGCCTTCTTCTCACCTTCTCAATGTCTCACATTCATTGTCTTTAGTCCCCATTTTTCAGCAACCCTTGCGACACCCCGAGCATCCTCCTCTTCGTGCGTCGCCCTTGAATTCTCTGTTCTGTCGCTTGATCTGCATCCTAGTCAAACCCTCTCGTCGCCAACCACAGTGACTAAATCTAATCCACGAACGACAACACCGCCCCCGTCCACTCCAAGCCCCTCAAACCTTTCCTCCCCGTTCAGGGCAAACTTCAATAAGACTCCGATGTCTCAGCGTCCGCCAGGGCCGACGTCCACGCAAATCCCTGTTTATATTCCCGACCTCTTTTCCGCGTCGTCCCCCGTCATTCGTCAATCAATCCCTTCCTCCTCATCGACTCCTTCCACACAATCTGGCGTAGCTGGTTCCTCGACTGTACAAACCTCCACGCCTCCCGTCTCTCCGAACCCTTTTCCAGCTCATTTTCATTCGTTCGCCGAAGCTGCCCCTGTCGCAGGCGGCGAAATGGAACGCATTCGTCAGGTCATGATGCAGAATCAGCTGGCTCACCAGCAGGAGACAGAGGCGCGGAGACCCGATTATCTCAAGCGCAACAAGCGACCTATCTCTGACTCCGACCTTGCTCTCGCCGATGACGAATCGTCCAAGCGTCCCGGTGTCGGAATCATGGACAGCCCACACAAGGGTAGACGTATAACCCTCTTCCAAGAAACGTCGGATGAAAGTTTTGAGGAAAGTCTGATGGCTGGCGGATACGGCCGCTATGTAAGTCCTTCCTGCGAGCCCAGTTGCCCAGTATCTCATCCAGTTTCAGAGGACAGCTGATTGGGTTCGACAACCCCAGCCCATGATTCCTACTCCGGTGCCACCTGGGCCATCGACGTCCTCCGCAAGCCCCAAAGCCCCTACACCGCCGCGTCCGCTGACAGAGAAAGAGCTTCGAAAACGCAAGCGTCTTGAGGCATTCCAGTCCAATGAGGCCACTAACACATCCACCGATCTCCATACATCAAAATTGTTCCCCGTCAATCTAGCGACGATGGGTCGAGTGCTCATTGACGCCGTGAGCGAGGACAATGGATTTTCTTCGGCGGCTGCCTCTTCTGCAGCCAAGAACGTGAATAAGCGCACGGCGGCTGCCAACAAGAAAGGCAAAAAGAAGGCGCAAGAACCGACTGCACGCGATAAAAAGGCGGCTGTCGCGGCTGCGTTCGAAGACGCTACTGAAAAACCCAATTGGCCTGACGCCGAGTTTCCCTGGCGTCTCAGGACGGAGGAGCGAGCAGAGATCACAAAGGAGGAAGAGGAGCAGCGTATCCAGATGATCGAAAAGTTTTTGGATCGCGATACGGATGTCGAGGAAGGGAGCGACGACGATGAAGACAAGGACAAGGAGGAAGAAGATCTGCTGGACCCGTCTGACTGGGCTAAGGTCTACGACAACGGAACGCAACGGCCGATCCCGACGCGAGGCGGCCGAGGGAAGATGGTCAAGCTTGCTGCAGATCCGCACATCGACCGACGAATTAGCGCCCGACGCAGCCGGTTTTTCCCTAGCGATCCTGGCGATGCTCGAGCAGCCCTTCTGTCCAAGAAACGTGTCCGGTCATTGTCATTCCGACAGAAACGAAGGGAGCGCACTCAGGGTGCGGATAACGACGAAGTGTTGTGCATCTGCCGGGGCAAGTACGATGAGGATGGTGACGTGGTGCAATGTGACACCTGCAACACTTGGTACCACCTTCACTGTCTTGGTATTCCCAGCATTGCAGATCTAGGGCCAGAGGACGATCCGTGGTTTTGTGAAGGATGCATTGTGGTGGAACGGTCTGAATCCTCGGATGAAGACGAACCAGAGACTCTACCGACTTTCGCACCGACCGACAGTGACCTTCCTCGGGTGAGTCTCTCGAGTGACGCTCCACTTTATCAGCCGGCCGAGTCACCTATGCCTTGGAATGCCCCTACAACCCCTCCTCGAGCGTCCAACGCGGCTCGAGATCTTGGACCTGCTTTTGCTTCTGTTGCTTCTGGATCTCGTCTCGAACCGTTCACTCCCTCGACACCCCACAATTCCAACCGGCGTCGCAGCTCTGTTCAAGTCTGGGGTCGGGACACACCGGGCGGCTTTGATCCGGACGATCTTCCCTTTGACCCAACGTCGACACCGTCTCGCGGAATCAAATTTGCCGCACCGTTCGCGACGCCAAAGAATACGTGGACTGCGCGACCCAACGCTCTGTTCGAAACGCCGTCCAAGCGACGAGACTCTTCTAGCCGTATCTTTGGAGCCCCCGGGACCCTCGACGAGAGCGCGAGCGGCGGCGGTGTGTTCAGTAGTCCTTTCGGGAGGCTGCCAACGTATGATGATTCCCCGATTAGACGTGACACGGCGCCTGCTGCCGATTCTCAACGAGCGCGTAGGCTATTGGGATCGCCCGTGGCCCCTTCACTCGCAAGCGGCCGATATCTGGGCCATGTGATGACGGCGTTGCAGGAGTCGCCTGTGATGTGGTCGACTAAAGGGAAGGAACGGGTTCGTGAAGGTTAGTTTTGCTCTTATGTCGTCCATTGGCTTCTTCAACTGATCCGCCCTTTGTCGTCAGCTCCCTGAGTGCTCATTCTATCCATGATTTGCTATGCTTATTGTTGTCTTATGAGGTCGCGCCCTCGCTGTATGCAAGTCCAGCGAGGGCGCGACCTCGCTGCTGGACTACTTTACTGTACGTACTTTGAGAGTTGATGTTTTCGATGTTCGGCTGGATTTCTTGCTGCTGAAAAAATTTGCCGTATGCTTTCGTTTGCTTGCTATGATGTATATGCAATTATATAGAGTACGACACATAATATACATATATATATGCATAGGTTTGCCAGCACTTGGAATAAGCAAATATAACGAGCATCCCTGAGGTCACTAGAATTGCCTGTTTCGCAGCAGTACTTATAGTTCGAGCTCACCGGTTGTTTGATCTCTGCTGAACTCTCTTTGCTCCATAGTGCTGGGCCCAGGTCTTTTAAAATCTAGCTGTAGATCTCAGGCCGCGTTGCGTGCCCACATCCAACGAAAACTCAAATTCAAAATGAATCCAGTTTGCCCAAGGCATCCATTCGACACAGCACATAAACCAGTACAACAAGATATGGAGCAAAGAAGATGTAGGTTACAAGGGAGCGTATGTAGATATGTAGATTACATAGGTAGGATGTGAAATAAAAAAATCCAACTCGCATTACCGACCTGGAGTCCGCTCTCGTCCCGGTGTCCGCTCCCGCTCCCGTCGCGGTGTCCCCGGCCGCTTCGGAGTCCCAGGACCACCCGCCGTCGGCAACGTCAGCCTCCTCTCCCCATCGCCCGACTTCGCCGCCCGCTGCGCCTCCCTCGCCGCCTTCCGCGCCGCATCCCCCACCTTCCCCGGCGGCCTTTCCATATCCACGCTCGCCAACGCGCGCAGTAGCCCCTGCGCCGTATCCCCCTCCCTCCTCCCCCCACTCCCGATACCACTCCCACCAATCCCACTCGCACTCGCACTCCCAGCAAACCCATTAACCCTTGACCGATTCCGCGCCGCGAGCCCGCCGAGCCCCGCGTCCAGCAGCCCGAACCGCGCATCGAGCGCGCGACTCGCGACCCGCGCACACGTCCGCGCAGCGTGCAGGTTCGTATGCAGCATATCCAACTTGAATTGCAGGTCCGGTACCCGCGCGCGGATTTGTGCCTCCAAGCCATCGGCGTCGGGTGGCGCGTTCGAAAGACGAAGTCCGTATCGTAGGCGTTCGTTGTCGAGGAGCCGTTCGTCAGGGGGAGCAGTGCGGTGCGCGTGTCGTCGTTCGTCAATTCGGCGTCGCTCTTTGGAGGTGTACGCGTCGTAGAAGTACCCGGTTTTCTTCCATTCCTCGTCTTCTTCTTGGGCTCTGGGGACAGCTGATTAGGAAGAAAGGAAAAATGATTGTAGGTAGAAGACGCAACGCACTCTCGAAGTTGTTGGGTGTAGATGACCTCCCATTGTTTATTCTTCTCGTTCTGTGCGTTGGTCCCCGTCGGTGCATTTTCGTCATCGGGCCCGTAGAGCGCAAGATTTATACGTCGCTCAGCCAGAGATCGAACCATGTCATCCTCTATGGATTTGAAGGCAGATACATCCTCAGGCGGTAGTGAGGCAGAGCCAGAGGATGAACTGGACGACGCGCGCGAAGAACTCCATGTAAGGAGTTGACGTAGTTGTTCCGGGTCAGGCAGATCGCGGTCAATATGCTTGTAAAAGCTCTCCTCATTGACTTTCGGATGTGGCAGGGCTGCAAACGCAAACTCGAATCAGCCAAAGTACAGACTAACTGAAAACGACGCGCGTGTTGGGCACGGCAAACGGAAACGAGCGAGTCCCACGTACTGAATGCACCGGCCTGGAACGAAGTGCTTATTCGTTTCCCGCGCCCTCCGAAAGAGTTGCGCCGTTGGTGAGAAGACTTCTTGTCTGGTTCAGGGGTTTTCGAATTCCCTCGTTCACGGTCGCGTGCAATGGCGGCCATCGCGTCGCTGCGCAACATCTTATTCCGCTCCGCTTGTGGTGTGCCGTCCAACAGCGGAACCTCTGTGTCCGTAACCACTATGGTCGCCGCCTTCTTGGATTTAGATTTTGACGGCTTTGGTGGAGGTTTCACAGGGGATGAGGGGCGAAATGACATGGAACTGGGAGACGCGAGATTGGAGGAGTTGGCGCGCGATGCTCGACGGAGGTTGTTCGCCTCGTCTTCCATTTGCCGTACATCATTCTCCACCACTGGGTCAACAGAGGCATTCCGCGTAGGTTGTTGAGGCACCGATAAAGCATCCGCCTTGAATTTCTTGGCTGGAGGGTTGCTTGGGCCCGCAATAGGTTGTCTTTGCGCGTCATTTCTCGGTTCTCGGACGATGAGCAGTCCGCCGGGGGTCTCTTCAGTGTCTAGTACAATATTAGCAGCTGCAACAACGCGTGAATTTGGTCGGAATCAAGCCAACAACATTTTCGTTTAGCAGTCGACGCGAGACTCTTGTTTGATTTCTTTGGGGCGGCGGTTGTGCGGGTATTAGATGAGGCAGCGAGGAGAGGGTTGGCAGCGGGGTTGGTCGAGTCGCGTCTGGTGGCCATCGGCGGGCGCGACAACAACAACAAGTAGAGTGTGACAGTCAACAAAGTGTGACATTGTGACAGAAATGCGACTTATGCTCCGCCCCCAGTTCAAATTCAGGCTATGGCCCTTCTCCTCCTTCTTCGGCCTCCTCGACCTCAAAACCGGCGTAGAAATTGCCATCCTTTTCGCCGTTCGCGCCTTCAATTTTTCTATTCGTTCTACTTGGTCATACGAGCTTGGTTACAGGTCCTGAATAAGGTCGCAGGCGTTTACGGCCTCATTGCAGCTCTAACTGGAGCTGGAGGGTCTTTCGCCCAACTCAGCATGTACATCTACTCTGTTCTTGGTCTACTTGCTCTGGGTTGGGGTCTCCAGGTCGTCAAAGAGGCTCGTCTCTTCCCTCATATGTCAAATCCAAATCTTAATTACAATTCTTCAAATTTCACCAGGAAGACCCAAGGCAGACCTTATATTTCGCCCATCTCTTCAGCGCGGACTACGTGCTCTCTACATCATGGACGGTCTACTTCGCCGTACGGTGGTGGTGGTATACCCCACACGACGGCGCGCGCCAGGCCAACTCACCGGCGCAAGAAGATTTGATCGCAGTCGCCCAAATAGCCGGCCCCGTACTCACAGAAGACCAGCGCATAGACGCCGCACGTCTCATCTGGAATCAAGAAAAAGGCATGGCCTTCGCCGTCATACTCGTCTCTTGGCTTTCCAAAGTATGTGCCGTGCCGATAATTCATTCCCCTCCATTTACGCCGCAACTCTCAGATCTACCTTGCCCTCCTCATCTACTCCTACGCCATCCACCTCCGCAAAGGCTCCTACCGCTCTCTCCCACTCTCCCGCACCCCACTACGCCCAACAACAAATGGCAACCTCTTCTCCGCCAGCGCTCTCCCAGAAGAAGAGCTCGACGAAGAAGACATCGAAGACTTCTACCGCGTCCCCCTCCGCACGCCTCCCCCCAAACCCAAACACGCCGGACACACCAACACCGTCAGCAGCGTCTCGTCATTCGCCGACTTCGTTGGTGCCGGTGACACAAAACCACGTACGTACTCCTCTCCTCCATACTCACTGCCGAATAAATCCATTTCAGCCAGCTTCAATCCCGGCCTAAAGAAGACTGCTGCTGCAAGTCCGCTTAACCCAGGCAAAGCCGCAACCGCAGCGGAAGAGGATGACGACGAAGTGCTCTTCGACACCGATGAATATCCGTACACGAGCTCAGGTTCGACGTCGAAAGCGCACTCCAAGCGCGGCACCGAGACGAGCACAAGCGGCAGCCGGAGTCCAGGCTCCAGCATAGACAACAACGACGACTCCATTAGAATTCGTACTTCACCCAAAATGTAATTTAGAGTTCCCCCTCCCTTTGTAGTATAATACCTTTCTTCACACCTGCGGATATAATAGGTCACCTAATGCAATGCTCCAAGAACGAAAGAACCTGTCATGAATATTTTAAAAGGAAGAAAGAATCGAACTATGTAGTGTAGCCGTCGGACGCTGTCAGTTTTTTCTACATACCCTACGAATCGTCTCTGCGTTTTATAAATTACAGCCGCATGATGAGCTGCTTCACCCCCGACATCCACATCCCAATATCATCCGTCTGAGACCCTCTCGTCAAAAGATCGACGTGAATGGCTAGCGCTGCTTGACGGTCGCGCGATTCCATGGCTGCGACTCTATCAGCACACAATCAAATAGCAGCAGCCGAAAAACCTTACCATTAGTGAGGACCAGTAACTGCTCGACAACCGACTGTGACAACGTCTCGCAATTCAGTGCATCGAAAAGAGGATTGATTCGGCGTTCCAGGTCATCCACGAGCCGTTTCTGCTGAGGCGGTGTCGTCTGTCGCATCTGCGCAAGTTGTTGCGAGATGACAGAGAATATAGGTTGCGACGCGTCGGGAATATGACTTCTATCACCAGGAGCTGTGAAGAAATAATAAGTCAAAGGCGCATCAAGAAGGAAAAGGTCACGTACGATATTTCGGGGGTGGCGGTCCCTTGGGCGGGGCACGAGCGGCGGCGACGGAACCAGGAGCGGGAGCGGGAGGTCCGCCTGGAGGAGGTGGGGGACCACCTGGACCTTGCGGAGGTCCAGGCCGCTGCTGAGAACCTGGAGGGGGGGCATACTGACCGGCTGGTGGCTGCGACCCGGGAGGAGGCGCGTACTGACCAGGCTGCTGCTGCACACCTTGCGGAGGTCCATAAGGTCCAGGCTGCTGTTGCGCGCCTTGCGGAGGTCCATACGGTCCAGGCTGTTGGGCACCAGCGGGAGGAGCATACGGTCCAGTCTGCTGCTGCGCTGGGGGCGGAGGGGACTGCATGAAGTTTGGAGGCGGTTGCTGAGCTCCTGGAGTGGGACCGCTGCGCATCGGCGGCGGGGCGTATTGACTGGGAGTCGGCAATCGAGCGGGACCTCCGCCTGCTAGTCCTTGGGGCGGCCCTTGAGGAGGAGACATCAAACGCGAAGGAGGCGGGGGGGCAGCTGAGGGCGGTCTGCCTCCTGGCGGGGGCATCCCTCTCATGGGTGGCGGAGCTCCTGCTTGCACGCTTCCAGGACGCGGGGGAGGTGGAATGCTTTGGGGCTGCCCTTGGGTAAGGTATGGAGACGTCGGGCCATTGAAGCCAGGCGATGCGGGCATGGAGTTGGGGAATGGCGCAGTGATGGCTCCGGGTTTCAGCGTACTTGGGGGAGTAGAGCGCGAGTTGTTGATGAAGACCGGTGCGTCGTTCCAACCCCCTGCGTCACGTTTAGGAGGAGGCGGCGGTGGTGCGTGAAGGTTGGCCAATGAACCGCCACGAGGCGGCGGGGCGACCATCTGTGATTGCATGGGCGGCGGCTGAGCGTTACCGTTTCCATGAGCGCTGATACCCGTAACTTGACCGTAAGATGGACCGGTCGGCTTGAGAGGTTGGAGAGGGCTGTAGGCGGGGTAACCTCGTCCAGTATTTGCCTGGCCCGCGGGACTGAATGTATTTGGCTGAGCAGGAGCGATGTACGAATTCGACTGCGCTTGCGCCTGTCCAGAGGGGGCATATGGGCCAGACGGCGCAGGGGGTTGATATGTCCCGCTGGAAGGACCATACTGCCCGGCGGCTTGCTGAACGTAGTGCGGTGCTTGCTGCGCCGGCACGGGAGTTTGGAAGTTGTTGTATGCTCCTCGTACTGTCGTTTGAGCTGTCTGGCGCGTCTGAACTGCAGGCTGTGGTGCTGGGGGAGGAGCAGCCGCCTTGGAGCTGGCTTTCGTGAGTCTTTCCCTCTGTCCCTTCACGGAGGCATCGCCGTATGCGGACGGGGTGAGCTCCAAGAATTTGACGGCTTCGTCGACGAGGCCATGAGCAGCGAGCAATGCCGCGTACTCGTAGTATCGATCATACAAGCCCGCAAGTTTGAAAGTTGTCTCCTCTTCCGACGTAGTGGTAAGGTCGGAATCAACGTAGCCGGTAGCGGCCCGGAACACGGTCACCTTCTCGATAAACGTCTGCAATGCACGCGCTCTAGCCGAATAAACGGACGAGCTGCTTCCTACCCCACCCTCGAGCGCCTTCGCTTCCTCCTCTGCCATTTCTTCACCCCAGATGCCGACGAGCCGATCAAGCTTCCCTGCCGCCAGGTAGGCGAGAGTTGCGTTCTTCCTCCACACCTTCCCGTCAACATCCTCTTCGTCTTCAGCGACGCGCCTTCCTTGAGTTTCAAGCCTTCCGCCGAGCTCTTCAACCAAGCCTTCAAACAACTCGCCCTTTTCTTTGCCCGCAAAAGTGCATAGAACGACAAACACTTCCTTCCATTCTTTGACGTCCGCATTGCGCACAACGTCGCTGAGGTCAGCATTCACGACCGCCTGGAGTACGCGTCCGCTACCCCCATTCCCTCCCTGCTGGGTCAGTGTTGACGCGAAGTACGCATCCTGCGTGCGGCGCAGGAGTGCGGGACCACCGCGCACCGCGAGCAAGATCGCATCGGCATAACGCGCGGACGCTAGGCAAAGGCTGACTGCGGAATCAAAGTCGCCGAGTACAAGCGCTTGAGTGATAAGCCGGTCGGTTGGCGAAGCAGAAGCGGGGTAGATGCTGAATGCGCCAGCACCCTTCTCAGAGGCGGCTGATGAAGGGCGTGAGCCAACGGTGGCCGCAACCGACGAGTCAAGTTGATAGTTGGTGTGGGGCACGACGGTACTGAAGAAGTCGGAAGCATCCGCTCCGCCGTCTCCACCATCCGCAGCCGCGGCGTTTTCCTCTCCAAACAGGCTTGGGGCAGTCGTAGTGCTCTCGGACTCGCTAGCAGTAGTGGTCGTCCCCGAAGTGACGCTTACACTGACGCTGGTAGCAGCGCTGACCTCAGAAGGTGCCTTTTCGCTGCCTGTGCCTTCTTCCTGATCCGCGAACGAAACGACCGACTCGCGAGCTGTGGGCTCCAATTCCTCCACTTTCATAGTAGCGTCGCCGTCGCTAGTCAAGGACAATGCCTCAACGGCTTCTCGGACTTTTCTTTCGATGTCGGCTTTTTCGAATCCAAGCAAAGCCACCAATTCTTCACGCGAGTCAGTCTTGAAGAGACTGAGTAGAGCCTTCCATCCGCTTTCGGCGTCACCGTCCTTGACCTGCTCGCTCGCCCAGGCAGACACTGCCGACTCGCCGTCCTTCGAGCCCACGTCCCTGTCGAGTGCTTCCCGCAATTTCGTGGCCCTGTCGACGACTTCATCTTCGATGGGTACAGTTCGCAAATGCACCGAGGCACTCTGATGCTTTCCGGAAGGGCCGGCGAGGTTGGAAACACTGACAAGCTTCCCTCCGAAACCGAAGGAGGCAGAAACGGGGCGGCGGAACCACTTGGGCGGGTGGGATAGAGAAAGCATGCCAGTGGCGCTGGTTGCAGTACCTCCCGGCTGCAAGTCAAAGATATCTGCACCAGAAGCCGCGTGGGCAGCCACTTCGGAGGTGGTGGTTGCGGCAGATTCGTTCGTGCCTTGAAGGGAGTGTAAGCCGATTGTGCCGTCGAAGAAAGCGGCAGCAAAGAGGTCGGGGTTGCGGGGGCACCAGTCGACTTGGAAAGCCCAATTCTGAGCGCGGGGAAGCTCTCCAAGCGCTTCACCCGTCTGGGGATTCCAGCACAAGGTGCGGTTGTCCTTCCCACAGGAGAGAAGTAGGTCTGCGTCTTGCGAGCACCAGGACAGAGAGAGAATGCCTTTCTCATGACCAGTCAAAATCTATCAAACAAAAAGGAAATCCAAATTAGACAGCAGATTGGGAAATAGGGAAATGGTGCGTCATGCGAACCTTCTCAGGAGCACGCGCATTGCGAAGGTCCCAGAGCATAATGATAGATGACTGGTCGTCTTCAGAAGCGGTGACAAGTCTTGTTGCATTATCGGGATGCCATTTAATATCACTCATCCCGCCTCCCGACGCCCCACCGCCATACGTCAACGCGACAACCTCGCGCTTCCCGCGTAAATCCCATACAACAGTGTAGCCGGTGTTGCTAGCACCTGCAAGAACATATTGAACTTGACGATTCCATGCAACGGCGGTCATTTCATCGAGTTTGGTCGAACGCGCTCCAGGAGTCGGAGTATACGGTTTTGCAGGGGAATTGAGATCCCATATGTAGACCTGTGGACGCAAAGTTTACAGGATATAGAGCAAATAGGATAACAACGCACCTCGCCACTGACGGCACCAGACGCCAGGAGGTTTGTCTGGATTGGGTTGAAATCGAGACCGCGAATGGGGCCAGTGTGCGTAGAATTGCGCAAAATGAGGGAACTAATTCACAAGTCAGATCCCGCTATTCAGCAAAACGATAAGACGCACTCGTCCGCCGCCGAAAGGATTTTTGCAGGATCCCAGAGAGCCAGCTCGCCGTTTTCGAGTCCCGCTGCAATAACACCGCGCGGACGGGCTGCATCAACAGATCCCCAGGCCAAACGATTGAAACGAGCAGTATCCTTAACAGTCCCTCGTGGACCTTTCTCTCCAGCGCCGCCAAGGTTGAACTCGTCCCTGTCGAGAAAATCCGGTGCCCATATCTCGAGCTGACTCTCGTCGCTGAAGGACTCGTCGAGGGCGCCGGCGACGGTGCCCGTAGCGAGCAAAGGGAGCTCGGCGGCGGGGGACCACGCAAAGGTCGAGGTGCGGTGAATTTCCTTGAGCTTCATGAACGAGAACGAGAGTAAAAAGTATGCGACGTGTATACGATCCAGCACATGATCTATTACATAATCCAAAGTTACAACGCAATTTCTACATCCAATCGTGCCAGGTAAGAGTACACGTCGGGCGACATACGGTACTTGAGTATCCCCGCAAACACCATGAGTGACCGCGATTTTTTTCGCAAAACCGACAGAGACATCTGTCGCGTAGCATCCGCCGGCCCAAGCGAGTTTTTGGTCTTTTGATGCACGCCTGCGAGAGCCTCCATGGTCAATGGGAGGTACGTCTGCAGACTGCGTTGCAATGCGTCGTGGAGATCTTTGAATTCTTCCGCCCGACGTGTAATCTTCGCCACGTCGCCGTCCAACGGGATCAGGTCGGTAGATTCCATGATCTAAAAGGAGGATCATCAACGCGTTCGCTTTCTACGAGAACCAACTCACATCGAGAGCAACTTCGGGTCTCCCCGCCTGTTTGGCTTCAACGGCCTCCCGAACCCTAAGCAGGCGTATCACTGCATCACGGTCCTTGCCCACCGCCCTATTCGTGCGCTCATAATGTCGCAGAATATCTGCCGCCGTCCGCTCAATCGTCTTCGCCTTCTCATCCGGCGTCGGCATCGCAACCGTATTCCCGAGCGCCTGCGCAAGACAAGAAATGACCGTCCCATAATCACCCGCAAGATTATACAGCTTGATCGCTTCAGGTATCCGGTCGTTCTCTTCCGAATGCCGCGCAGCTTTAATGAGAATATGTTCGTTGAATTCTCGTGTATCCCGCAGACCAAGCAGAGACGAGCCCTGTTCAATAACGCCGCTCTGGAAGCAAATGGTCAGAGAAGTATAAGATAAAAAAACCGAAATGAATTCACAAATCGCGTTCCGTCTGGCCTAAATCCACCCACGAGCTCCTCCCATGCAGGTCCGCTGTTGCCGAGCACGATGATGCGTCGCACAAGCTCCCAGGCATTCTCAATTTGCTCTTGCCCAACAGCGCCCTGGTCCGAGCAAAGACCAACGCAGTACACATACTGCAACGCCTCCTTCGCGTCCATCTTGACGAATTGCCGTGCATAACGCCACACCAACGTCGACAAGCTCAACGCCGGAGGATTCACAGGGGACAGCGAGACTGTGAAATCAATTAAAAATGACTCAAATTATTCGAATGTGCCAGCCAACTCACGGGGCGTCATATCGCTCGTCTCGGCCCTTGACGGGACCCGTAACAGTCCATGGTAAGCCAAAGCAATTGCTAAATGGACTGCCTCGACTTCCGTCTCTTGATGCTCCCACAACGCCGCAACCGCGCGTTCAAATTGTCCGCACATAAGTAGTACGCCGGCCCACACGCCGCGCCTCGCACCTTGCTGATTCGGTGGCCCATCAAACTGCCGCTCGCCATAACCCAACAAAACCTCCGCAAGCCCGCGCAGGCCGTTATCTTCCTCCTCGTCCACCATAGCGAGCTGGAACCACAACCAATCTTCCGTCGTCGAGGTTACGCTCGCGACACTCCGGCGCGAAGGTTCGAGCTTGCCCATCAGCTTGTAGAGCGCGAGTTTGAATGGATCGGCGGTGGAGGAGTGCAGCATGTGTGCGTTATACACGGACTGCAGATTGTCACGATTTTGTCGAGGCAAGCTGAAAGAGTGTATGTAAGTACAGAATCGAAGAAAAACGAGGATGCTTTCACCGTCGATCAGGCGACTCGATCCATGTTTTGAAGTAGCTGATGAAACTAGCTTCACGGTGTTCGATGGCTTGTTGAAACTGTAAGGCTTCCTCCAAAGCCTCGTGATAGTGTCCCGTCCGTACAAGGAAAAATAGGCGAGCCCACAGCGGCTGGCCAGCCACCAGCTACAAATCTGTCAATCCCAGTGTCAAGGTGAAATTATTCTCCACTTGCCTCAATGCGCTCCTCCCATTCTCCATTCTTGTAATACCTCACAAAAAGAAAAGCGCGCACTTTATTTGCCACACTCGGGTCGCCACCCAATTGAGCTTCATTCGGCCGCGACTGCACCGTTCGTTCCAGCACATCCCAATACTGCTCTTCCAAAGCTTCACGCGCCCCTCGAGCAATTTGACGCCGCAAATCAGCTGCTTCGCGCGTCTCCTGGTTGCCCAGATACACACGAGCATGCTTGCGCTCAAGAATTTGCGCATTGAGAATGTGTGCGCTGGCATGTTCGATGGGAGGCAGCGCCGGTGGTTCACCGGTAATCTTGGCGAGAATATGAAAGTTTTGAGTGATTTGTAGAGAACGGGGCTGCACAGAGCGATTAAAAGACCATCGAATAATATCAGACTTCGGCTACATACATCGGGAGCAACGTCAAGCGACGCGCGAATGAGGGCATGCACTATAGGATAGGAAGTGCCCCGAAGGCGAGCAGCATTCAACTCGGTTATAACGCGGTCGTATGTCATCATCTTGCTCTGCATCTGCAGTGTGAGACTGGGCGCAACGCTTGAGGCCAGGCTGCTTTTCCCATGGAAACTCTTTTTGAGTTCAGCGATGGCCTTGTTGTCGCCGCCAACGCGTCCACCAAGCTCGTCGAACACGCGTTTTTTCTTGGCTTCCCAGTCTCGTCGACTACGTTCCTCTAGTGTGCGGTAGAACTGCTCCTGAGTCTCCTTCCTACCCTCCTCGATAGTGGAGATGAGAGTTTGCTCGTGAGCATGGCGAAGGTAGCCGGCGACGTCGGTATCCTGAAGAGGTTGGAGTGGCGAGAAAGTTGTCGAAGTATTTAGATGGGCAATTGAGCTGCTGAGTGCAGAGGCGTCGACATGTGCTTGAGCTAAGAGATAGTTTCTGGTGTAAAGAAATGAAGCAAATTACAGAAAGCAAACAGCAGAGTACTAACGCGCGGTCTGTGTCGTTTGATGTGCCTGGTTGGCGCGATACAAGGCGCCGAGATTGGGCCTCTACTTGGTCAAGAGAAAGGCGGACAGCGGGAAGTTCAGGTCGCGATAAATTGGAAGTGAGATTTCTCGAGGAAGTCAAGAGCGCGGAAAGTTCAGAGGCCATTATAGTCAGACACAAGTCGGCCCTGCAAGTTGGTGAAGAATCAAGGAGTATACAATTCACTGGGATCGTTGACGCGAAATAAACGCGGTTTTGAGGGTAAAAGGGTGGGTGAGGGAGGTGGTGGTGAAGGACGAGAGCCCACGTTGATGGCAAACAAGCCCAAGTCACGAACTCGGTCTTACTTTCTTTCTCTCACTTCCATGTCCCGACAAGACAAGGCGACTACCGATAGATTTACGAAAACCTTGCGAGAGCTCGTCAAGCGCGCAGACAATAAAGTTTGCGCCGACTGCAAGCGCAATGGCACGTCCCACTACTAGTACACCCTCATATCGATCTCAAATCTTATTCGCGTACAGACCCGCGCTGGGCCTCATGGAATCTCGGCGTTTTCCTCTGCATTCGATGCTCAGGCATTCATCGTGGAATGGGCACTCATATCAGCAAAGTCAAGTCGGTAGACCTCGATACCTGGACTCCAGAACAGATGCAGGTCGGTTACAATCCACCTTGAATCACTGCCTTCGCACTCAACTGTGCATTGTTGTCTTAGAGTATACAAAAGTGGGGAAATCGTCTTGCAAATTTGTACTGGGAGGCACATCTCAAACAAGGCCACCAGCCGCCAGACCAGTATGTGTCCTGATAAAATGCTGAAGCAATCGCTCACCTGCCGGCGCAGTAAAATGGAATCTTTCATTCGATCCAAGTACGAGTCGCGGCGGTGGGCGCTCGACGGACCACCGCCTCCCGATCCCTCCGTCTTGGACTCCGAAGCCGGCGTATCAGCGGAACCCTCTGCAGAAGCAGCACCAGCACCCTCAACCGCACCTGACCCAATCGGCTGGGGCACCCCCTCGCCCCCGCACGCCTCAAACTCCACCGTCAGTAAACAACCCCAAGCCCGCCAATTACTTTCCGCCGGCCACGCCCCAAATACACGCACCACAGCCCCACTCGTCAAGCCTCCCCCTGGGCAGCACGCCGCTGCGCCTGCCCCCGCGCCCGCGCCACCCGCACCCCAGGAGGACCTCTTCTCCCTCGACTTCCACGCCCCCGCCGCCTCAGCGTCCCCTCCCCCCGCACCAAAGAACGCGAAACAAGACATCCTCTCGCTCTTCTCCACACCAGCCGCCGCTGCACCCCAAATGGCCTCTCCGCCGTTTGGGCAATTCCAGCAACAGCCGAGTCCTTGGGCTCAGCAGCAGCAGCAGCCCGCGCAAATGCAGACGCAGAGCATGATGGGCTCCAACGGCACGGGCATGTGGGGCGCATCCTCAGGCTGGTCCGCACCCCAGCAGGCCCCGCAACAACAAAGTAACCTCTGGGGCGCCCCCGCTCAACAACAAAGCCCGTTCGGCAGTGTCCCTGATACGAACAACGTATGGGGCGGCATGGTCTCTGCCGGCGGAGGAAGTGGGAATAATGCGAATGCGAACAACAACACTGATCTGTTTTCGACGCCGGCAGCCCCACCACCGCAGAAGAAGGATGATGCGTTCGGAGATCTCTGGGGTGGGTTCAAGTGATCATGACTTGATCGGCGTTGTATTATAGTATGTTTCCACCTGTATTAGAACTGCAAATTGCCTGCGGATTAATGTGTCTTGTGTGTCGTCGTCGGGGGTGCATCTCTCCGGCCCGTTACAGCATGAACGCAATTGCATCACAATCTCCATCTCCTCACGAAATCCAAATCCAAATCAACCCAGTCCCGAGTCCGCTGTTTTCGTCTCTGTGCTTCGCTTCGACTCAGCATGCGAACTTGAATTTGAGCTGTCAACCTTTGCGAACGACAAACAACATACCGCGATCCGATTCCTATGCTATGCGGCATTAAATTCGAGGTGATGTAAGATTCGGTATATATCCTGTCAATGGTCAATGGTATGCGTCTCAACTATCTATACTTACCCACCATTCCCGCGGTATGCTGAGCGCAGATATAACGAACGGACGAACGAGTTTGGCGCCCTTGCCCTTCACCCTGACGCTCGCCTTCGACCCACCATGGAAAACACCACCGTGGTCTACTATTACCAGATCGTTCGGGTACGCACTATACTCATCTCCCTCCTTGCTCGGTTTGAACAAACGACAATAGTACATGCAAGGTCAGCCGACTTGTCCCGAATTTAGCGCTTAGCGCTGAATCCTAAGCGAAAAGTTTCCAGCGCGATGCTTTGGGTAAGCAAACTGGAACGGTATTAAATTCGCCATACACTTTTACTGACCTTGACCTTCATCAGGTCTACGACTACATCCTGACGTTCG
Organism: Favolaschia claudopus; assembly: GCA_037176885.1. NCBI lineage: Eukaryota > Fungi > Basidiomycota > Agaricomycetes > Agaricales > Mycenaceae > Favolaschia > Favolaschia claudopus. Next base: position 397,542 of record JAWWNJ010000168.1, on the reverse strand, counting down.
ACCGAGAGGTGAGTGGTAGTATTGCTACCCGATCTCTCATCATCATGGTACATACATATCAGGCTCAACTCTTTTCAGGTATCCCTGATCTGGGCATCCCAATGGTCTCTCACGAAAATCCTCTTCCTCGTGTCTCGATACTCCGCAGTCGTTGACCTTCCGATGGCATTATATTGTAACGATTTCCCTCGAACACCCTCAGGCTTGCGTTCAGATATGTTTAACTCACAAATGCACAGATTCAATGGCCCCGCATATCGCCGTAAAAGTAAGTATAACCACTACATCTTCAACTCCAAAACCATCTCTCACACTCACAAAAGCACTGTTCTCGATTACACGAAGCCATCTCATGTATGTTTCTCTCGGCCTGCCTTTGACACAACAACATATGAATCAATTTCTGGAGCAGGGTCAATCTTTGTGGGAATCTCGGTCGCCGAAGGTCGGTGCCACATCTCTCAAGAAAAATGAACCTCTCAAAACTTCCAATCAGTAATCCTGGTCGTCCGAACCTACGCCCTCAGCGGTTGCAACCGCTACGTCTTATTTATATTCCTCTCCCTCTGGGCGGTACGTACTCGGTCCCATCACCCAAATCAAATCCTTCACTTCGCCGATCCCACCCAGTCCGGTACCTGCGTCTGCATTGTCCTGGTCGTCCTATTCTTCCGCAGTGCAGTCTGTAAGCTTCAATTCAAAATCGCCCCTCAGTTGCACGTATATATATACAAAACCAACTCTCCAGACGAACCCCCTCCTTTCGCAGGCATCCCAGGCTGCTATCTCGCATCCGGAAACAAAGTGATCCTCACAATGCCATTCATCCTGGTCCTTTCATACGACACCAGTACGCAGCTCTCTCTCTTCCTCTTTCTTCACCACCGACCGCAGCCTAAAATTCGAATTGAAAAGATATCATGGCATACACCCTCTGGCTGGGCATAAACAGACACCGGCATCTGAAAAGCCCGCTGAAAAATATTCTATATCGCGACGGAATCACTTACTACATCGTATTATCTGGCGAGTATCCATAGCCATCTGTCTCATCACTTCTAATTACCTCCCCAATTTCAATTCCATCCAGCTATATCATTACTAAACGTCCTAATCCTCGAGAGCCCCATAATTCCTCAAACAGACCTACAAGGCCTCGGCACGCATGTTTTCTTCTTCCTCCTAGTGTATGTTCAATCAATTCCATCTTCAAAACTTTCTTTCTTGAATAATTCGCGACTCACCTGAAATTCTCATAGATTTCTCTCAGTAATGCACAGCATCCTATCTACCCGAATAATCCTTCACATCCGGGACGTCGACCGGTGGACAAGGATGGAATCCACAGCTGTACTATCAGAGACCGACATTGTGTTTCGCGAAACTCGGATTCCTAGCCGGATTAATACTGCCTGACTTTGCCTTTTGATTCACCCGGAATGGGAGCCGGGTGGTCGCCGCTCGATGCTGCATTAGAGTCGGAGGCTTGCCGAGGACTCAGATCCATGGACCAAAATACCCACTGTACACACCATTTGTACCACGACGCACTTGTATCGATACATTCTCTCATCACATGTTAAACTTTCATGCTCACTGCAAGCCAGATACTCGAATGAGCGCGATGTTGCCTTTTTTGGATCATAGGCGTCAGTAAATTTCCTTTTTTGTCAATGTCTAAGTGAATTTCGGATTTGCCTCTCGTAGATACCGCTCGTTCCCTTCACAAGGTGCTTGACCAACCTGTTCCTCCTCAAACTCTCTCCGCAAAGCCAACGGAAATCTGGTTATTGAACCAAAATACTCACAATAACAATAAAATAATACGGAAACGGCGATTCGGCGCCCCAAAACCCCCTTGACATCGACAAACCTCCTCCCATGGGCACTCCACGCCTCCCAATCCCAAAAATATCCCCACCCAAACCCCTTTACCGCACACCAACCGTTATCCGCCCACCAACCGGTTACCGCTCAATCAAACCCAAAAGCTCACCCCGGCGAAACGGCCTCCATCAACTCCCATCCCCCGACAAATGCGTTTTGACAAATCCTTTAATTCACCACTGAAAAATCAGAGTATAAAGCTCGCTGCGATTGAAATTTTCAAACCACATAAATAGCTTGTCTATAGTCTCGAAAGGACACCTCTCTCACAAGAACTTAAGAAGAATTTGAAGAGACAGAATGCCAATCACCCAAACCACGAAACTTGGCGGAACCGCGGCCGATGTTACTGTGGGCCGTATCGCGGTATGTCCTACGAAGAAACAACAAAATTCAGTAGATCCTAACTTAATTAATATTAAATTTCGATTGAATAGCACGGCTTGATGATGATGACGTGCGCTTTCCTCCCACCTCATATCTGAATCTCGCACTGACCACTCTGTTTCCCATTTGCACTGCCAGATGGATCCCAACCCCCATCCCCGACCCCCAATGCTTCGCCTCCATCAAAGCCGGCATCGACGCCCTCCCCGCCGGCACGAAGATGTACCTCAACAGCGGCGAATTCTACGCCATGGACATGAAAACCGGCAACCTCGAAATGCTCGCCCGGTTCTACGCCCAATATCCCTCATACGCCGACAAATCGTTCTTGTCGGTCAAGGGCGGCATCAACGCGCAGATACGGGGGCCGGATAACTCGTAGGTCTTCATTCGACTTCGAGGTCGAAATTGAAATTGAGATTGAATGACCAACCCCCCACCGAAAGGGAAGCCGCCCTCCGCCGCAGCGTCGACAACATCCTACACGCCCTAGGCCCCCACAAAAAACTCGACCTCTTCCAGCCCTCCCGCATCGACCGCAACGTCCCCGTCGAAGACATGATGCAAACCCTCGTCGCGCTCGTCAAGGAGGGTAAATTCTTGCACATCGGGCTGTCGGAGACCAAGGCAGAGACGCTGCGCAAAGCGCACGCCATCTACCCCATCACCGCCGTCGAGATCGAAGTGAGCCCGTTCTCGTACGGAGATGAGCAGAAGAAGGTGATTGAGACGGCGGCGGAGCTGGGGATTGCTGTTATTGCGTACTCGTGAGTACTTATCTGCTGGCATGGATGGGATGGGGGATCGAGGGTTGCTGATAAGGGGTTGATAGACCGTTGGGACGGGGGATACTTTCGAAGAAGATTAAGAGCGCCGCCGACTTGGAGGGTACGGAATTTGATTTTCCTTTGCTGCTGCAGAACAAGTGCACTGAAATCGAATGTTTATAGCGGGTGACATCCGCCTCCGATTCAGCCGATTCAAAGACGGAAACTTGGAAGGCAACCTGCCAATTGTCGATGCTCTAGAAGAGCTCGCGAAAGCCAAGGGTATCACGGTTGCGCAGTTGTGTATCGCGTGGGTTGCCGCACAGGGCACTCGCGTGATTCCTCTTCCTGGATCATCGTGAGTCGCTGCTGGTAGTTGCGACAGTTAGATGACTGAATGGATATACAGGAAAGCGTCACGCACGTTAGAGAATCTCGAAGCTGGGGAGGTCGTGCTGGATGCTGGTGAGGTCCAGGCGTTGAGTGACATGGTCGCCAAGCATGGTGTTAAGGGTGATCGTGGATATGGAACGACCGACGAGCAGGCGCATTACTGGGGTTGATGTATTATCGGAGAATGTACAAGACTCTCAAATACACTTTGCACTCAAGCGTTCGCGAAGGAATGGATTAGCCAAATGTGAACCTGATTCTGGGGTTTTGCGAGATATACAGTGCAAGCAATTCCCCGTTGGTCACAGTAAAACTTGCGATAGTCGAGCCCAGAGACCTATCGCACCAGGAAGGGAAGAAATAGAGATGGACAAGATAGACAACGACATGCAGAGGTCGGGACTGAAAGGATAGCCCGCCAATTTAGACCACGCATCGGGGCCGGAAAGCCTGACAAACAAGCCGGGGAGAACAGAACGAATCCAATGCAGTTGCGACAGCCACAGAGATGAACAGTACTGGTAGTAGTAGCAGGAATGGTGTGCGTCCCAAGTGAGAGAGAGCAAGTTGTGTTCGGGCCGATCGGGCCGAAAATTCAAAGTCCGCTCTCACCTTTCGCCTCTCCCGCGTCCCCATCGACCGTCTTCTCCACCGTCACCGACACCCTACACCAAATGGTCAGTCTCTAAACCACTCTGGCCTGCATCTGGAGTGTCTACGCCGCCGAATCAACGCCAGAAAACGGACAGAAAGCTGGATGCGGGCCAGACAATTCGGATGACGATTCGCTGACTCCAAAATTTTTACTTTTACAGGCCTCTGCCGACCTCGCTGCGACATACGCCGCCCTAATCCTCGCCGACGATGGCATTGAAATCACCGTTCGTCTTTCTTCAATTCAAATGCACGCTTTCCGCCTGACAGCATTTTTTATTTTTCATCCAGTCGGACAAAATTGTTACATTGACCAGCGCCGCCAACGTTGAGTTAGAACCGATCTGGGCAACCCTCCTCGCCAAAGCTCTCGAGGGAAAGAACGTAAAAGACCTCCTCTCAAACGTCGGCGCAGGTGGAGGCGCACCCGCTGCTGGTGGCGCTGCGCCTGCCGCTGGTGGTGCTGCTGCTGCTGCAGAGGCACCGAAAGAGGAGGAGAAGGAGGAAGAGAAGGAGGAGTCAGACGACGACATGGTTCGTCCCGTTAACCTCGTCTCCCATATTCTCGCTCATCTTGCCTCTTCAGGGCTTCGGTCTCTTCGATTGATTTCTCTACTTTTTGCATGTATCCTGCTACCACAAAACCACTTACATTGCTTTCGGATCCTGCATCTCTTGTTCGTCTTGGCTTTCATGATTCTTCTGTGGGTCAGCGGCGGTTCCGTGCGATTTTTTGTTTTTTTTCAATCTCCCGCTATGCTCATGGTCGCCGAGCGTACGTTGGCAGCCGACGGTGCTATACGGATCGTTGGTTTCGCGAGACTAAGAGTGTCTCGCTCGCAATGCAATCTTACTGGTACCTCCCTTGCCGCCGTATTTGTACTGATTGCACGACATTTTTTCGCTGCGTGGTGCATCCTGTACGATATGTTCAAAGGCACCATGCACTTCGATTCGGATCTTGACCTTGATTCGTCTCTCATTCGTGCAACTTGGCATCCCTCGTGTCCCATTTACTCAGTCGCTGTAAGATGCGCATTGATTGGAGCTATGTACAGCTGCAGATTGCATACATAGGCACATACAGCTTTGACTCTTCGTCTCACGACTCGCGCTTCGCGTCTACAGCAATCTTTGGGGGATTCATGAGGTCTGGTCTGACGGCGGTCACAGCGTTGGTACTTATTGCTGGGTAAGGAGAGTACATATCGAGATTAGCCACACGATGTATTGTCCTCTGCTGCCGCATTCATGTGAACATTTTTCCTTTGGCTCATTGTCCTGCTTTGTTGTTCCGCAAATGTGTATGTTCAATTGATAATTACTTGACATATCTTCTATAGCATTTCTCCGCATAACACTACACCACCAGTTTGACCCGTACTTGACACACTCTCCCACTCGCAAGACGGACGAGCTCTTCGCGGTTTAAGTCCCGCCGGGTCAGCGCGTCGATGATAGCGACAGTCTTGTCTGAAAGGATTTTCGTTAGAACCGAGGTCACCGTCTCAATTTAAAGGTGCGGTTTAGTTGAATATAAAGAGAAAGAATTTAAATTGTCACAGAATGGGAGGAAATTGCCGTAGAAGTGGTATCTACAACTTGTTCGACAGCGCGGAGAAGAAATGTTTTGGAATTGGAGACGGTTGGAATCGTACGCGATCACCAAACGCTGTTGACGCGTGCCTTCTATCCGAGTAGAAGAGCACAGGGCCGTCGCGGCGGAATGCACGTCGGGCTATAGATTTAGGGGTGTTTTCGGAGACCTCGGAGGGGAGGGTGGGGTCGGAGTACGCGCGGATGTCGTCTGTTTCGACGTCGGGTAGTAGCGTAGTCATTTGGCCGCGCATAGCAGCGGAGTTGTTGGGAGGCGTTGGCGCTCGCTGCGCTGATGGAACGGAAAAGTCTCAAGACGATACGGAGGAGGAGGGTTGGGGAACAAAGCATCGATGCGAGTCTCGACAAAGGCGCAGTGACGCCGGGAGGGCTGGAAGTGGCATCGTCGGTGATCTTTGATAATTGACTTCGTATTTCGTGGGGGCTTGGATCTTGGCGGCGTAGAGTTTGACGCGCTTGGTGAATTGTTGACGGACATACATGCAATGTTGTAGGCCATAGGCGCTGTGAACGCTGACGAGCGAGAGGGGCACAACAGAGAGATAGGGAGAACTTGGAACCGTTTGTCAGGACACTGTCGAGTGTGCTGGTGAGGTTGGAGGCGACGAGGGCAGTGTGGAGGTTTCTGGCAACGAGGTCGCCGTCCCATGTAGTACTAGGTCTCTCCAGGGACTGAGGGAGCGGGACGAAGCAAGGCAAGATGCGCCATGTATTGTTCTCAAAACAGTTGGGAACAGCTGGAGTGCACAGCCCGAAATTGCCTTTTTGAGATTTTGGCGTAGTGGATGCCGCCCCAAAGCCGTTGATTGGATCACGTAGAGATGTACAGTACTCACGTGCCTCGAGTCAGGCCGCTACCGACACTTTCATCCTCAAGGTGACTATTTAATTATCTGCGTCTCCCTTTCCTCCTTACTGACCTTTAGCTAGACCCACCACGGAAGATGGGTACGCCCCTCCAGCCCCCCAATTTTTCACCCCCATAACCCCCAAATTTCTTGCCCTTTCCAGTTAATCTCCGTTCCCAAAAACGCCTCGCCGCCTCCGTCAAAGGCGTCGGCCAGCGCAAAATCTGGCTCAACCCCACCGAGCAGTCGGAAATCGGGAATGCCAACTCTCGCGCCCACGTTAAGAAGCTCATCAAGGAGGGCGACATCATTGTCAAACCCACCACCGTCCACTCCCGCGCCCGCACCCGCTCCCTCCTCGCCGCAAAGCGAAAAGGCCGACACACTGGCCCCGGTAAGCGAAAGGGTACGGCCGAGGCCCGTATGCCGACGAAGGTCCTGTGGATGAGGCGGCAGCGTGTTCTGCGGCGGTTGCTGAGAAAGTACAGAGAGGCGGGCAAAATCGACAAGCATCTGTTGCGTTTATTCCTCATTCGTTGTCTCTGGCTCGTTGGCGCTGATCGTCGGCGTCCTAGGTATCACTCGCTGTACCAAAAATCCAAGGGTAACGTCTTCAAGAACAAGCGCGTGCTCATGGAGTACATCCACAAAGCCAAGGCTGAGAAGAGCCGTACCAAGGTCCTCACCGACCAGATGGAGGCCCGCCGTGTCAAGAACAAGGTACGTCCAACGCTTCCCGATCTCCCTCATCTTGTATCGCTCACAATTTTCGTCACACAGGCTGCCCGCGACCGTCGTGCCGCCCGCTTGCAGGAAAAGCGCGCAGCGTTCTTGGCTGTCGAGGAGGGCGCCGTCAAGGAGTAGATGCACCATCGCCATCACCACGAATCTGTATTCTGGCTCCGTTCCACCATGCCCCCGCATGTGCCCTATTGACGAATATTATGCCTGCCATATGCGTGTTAGGTCTCTTGCACCTCTAATGTACATTCTGGGTTTTCTTCTACCTATCTTTCGTGAGGAAGACTTGGGATCGTCAGTGCCGTCGCCTCTTGACTTGTTCGACGTCTGGAGATTGCGCACCCGAAATGCATAATGACAGAGTCATCCGCGATTCGATTGCACCGAGGCCCGACTTGAGTCGATGGGACTGATCATGAAACGCAGCCGCAATACGCCAAGTCATGCATTCAAGTTGAGCAAAGAATGAACAAAATCATATGAGCTTCCTAACAATTGCATGGCTTTGATAGCTTGCAGAATATAAACAAAAGGTTCCAGTGAGAGAAAATTGCGAAACATCTCGCAAGCAATGCGCTAACAGGCATTCAAGTTGAGGAAAGAACAAGATCATACGAGCCTTTCTAACAATCGCATGGCTGAGAGCCCGCTGAGTTGCAGAATTCAAGCAATACTGTCAGATCCAGAAACTTGCGAAACATCGCAATGAATTAGTTATAGAGATACAAACATTCAGTAGCTAATAGTGATACATTTTTGCTGGATGATACAGCGGAAATTATCTGCGCAGAAAACAGCGCGGTGTACAGGTAGTTACAGGTACGCAGGAAGAGAGTTGAATGTTTTCGTTCCAGACGTCAAGTCCGTTTCGTTTGTTGTTCGTTCGTTGATTTTCTTGGTAAGGGCGTAAAAGAGATAGCGGGGGGGATTACAAGTGGTGTCGGAGAGCGTTCAATCAAAACGCGACAGGATTGCGGCCGTAGCGCGAGGGCGAGACATGCTCGTAAGGCGCTTGGCCCTGGCGTGTCAAGTCGGTAGGGGTGCCATGGAAGGAAGAGGCGTCGCTCATGCTGGACGCAGTAGAGCTACGCGAACTCGAGGACTCCAGCGATGCGCTGCGAGACGAGCGAGAGCGAGAAGGAGAGGGGGAGGGGCGCCTGGCACGGTGCGAGCGCGGGGACGAAGCGCGCGTCGGCTCGCGGGTGTGCGTGGATGGCGTATACGCGAACATGGGCACGGGATACCATTCCGCCTGGCGTTGGTGCTGCTCGCTGGAAGGCTCTTCTTTGGTGTGCTGGCTGTAGTGGCTGCCCTCGCTGGGCACTGGCGAAGGGTAGCGCGGGAGATTCTCTTCCGGAAGCACGACGGAGATGTTGTCTTGTTGGGCTTCTTTTGCTTTTTCAATGGCCTTCTCCTCGTCCTGGCGGCCGAAACCGTAGGCTGCCTTCCGCATGTCTGAGGCCTTCCACGAGGCGAAGGAAACAGCGTCGGCGTCGCCGCTGAACGCAAACGCGGGAGACTGGGCGGTAGCGTTGCCAGTGAATGGAGTGATGATGGGGCCCTTGTTGTTGGAGTCGGAGTAACTCAAAGCACGCTGGACCTTGGCATCTTCACGGAAAATGAGACCGAGAAGGATGTTGAGACAACCGATGGAGAAGATGAAGAATGCGGCGACAAGGGTAAAATCGTCGACATGGTGAGAGAGAATCTGAGCACCAATTCTGTGAAAAGAGATTAGCAATAGACAGAGAAGGGAGACATGAAGCGCACAAGCAAAGGAAGACACCCAAAGCACCGAGCCCGAAATTCGCGCCGAGAACGGGGAAGAAGCGATCAAAGAAAACAGCGGGCCAACCGAGCTCCGATACTGAAGACACAATGATTAAAGAGAAACGTCAAGTCGGTAGGAGCGACGTACGGATGAGAATAATGACTTGAAACATGATGAGAAGACTTGCGACTATCGACAGAAAAATGCCCGCAGGTTGATTCGGGACGGTGCTGCCTCTGATACACGACATTAAAACCCAAAGCAAAAGATACTTCGCAATCCCACGTACTGGATGTAGTCGCAGTCGACCATGACGTCGGTAGAGTTGGAGATGCGGGTAGCATGGAAGCGGTTCACCGCGTTAACGTTGGTGACCATGACGAGGATCGTGCTCGAAAATACGAGTAGAAGAGATACAATGGTGAGGAAACGGACTGCATTGAGGCCGATGAAGATTACTGGACATGGCAAGTCAGTGTCAACGAGATGAACGAGATATAAATGGACGCACAATTCTGGGACCGAGCCATTGTGAAGCAAGAACTTGAAGCAAAATTCGTGAAGGTGAAGAAGGGAACGTGTAAATGAATGGAATATAGATGTGTCGTGAAGCTTGTTCGTTGAACGTGAACTTGAAAAGTAAAATGAAGGAAGTTGGTTGTCTACTTGAGGCACCGGGCAGGCTGGTTGGCGGAGGGGGGAGAGACTCGACCGCTGAAGATACTGCAAGAACACCCTGGTATTTATTCCGAGGCCGGCTAGTTACTTCGACAGGTACCGCTATTCTTCTCCGCTTAGCCGCATTGAAAGACAATGAACAATAAGGTTGATGTTGATGCTTGAATAACAATAGCGCCCTTGTATTTTGCCTTGACAGACTTTGTACACCAGCAAAATTCTCATGCGAGCTCTCAGGGATGTTGGCAGATCTTGCGGGCAGCACATGGAGCGACGTCGGCACCCGGACAACAAGGACGACGCTCGCTAGGCGCAGCAAAGTTGGCAGAAGACAAGAACAATGGCTTATGTAATCACAATACTTTGAGTACTTCCCAGCCCAGGTACCGACGTTTTGATGACAAATCGACCTTCAAGGTGGGGTTAATCGGGTCCCTTAAACTGAGCTTCAAGCTCCCAGCAACGGCGTCGAGCTTACGTATCAAGCCTTACCTCCGAGGGCTTTTGCTAATCTGGGACTTGTCTGGGACCGTGTCGATGTCGGCGGTGGCGCCCTCGCTGGGCGGCTTGTTTGGTCGTGTTGTCATCAGATCAGAACCTCCGTCGTCGTTTTTCTCCTCGCTGCCCTCTCGCCACTCTGTCTATCTCTCTACTCTTTGATGTCTGGGCATATGTCGAGGGTCTGGTCTATTCATATGGCGCTTTCTAAGGTCTTTGGGCAGGAGATAGCCGTGTTGGGAATGGTAAAATTCGGCCGCCGACCGTCGACGGTACGCTTATCCACCTCTGCGTTGAATAACGGTATATTCAATCGACTCAAATATTTTACAGTAAGCTTCTGTCTGTGACAAACATGCAAAATACTAGACCACAAACATAACCCTAGCATCCGCCTCCGTCCATTACTTACCACCAGCGTACCCCCCGCCCCCTTCGCGCTCCTGCTCGCCCTAAGCCCCTCAACATGCACCGGCATCCTCTGACGCCTCGCTACCATCTACTTCTCGGCCGGAGGTTCTTGTCTCTCACCTCGCACCGCCGGTTCCTGCCCACCGCCGTCGCTCGCGCCCCACCGCCGTCGCTCATAATCCACCGCCGGCAGTTCACGCACCTCGCCTCTCTCTCTTGTCTTGCAAATCTTGGTCATGCTGCACATATAACTCTCTAGTTTTCTCCGTCGTTGAGCTCTTGCCTTGCACTGCTGGCTCTGCACCCGCGTTCTGGAATCCGCGCACTACGCCTTTCCTGCGCTCTCCAGCAATAAAATGTCAGCCCCAGCAATTCTAACACACCGTCCTCGTTCCTCGCTCGGTTTTAAAACCTTCCTACCCTTTCTTGGCTCACATCGTCAGGTCTGCCTTCCGCCACCGCACCTTCCTCCTCGCGGTCTGAACTGATAGCACAGCAGCAGCACCTTTCTGCATCAGCATGCCGCCCTCGTGCTCTCGTCGATGCTGTGGCTCTCCCTACGCCTCCACACCTCGCACCGCCTCGCACCGCCGGCGCCGGCGTCGTCCCCGGTCGTCCATTTCGTACCCTCGCCACCGCGCGCCATGCAAAATCCGGTCCCATCAACTTGACTCACATTGCCACCTTATCCTCCATGACATTCGCGTGAGCTGCTGCTCTCCCCAACTCGCACCGCTGGTTTCGCCTCCGCTGCCGTCGCTTTGCCCTCCTCTTGGTCTACAACGCTCCAAACACGGCATCGACTTGCCAATGCACCACCTCGTTATCACCCGTGATTTCGGTGGCCGCCGTGAGTGTCCTTCGCTCGCGGCGTCGCGCTGCTGATTACATCTGCATTCAGCAACCTACCCCTTCCATCCACTTCACTTCCGTGGTTCCACGACGATTTCTCGACCTCTAGTCTTCAATTAGTTATTGCTGCATCCACCGCAGTGTCTATTCATCCACCGTTGTTCGTTGATTTTGCCGCCGTCGTCGAATCTTACCGCCGTCGTCGGTGCTCATTCTTCGTTGATTACTTGTACCTGTTTCATTGTCGTCACATAAATCAATATACTATCACATTTCTCGCATACTGTATCGAAATGAACCGGCTGGATCTTTTCTTTCCTGTCAGAGTCCACCTTCGTCACTTGCACCTCCGTCACCGTTGCTGAGATTGAATGTTAAAATGAGGAAAACGGTTGAATTCTGCTGATATCTCGACAACCACACACATTACAAGTTGTCTATAGTATCTCTGCATGATTTCCTCAAGATTTCCTGTTGTATTTTGCCCAACAGTAGCTGTTGAGAACACTTGAATTGGTGAGTGGTAAGCTGGAGCATTGTTAGCACTAAGAACTAGAGTGCCTTTCAGGCCATTTTGTGCACTCGAGACAAGAACTTGGAAACTTAGCGAAATTTTTAGATAGAAAGTTTCGGGCGTGCTATAGGAACAATTTCCGATGGTTATTGGAGGGACTCCTTTGAGGGAAAAAACACGGTAAGTAAAACCGGAAGCGGCGAGATTTATTCGTCTCACCATTGGTTGGCCTTAAAGCGGCACTTTACGTCTGTGGCTGTCGGCGCGACAATGCCGCGGGTGTTAGGGCGGCTTGAACGCGGCGGGACGTCGGGTCGGCCATGCCGTCACAACCCCGCCCTACTTGGGCAACTCTCGGCGTCGAGAGCGACCCCGAGATTCTGTTCACGGCTTATATTATCATACCGACCGCCACTGGCGGCCCCACCTACCCCCCGCGTGTCGCATGACTTGATTTTACAGTAGGAAGAGCCGGCGGTTTGTTTTTGCACAATGATTCTTATGGCTTGTTCAATCTCTGGTGTCTGATTACATCTCGCATTCTCTATCCATGCACAACAGTATCCTATTTCTTCCTAGCCTAATCACAACAGCATCCCAAACACATCACCCAGCAGAGTTATACCAATACATCTCTGGCTACCCTCACTGCTCAAGCATACACCGACTACAGCTCGCCACCGTCGATGCCGCAATCATCAATTTCAACGCCGTCATCGCTTCTACCGCCGTCGCCGTCGCTTTCCCCACCATCGTCGTCGCTTTTACCACCGCCGTCGTCGCTTTCACCACCGCCGTTGTCGCTCTCAGCCCATCGTCGCAGCATCATCATGCCCAAACAACATTATCCCTCACCACCGTTCCCACCGCCGCCGACACTTCTAACGCCCGACGTCGTCGGTTTCGACGCCGTCGTCGTTACCCCGAGCACTACCCTCATACCCAATGATATTCTTACAACATCAAGCTCTGCTCACACCCCCCAAGCCTCCCCTCCAAATCTGTCAACACTTGCAACACCATTTCCGTCATTCATTTGGTGTAACGACGGAGGTGGAGGTCCTGACGACGGCAAGAGGGGGAGGGAAGCGAATGGGCAGCGGTGGAGAATGGAGGAGGAGCATACGCACGGATGTTTGTTGGTGATGCTTGCGTGAAATTGAGGATTCGGTCCGTTGGGAGCAATCAGGTTTTTGACGACGGTGTCGAGGAGGAGGTGAACGGGAAGTCGACAGCAGAAACCCGGGTAAACTGTGGAAAGGGGGAGAGTATATTAGAATTGCCGAGGACCGAAGCCGAAGTATAAAAGAATGTTTCGTCGCGATTTGAGGGGGGATTTTGATATTACAGCTGGTGACGGCGTCGACGGTGCTGAACAAATGGCGAAAATGGATACATAGCATTGCGAATGCTGCATGAGGCAGCATTCCAGGCATATTCTTAAGGCGTTTGGGGACGATAATTCAAAGGAGAGGAGTGTGGGTCCATTGGGAGGAGGGGGAAGCGGCGACCGTCGACGGTCAACGGAACGGTGGTGCAGATGCCAACGGAAGGGTGAGGAAGCAGAAGGGTTGATTCATGTACAAGGACGGAGGTTGATTGCAAGGCCGCAGACGAATCGAATTCAGAAAACGAGAAATGCAAGGAGGAAATTCAGGAATAGGGATTTGAGCGCCGACGTCGACGTTGTTGACAGACTGATTGATCAGATCAATTGGACAACAAGGTCCAAAGATTGCGCCGGAAACGGCAGGGATCGGCGGGTGAGAGCATCAAACTTTGATCGAACCGACGCCGTTGGAATCGACCGACGATGATGTCGCCCAACGTCGGCGCCCACCCGCCACCAACCCGCCGCAAGAGGACCGCTCCCAATTAGGCTAAATGCACTGAAGACGTAAATATTAGGTGATTCCGACGTCGGTGGCCTGAGCTTGAGGCAGGGTTTTAGGTACCCTCAGAACCCGACCTTCAAGGTCGATTTGTCAGCAAAACGTAGGTCCCCCAGGTGGTACTTCCACCCGTTCTTTGCACACGGAATACAAACTTTGGCTACCTAGCGGCTCTGGAAAATCGAAACTAACAATGTACACAGAGGAGAATAATGCGGATACAATTACCCAATTACTTTTACCTCGAATTCGACACGCAATCCCTGGTTTCCCAACGCAAGCATTTGGTTCTTTACGTCGGAAGGCAGCACCACAGGAGCATGAGTGTCCATATGAAGCTCCTCCAGCGTAGCCCGTCCTTCCACCTTCTGTAGCCGCAAGTTCAACACGTTCAGCAAAGGTTGGTACGATTCCTCAGCCTTCGCACCATACAGGACGCGAAGGATCCTGAGCTTCGGCAAAACGTTTTTCGCTTGCAGAACAGTTTCGAACTTCGCCAGTAACCCGACGAAATGGAATGTCATCCGTAGGTCCGTCACGGCAGGCACGACTTCCAGGAGATTTTGAAGCTGAACCGGGGTGATATTTGGCGGAATGCGGAACGAAAAACGGTTCAAAGAACACGCAGAACGCGCCACCATCGCCCGTAGATCAGCTAGAAGATCCTCCATTTCGCCGCCGAATCCTGGACCCCATATGTCAAGTCGGACAAGGTTAGGAGCAGTGATGCATGGTAAGATTGTCCTGCCTGCTGTTACCAGAGACCGCAGCGCAGGAAGCTCGAACGGGGGGATCGAGGACGAGAACTCATGATGCATCATGAGCGCAAAGTGAAGTTCTTCAAGATTGACGCAGCTCTGCAATGTGGTGGTGACTCCTACGAGATCGTCGTTCACATTCAAGTGAAGTTTGGTCAACTGTGACCAGGCCCCATCCACGGTAAGGTCGGGAGACTCCAGCAAAGTCAGGTTTCGCAACAGAGGAGCGTCCATTGGGATGATCTTCTCCCCCTCCCAGACATTGGACGTCATGGACAGCAAGAGCGTTCGTAGAAGGGGATACGATCCGGTGTACGCGACGAGCGCCTGAAACGTCCCGAAGGGAATGCGCAAATGGATATCCTCCCATCGGTGACAGAACGCCATGCTCGCCGCCAGAAGCTGCCGACTTCGCTGTGGGCCAGTACGACCATTATCCTCCAGCTCGATAGTCAACGGAAGGACCCCCGCACGGGTACACCACTGGGTTATGATCTGCGGGGGAGCGGTTGGGACACTGTCGTCGATCTTGATTGCGGCCCAGAGCTCGGGCATATTCAGGCTGATATCGCGCCAGGCCGTCGAGACTTGGGTGAAGAGCAGAGGAGGCTGATGGGGAAGAGGGAGGGGAGGAGCGTCGGTGTTCGCTATCAAAGCCGCAAGAGCCTCCTTCATGATTCGCTGCGTCAGCTCGATGGGGAGTGCAGCTAGGTGGGCCATTGGAGATGGAGGCGACCAAGTTGTGCCTGTGGCGGTGTTCATCTATCGTCGATCGATTCCTCAGGCTTGGAACGCAAACTCGAACTTGCGCATGTATGTGTCGACTGTACATGCTTTACAACCCAAACACTGGTTCCATCCTCGATCTCCTCAACTAATACACCTTGATCTTGACGCGTAATTACCGGTTTCCCAACCCAAGCAACCCCGTCTTCGAAGCATGGTACAAAACTTCTCCAGCATGACGCGCCCCGGGCCCTCCCCCTTCTGTCGCCTTGAATGCAGCAAGAGGCTTCGTCGTCATTAGCTGCGTGAGCTCGGTCCGGATGGAAGATACGTTTGCCACCACGGTGTTGAGTAGAGGCCAGATAGCGTCTCCTGTCTCAGCTGCTCTAACGCTGCTCTAACGCTCGAGGCTGTGGCGCTGCAGCTGTAGCTACCGTATACAGTGGCCTTGCTATAATCCGTTCGCCTGTTTCTCCTTGTATAAATTGGCGCTACAAGCTGGTTCTCATCAGGAAAACCGAATATATTGAATTGCAAACCAAAGTACGACTACAACATGCTGAACAGAACCGAAGACAAAAACAGAACAACCAGTGAAAGCAAAAAAGAAATGTTTAACGTGCGTTTGGCTTCCGCGCGCAAAAGGTGGACGAGACCAAATGCGCGCGTACTGAGCCCAGAGCCCACGACAAGGGAGCACGAGGATGGAGACAGAGCTCGCACCCTTCTCTGGGAAAGAAACACGCACCTTGGACTCACCGCAGAATCCAGAGCGCCTTGAGGTGTTGACGCGTTCAGTCTTGAGACGCGGCTTGAGGTCTTGAGGTTGATGCCTTGACGCGCCCATCTTGACGCGCGAGTTGAAGCCTTGACGCGCCAGAGCTTGAGCGCGACTTGAGGCCTGAGGTCTTGAGGTTGAGATCTTGACGCGTCAACTCTTGCTACGCGAGTTGAGGCCTTGAGGTTGAAGCCTTGACGCGCGTGTCTTGCGGCGCGACTTGAGGTCTTGAGGTTGGGGCGTCGAGGCTTGAGACGCGGCTTGAGGTCTTGAAGCGTCTTGTGCAGTCTCCCACTGAGGTCTTGAACTTTAGTGACGCGGAAGATCCAGAAACTAGGGGAGTAGGCGACCCTGCCACGCTGCAAGTGTGGACGATGATGATTGATCGTCAGCTCGACTTCATAAATGATGGAGAGAAAACCCAACGCACCGAGCCGCAACTGAACCAAACGGACGCATTCGACTAGGCGAGGATGCGGACTGAGCTAGGCGAGCTGAGTCGAGAGGCGGTAGGTGCCGGTCGAAAATCCAAGCTAGGCGAGATGGAGAAGAGTCAGTCTCGACAGGTTGGGGAGGATCAAGGATACACACCGAGTGCGTTGAAGGCTCAATGACCAGGCGAGACGAGAGAGCGACGAGAAAATACAAGGACAGGTCTTGAAGTTGCGGCCTTGACGCGCATTGACATGTTTTGCAGCACGGGTTGAAGCCTTGAGGTTGCGGCCTTGACGCGTCGAGTCTTGACACTCGAGTTGAAGCCTTGACGCACCGAGTCTAGCAGCGCGACTTGAAGCATTGAGGTTGATGCTTTGACGCGTCAGGCCTTGAGACGCGGCTTGAGGTCTTGAGGTTGCTGCCTTGACGCGCATATATTGCGGCGCGGCTTGACATCTTGACGCGCCTGAGTTTGAGACGCGGCTTGAAGCCTTGAGGTTGATGCGTTGACGCGCATATCTTGCGGCGCGGATTGAGGTCTTGAGGTGTCTTGAGCAGTCTCTGGATAGCGACGGCGAGGAGTTCATCTGCGTGATCATCAGCTTGAGTTCAGATATCATACAATGAAGAGGAAATGCGACGCACCGAGGAGAAACCAGGACCCGAGACGGTCCATTCTACGAGGCGAGTACGCGAAATGAGCTGGGTGAGATGGCTACATGATGGGAGGGTGGGATGCTGCTGACAGTAGGCGCAATGTCGACCTAGGCGAGGTTGAGAGAAGTCAGTTTCGAGACGATGAAAGAGCATCAAGCTTACACACCGGGAAGTTGAACGCTGAATTGTAGAAGACTAGGCGAGACGAGGGATATCAAAAGCATCTCAGGGTCTCGAGGCTTGGAAAAGCAATCCAGTTGGGAGATGATGAGAGTAGAGGAGAGAGTGTGAGAGTCACTAATGTCACAAGTGGCTGACAATTTATACCTTGTGCGGCAATTTCCGAGCCCAATTTGAGCTGAGAGTCAAGCTTAAAGTCGGCCTGAGCTTGGGAGAGAGGAGTAAGAGTCCAGGAGATGTTGCGAAATTGAGCAACATGACTTCAATCGTTTTAACGGGTGGCATTTGAGGTGTGGATCTGATCAAACGAGTTTGTCCCAACAGCAGGGACGCAGGACGAGAGAGGTCTCTATGCCTCATTTGAGATTCCGGATCGGAGAATGCTTCTCTTGAGCGAATGAGACGGGGAGTGGCAGAAGGAAGAAGGCGTTCGGGTCACATGACCGTGATTTACCCACGCTCTTTGCCTTAACGCAACCAATTCGATTTGCCTGGCAGTCGGCAGTCCACCGAAAGTCGAGCGTTCAAGTAAAGATCTTCTAGCATCGCGCGCCCTTCCACATTCTGTCGCCGCCGACGCAGGACTGCAACGATCCTTCTTCCCGAGTGACCGTGCACAACATCAGAATATTTAGGATTCAACATGGATGATACGGACGAGTGACACTGGTTCATGTACAGGAAAACATTACTGTACTGTATTGTTGCCAGTGGCGCCGGGACGCGGATTGATCTAGTCAGTAGTGAAAGGGAGACCGAGCTGTAAATATCTTCCACAAAACCGTCGGGGCCAACAGAACCTTATCTGCAGCAAGGAGATGACGGACATGCCATAGTGCCGATGCAACTTCATAGTCCTACACATTATTCACCCACTGGCATATTCCATACCCAACTGAGCGCGAACGTACCTGTATCGCAGCAGCCACGAGTTTGAGCTCGAACCAGCGCATGAGTCTGCCAGTGTCTTTTGTTTCGCCTATCATGGGTTCGCAGCCGGATATGCCATAATCTAAACACAAA
This sequence comes from Favolaschia claudopus, assembly GCA_037176885.1. Classification (NCBI taxonomy): domain Eukaryota; kingdom Fungi; phylum Basidiomycota; class Agaricomycetes; order Agaricales; family Mycenaceae; genus Favolaschia; species Favolaschia claudopus. The sequence continues at coordinate 379,075 of JAWWNJ010000168.1, read as the reverse complement.
TGTTTATATCAGGTACATTGAGAATCAATACGAGGCTCACCATGCAGCCTGGTAGCATCCCTGAATATGACAAGAGTTACATACGGATTGAAGAGAAGACAAGTTACGCTTACCACAGGCCATGAGTGTAGGCGGCATTCTTTTTGAAGTAGCGAGCAGCAAAGTCCCGAGGAAGGTTGATAGCAGGATTTGCGGAGCGGAGTAGAGAGTTGAGAGCCGCAACATTGAGAATGATTTTGGAAAAGCCTTGTCTGGAACAGATGATTATGTGTACGAGCCAAGCGCAGCATTCGGTGCCACTAACCCATGAACCGGATTTAGCTGAAGACTCGCGTCTCCGACAACAACGAAATTGGACGGCAACGCTTTGGTTGGCAGGCGGTGGTATTGGATGAACGACTGTGTCGCTGTACATCGGGGTTTAATTGCATGGAAAGCTTGGCAGAGCTATGGAACTAAACGCACGAATCTTGATACTATCGAAAGTATTATCTGTATTCTTGCACAACATATCGACCGCTTCGAAGAGCCAATACGGGATGGGGGAATATCCATTGAACGTCTTGAGAAAAGGAACGAGGTCAGAGGCGGTTTTGGGCAGAACGCCGTCTTCAGTGCCAGCATCTCCCACAAGCACTTGGTCTAAGCAAATGAGCGAAACCTCCGAGCCAAATGGCGACCGGACGTACAGGTATTATTGTCAGTCCGGAAGAAGCCCAAGTACCGAGAGCCATGGTCGAAGTGCGGTACATAGCAATAGATCACGGCAGCTTTGCGTGCATGTTCAGGAAAGGGAAGCTTGGCATCAACCTCTGGAGATGAGAAGAAACATATCGTCACATAGCGCAGCTTGCCGTTGTATGTGTGGCGAATATCTTCGGGTAACGCATAGCCAGCGCTTTTGAGCCATTTGACCCCACCTTGCGTCGCCCCGGTGCAATCTGGGGTTCGTATTAGTGAAAGATAAACCTCGAGGACAACGATTGACCAGCAACTAGAGCGACGTCATTGAGGACTTCCTGCGTTCCATCAAGCTTCCGAACAGTGACGCTCTGAATAGAGCTCATATCCCTCGAAGGCTGGACGTTCCGTACGGTACCAGGTAACAAACGTATCCTTTCAATTGTTGGGTGCTGTCGAAGTAGGATACTCAAAACTTTTTGAGCTGTGGATCGCCGTGTCACGATCGTGTCGGGGAAGCATCCTTGAGGATAGTCAGGCCAGGGAGTCAGAATAGGAAGGCCAGAAAAGTGTAGCTGCGTGTCTGCAGGGGCCACTCTAGTTCACACGTCCCATGAGATTTCGGAAAGACGGTCTTCGCAAATTGTCAACTTACCGACCTCCACCGGCCATGAATTCCTTGTCGAAATTGGGCCATAATCGCCTCGCACCCACAGCAAAAATATGAAGAAATACTGCGAGGCAAGCAAGTGTCAGTGTGCAATAGCAAGGGCGTCATATGAGTTCCCTCACAGTGACTAGCGTTGTATTGCAAAATTCGAGTCTTTTTCTCGCTCTCAATTTCCGGATCAACGACGACTACACGCTCAAAGTGGTCAGCTAACAAGCGAGCGGTCACAGTTCCCGAGATGCTTGGTGCCCCAGTGAGCACTGAAGGCAGCAAAATAAATTATACAAGCACAGACCTTCCGCCGCAGACAACAGCAGTACCTGGAAATGTCCTGCTTCTCGGCTGGCCGAGTGCAGCTATTTCCTTGATCCAAGGCGGTGGTGATTTACAGAACTTTTGCCAGACAACGCCCGAAAGCAGAATAACGACGAAAAACGCGAACCACAGGGAAGGGTCCATGGCGAAGGACACTGACAAGATAGGACGCCGTCGCATTGAGATTTTATTCGAGCAGCATTGCCGTTCTGAGGTACGAACACTGTTGTTCAACGGGCGGTTCGTTGTTATCGGCGGTGCTATGTCATGAGTTATGTATAGGTGTCTGTACACGTTCTCGAGCTGATTTTGCTTAAAGAAAATGCGGTTTGCGATAGCTCCAACACCACTCGGAAAGCGTCAAGTCCAGATTATTCAACTTGCATTCCCTTATATTCGTTGGCCCTGGTCGCAGTACGTTTAGACCTGCCTTGCAATCGGATTGCTGTGAAGAAAGGTGTGAAGACAGTAAGGTAAAGTTGCGGGAGAAGCGTGCGCGCTTGAACCTCCAGAGCAGGTAGAATTTGGAGAATCTGCCATAACGATGTCAAGGTACGTACGCTCGGCGGCAAACCGATAGGATGGCACCGTGGCTTGCAAGATATTGTTTCCGTTTTTTTGAAAGGAAGGAAAAGATAGGTCAAGAAGGATGTTGAGAGTGCGGGAATGGATGGGCGTAAAAGTTGATCGAGTTGTGGTTTGTGCGGGTGGAATTGGGCCTCTCCGATTCGCTGAGCCGTGTAGACGCCCAAGGATCCGCGTCAGGGTTAGACTACGAATGAGATGGGGAAGGAAAACGGGCCCCAATTCCAGTACGCAAGGTGCCTTGAGAGAGGAGGCATGCCCGAACCAACAAGCGCGAGAGAATAGAGACGGGTGGATGGGGCACAAAAAATTGGCAGTAAAAACACGAGAAGTTGCTAGCGCAGTACACGACGAGGCTCAGCCTATTGTCGAGTAACGAGTTGGTGGATGTCGAGCAAAATGATCACGTAATACGTGGGAGAAGACTTGAAGTAGCCAAAGTTGAGCCAAAACTATTTACTTCCACTTGCTTATTTCCAGAGGAGCCACGGTCCTCTCCCCTTGAGCGCTGGGCAGCCTCGATGTACAATAAAGTCAGCATAACTGCAGAGCCGCGCTCGAAATCAGATAATAATCGACGCAAAGCAAAGAATGATTAGGATTGAATATGGATCATTGGATGGTCCCGACGATTAGCATCGTGTCATGTACAGATTACTGGAGTGTACGGAATGAATGTGGCGAGTAGGACCAGGACGCGGGTTAATCTAATTAGTAGTAGAAGGGAGACCGAGCTGTAAATATCTTCCACAAAACCGTAGGTGCCAACAGAACTCTATCTGCAGCTAGGAGATGACGGGCATGCCACAGTGCCGACGCGACCTCATAGTCCTACACACATGGTTAACCCACTGGCGTATTCCATACCTAACTGAGCGCGGACGTACCTGTATCGCAGCAGCCACTAGTTTCAGCTCGAACCAGCGGATGAGTCTGCCAGCCTCTTTTGTTTCGCCTACCATAGGCTCGCAGCCGGACGTCCCATAATCTGGAAGCAAATGTCTGTATCAGGTGAACTGAGAACGAAAGCGAAACTTACCATGCAATCTTGTAGCATCCCTGGATACGACAAGAGTTATATACGGATTGAAAAGAAGATGAATTACGCTTACCACAGGCCATGAGTGTAGGCGGCGTTCTTTTTGAAGTAGTGAGCAGAAAAGTCCCGAGGAAGGTTGATAGCAGGATTTGCGGAGCGAAGTAGAGAATTGAGAGCCGCAGCGTTGAGAATAATTTTGGAAAAGCCTTGTCTGGGCAAATCATGAGTATAGGCTAAGCGCAGCATTCGGTACCACTAACCCATGAACCGGATTTAGCTGAAGACTCGCGTCTCCGACAACAACGAAATTGGACGGCAACGCTTTGGTTGGCAGGCGGTGGTATTGGATGAACGACTGCGTCGCTGTACATCGGGGTTTAATTGCATGGAAAGCTTAGTAGAGCTGTGGAACTAAACGCACGAATTTTGATACTATCGAAAGTATTATCTGCATTTTTGCACAGCATATCAACCGCTTCGATGAGCCAATGAGGGATAGGGTAATATCCATTGAACGTCTTGAGGAAAGGAACAAGGTCAGAGGCGGTTTTGGGTAGAACATCGTCTTCAGTGCCGGCATCTCCCACAAGCACTTGGTCTAAGCAAATGAGCGAAACCTCCGAGCCAAATAACGATCGGACGTACAGGTATCATTGTCAGTCCGGAAGAAACCCAAAACCGTAGAGCCATGGTCGAAGTGTGGTCCATAGGCGTAAATCATGGCAGCTTTGCGTGCATGTTCAGGAATGGGAAGGGTGGCCCCAAGCTCTGGAGGTACGAAGAAACATATCGTGACATAGCGCAGATTGCCGTTATATGTGCGACGAATATCTTCCGGTAAAGCATAGCCAGCGCTGTTGAGCCATTTGACTCCACCTTGGATCGCCCCGGTGCAATCTAGGATTTGTTACTATCAGCGGAAGATAGACGTCGAAGACAACGACCGACCGGCAACTAAAGCGACATCGTTGAGAATTTCCTGCGTTCCATCGAGCTTCCGAACTGTGACGCTCTGGATCGAGCTCATATCGCTCGAAGGCTGGATGCTCCGGACAGTACCAGGCAACAAAGTTACCCTCTCAGCTGTTGGGTGTTGTCGAAGTAGGGTACTCAAAACTTTTTGAGCTGTAGATCGCCGTGTCACGATCGTGTCGGGGAAACATCCTTCAGCGTAATCAGGCCAGGGAGTCAGAATAGGAAGGCCAGAAAAGTGTAGCTGCGTGTCTGCAGGGGCAACTCTGGTTCACACGTCGCGTGAGATTTCGGGAAGACGGCCTTGACAAATTGTCAACTCACCGACCTCCGGCGGCTTGGAATTCCTCGTCAAAATTAGGCCATAGTCGCCTCGCACCCGCAGCAAAAAGATGCAGAAATACTGCAGGGCAAGCAAGTGTCAGTGTGCAAGAGTGAGGGCGTGATATGAGTCCCCTCACAATGACCAGCGTTGTATTGCATAATTCGAGTCTTTTTCTCGCTCCCAATTTCCGGATCGACGACGACCACTCGTTCGAAATGGTCGGCCAACAAGCGAGCGGTGACCGTTCCTGAGATGCTTGGTGCACCGTTTAGAATCGAGTAAAATAAATGATACAGGTACAGACCTTCCACCGCAGACAACAGCAGTTCCAGACAGTCTCTTCTTTCTCGGCTGACCCAGCGCAGCTATCTCTTTACTCCAAGGCGGTTGCGACTTGCAAAACTTTTGCCAGACATAGCCTGAAAGCAGAACAACGGCAGCAGACGCAGACCACACCGACAAATCCATAGTCAAGAGTAGTGGAAAAAACGGTTGTCAAAGTACGCCATCGTACTCGTAACTTGATAAGCTTTATATCTCGCCGTTTGGGCCCGGGTAGGCATTACCTGTAACCTCGGGGAATGATCCAACTCGGAATTCGGAATTTAAAGCATGTCGTTAATGGAAGGGGCCTGTCCACTGGTCCAGGGGTGCTGAACATAGATTCGGGCATAGATTCCCGTAAGGACTGCCGTAGTCTTTCGCGATATGTGGGAGCGGGCTTGTTCAGGTTGAAAACTTCAGAAAAGCGGGTCCAAGAGCTCCTCGCAGACAGAGATTCCGCATTTTCGAACTTCATGAAAAAGGGTTCATCCGAACAGTGTACAATTCTGGTGGTTGGACGGCGACGTCGCCGATTAGGCGGGTCTCGCGAACGTCGCCGCGTCGCCGTTTGGTAGCGTTTAGTTGAACGACAGAACGGCGTAACGGAGCGGAATATTCCCAGACTGTGATAAGCGCCGGCTAAGCGCCGACCCTACTTCCGTCCTGCAAGACTTTCCCTCCTCGAATCCAGATCCCTGCACCATGAGCTCTTGAGCTGCTTAGTATGAACCCTGGAGGAGGAGTCATGGCCATAGAAATACATTTCGTGCAACCGTACTACGGTACAAAAATACAAGCAGTCAATCCTTCAGAAAATCACATAGAACATATCCCCGACCCCGTCAAAAGCGACGCCGGGTAAAGCACCACCGGCTCGCCAACAAGCGTCACCTTCAGCCGCCCACTCCCATCCGCATGCATCACCCGACACGCCAGCACATCAACCAGCTCAATCCCGCCACCGAACCCCTCAACCACCACATCCGTATTGACACCTTGCCCCGAGTTGGTAACAACCAGCACGACGTTGCCTTTGCGCACACTCATAGCGTTGTTCCCCAGAAGATTGTACGTCGCCAGGGTCGAGACGAAGGGTGCGTTGTTGCTCTTGATGATGTAGTTCCGGAGGTTGTTGAGCGCGGTGAAGGTCGGGACGATATTATTGGTGGTCGAGTAACGCGTGAGCCAGAGCGCTTCACGGTTCAGAGGGTCGAGGGAACCTGTGAGGGCTTGTTCTTGGCCGAAGTAGACAATGGGGATTCCGTCGGTGAGGATGTTGAGGACGGCGAGATTTCTGAGGCGCGCCATGTCGTTCGTGAAACTGCCTAGGCGGGGGTTGTCGTGGTTTTCCATGAACAATCCGAAGAGTGTGACGTCCTGTGGTTCGTTGGTCAGCCAGTCGCACAACACCACTTGAAAATTATACCTTGCACTGGACTTGCATCTGATGCGCCACTTCCACAAGATCAGCTAGATTTCCGCCGGGTGTTGTGAAAACGGTAGTCGCCATCTCCTTGAACGGATAGTTGTGAAGACCGCCCATGTGCTCTTGGTAGGGGCAGATGATACTATTAAGGGCGAGATGAGATTACACATTTCAGAGAGCAAGTGACATACACCTACTTCGGATTCTTGTCCCATACCTCGCCTTGCATGTAGACACCGACTGAACGAGTAATGTCGCTCCATACTGGCTTTGGAATGTTTCTGACAGCGTCCAGGCGATAACCGTCGATCCCATATTGGCTGACCGCAGAGTTCAGATATTTCTTCCACGTATCGATGACTTGCGGGTCCTCAGTGTTGATGTCCGGGAGAGTAACAAAACCGTCGCCCATCCAGCACTATCATCGAACGCATAGGTAAGAAACACCATATCGCAGAAGAATATAAGTAAACCCACATATTCAATCGACGTCTGATTTCCCCAGTCAATTGGACACCGCGAGTGGAAGAACCGCTCATTAGAGAACGGGACAAAGTTTTCATACTTGACAATCTCGCCCTGGTTCGCAAAGTGATTGATGACAACGTCGACCATGAGGTACATGCCGCGAGCATGGCAAGCGTTGACGAGGTCCTTCAAATCTTGCTCCGAGCCAAAATGCGGATTTAGCGCGTACAAGTTCTGCGGCCAATAGCCATGGTAAGCTTCTCCTTCGTAGGTTTCGCCGCTGATTTGCTGCACGATGGGAGAGATCCAGATCGCCGTGAAGCCCATGTTTTGAATGTAGTCGAGACGCTTGGTTATTCCTGACCAGGTGCCGCCGCAGTACTTGCGTTCTTTGGGGTCGCAAGGAGCAATGAGAGAGCCGTCTGCGCGAGCGAAGCGGTCGGTCATGATTTGGTAGATTGAGCGTGAACGCCAGTCGGAGGCATCGGCAGCAGAGCACGGTTGTAGAGCGTAAAAGAGAGAGAGGAATAGTATAAAGACCGGCGTGTACATGGCGAGAAAGAGTGGTTTGTAGTTGGATGATGGTGGTTCAGATCAAGTTGGGTTGACCGATCACTCGTGCGGATTGGGCTTTTATACCGATCATATACACCCTCCAATATTTCACTAAAGATACATATACGGTAGACATCCATTGCGCGCTGGCGAGTCCTCTCAATGACCCAGCAATACTCGAGCAGCACTCGGAATTACTCTTTCGGCGCGTCACCATCCCGCTGTTGCCTCAATAGCTCCAATATACCAGCAGCGCCATCCGCGTCACCAACACTCGCCTTCCCTGCGTTCCAGTCTACAATCACTGGCCATTTGAAAGTATTAGGCTTGTCTCGTCCAAGGTCAACAATCGCAGACAACTCAGCGCCTTCCGACGACGAGGAAGACGGATGCGCCGAAAGAAACACAGAGGACGCAGGTCGGGATTGTGTGTTGTTAGAAGGCAGGTAGGACATGATTGTGCGGAGCTGGTCAGCGTTTGGAGGTGCTTCAACAACTTCGAGATTGAATGTGAGAGGTGATTTGCTTTTGCCTGGCGGATACGCCTCCGACAGAGCAGAACGCAGAAGCCCCAGAGCCTGACTTACATTACTCACATTAACAAAGACTGTTGTTACTGCTGGGTTTCATACGCGCCTTTACTGAAGGGGGTGAAGACGGGTTATGGCTTCGAGAAACGGTCAGGAAAATTCACTGAACAGAGTACGCATACAATATCGAAATTTCATGCTAAGAAAGATGAGAATGATACGAAAGAGATGGGTGTAGAACCCACAGTTGTACGCGTCCAGCCAGAGAAAAGAGTGCGTTTGAACATGGTTGTGGTTCGGGATCAAAGCGAGTCTCCGCGATCACCTGAGAGATTTCAGCTTGAGCCATGTCCACCACCACCGAAGAGCGCAATCCACGAGGGATCCCCAAAGCACCCTTCATCGTACTCAACACGCACTTCGTCGCCGTTCCCAGCTAACCCGCAGCATAGGCCGATATCGAAGACCACATTGGCGGTCCCGATGGTGATGCGGATGGTCCTCTCAAAAGATTCCAAGATGCTCTTGCGTACGGAATCCCTGCCCTTTCACCCGGCGTACCGCACCACCAATGTCTGTTTCTGAAAGCACAGAAAGTACCGATTCATGGAGAGCAACCTTACACAGCGACGCGCGGGTTTAGAGGACAAGATACCTGACATCAGGAAAACGCTCATGATGGTCGAGTATCTCCACGAAAGAAGGGTTGGTTTGGTCTCGCTTCTTCGTCATTCTCCCCTTTCATCGGTGTTGTCTCGCAGGAAGGGAAGAGCAAGGCCACAGAAGACGATCTCGATGCTGAAGACGACGACGATTTGGAGGAGGGGAGCTCTCAAAAACCACTGACCACCACATTCGAACTCAATGACACGTTGTATGCCGAAGCTGAGTTAGAAGACACTGACACGGTCTACCTCTGGCTCGGGGTGCGCGCAACCATCCATATTCGCGGAGTATCAGCGCTAATTCATATAAATCAATTCTAGGCCAATGTAATGCTGTCCTACAAAATCCCAGAGGCAGTAACCCTACTCAAAACAAAGCTGGAAGCAGCTGAGCTGAACTTGCAAAACACAATTGAAGATCTCGACTATCTTCGCGAACAGATAACAGTCATGGAAGTAAACACGGCGCGTGTATATAACTGGGACGTAAAACGGCGAAGAGAAAAGAGGCTGAGAGAGCAGGCATCCGGTTCAGCCCTGGCAAAGACAGCCGAGGGTTAGATTGCAAAGTATCTAGACACAGAATTTATTGTCGTTTTTTTGCTGCGCTGTTATCAACTGAAAGAGTCCCAGATCTTTCTAGCGACACCAGTCATGTCCTCCAGCCATTGATTTCCTCCAGCACCATCTGGTGTTGATGCCACCAGTCCATATGGGACCCCTCGATCACCTTCACGGCTGACACCAGGCACAAGAGGCAACTCAGCGAGAATAGGTACTGCGAGTCGGCCTGCAGTCGTACGAAACCCTTCCGCAGGCCCGTACAGATAATGACGGGTCTCACAATCGGGGCAGACGAAATGCGATTGGTTGAGCACTATCCCAGTGATCTGGTTCAAAAATTCAGGCAACATTCTTTCAAGGTCTGAAGAACGCTCACTGGGACCGCCACCTTTCGCAACATCGCGATACCTTTGCGAACATCGGCCAACGCAACGTCCTGCGGCGTCGAGACGATGACAGCACCTATGGCAAGCTCGTTTGGGCAACGAAAGGTGCATTATTTCCAGCCAGACGCACCATCCACGACAACCAACTGCCCCAATGTCAGCGGTACGTCCCCCGTCCCAGGCGGCATGTCCACCACGAGCACATCGAGCCCATTCCCGTTGCTGTCCCTCCAGTCGACGTCAAAAAGCAGCTGTTGTACCGCTTTCTGAACCATGAGTCCCCGCCAAACCACGGGGGTATCGTTGCTCGAATCGGTGTCGGGAGAGCGGGGCAACAAGTACCCCATCGACATCGTCGATATCCCGTGGTTCATTAACGGGACAAGGGCACCGCCTGCAATAATACAGTTAAAGTCCCCGTATACACATAAGAATGCAACTTGACGCATCATACATACCCGAAGTGAGCAAAGGCTCCTCGCTATTCTGCAATCCCATAAGAGTGGGTATCGACGGCCCAAAGATATCCAAATCCAAGATCCCTACGCGCAGACGCGCAGAAGAGTCCGGAGGCCTTAGCGTAGAGAGCGTATATGCAAGGTTAACTTGCAACAAAACAATTCAGGTTTCGACCCAGACGGCGGCGTTAATCGTAGTACCAGCCACGGTGCTCTTGCCTACACCTCCTTTCCCGCTCGCGACCGCAAGTACGCGTTTCGCGTTCGGTATCGGTCGTTTCTGTATCGGCCCTGCTCTTCGCGGCATTTGAGGCGGATTCGGGGCGCCGGTTCTGGGGAGGCCCTGTAGAAATGAAGGATATATCGTTGGGTAGTTGAGGAGACGTACTAGTGGATTTTCATGGCGGCGGAGACACGAGGAAGTGAATGAACGCGACGAGGAAAGCGAACGCGTTGTTGAGCGTAAGAGCATTTATTTTGATCGCCGTACAGCGTGAGACAAGAGCACTATAGCAGCTTGTACTTAAACTACCATGGCGCGGGCACATCGCGTAGCTCTCATCTCCACCTTCTTTACTGCGCTTTGGGCACTGGTGTTCTTCAAAGTTTTCCTCGTTCCCGGTCTCGACGAAGCAGCTGTTTCCCAAATCTGGCCGCTTGTCTGTGCTCTTCCTCGACTTCAAGTCGAAAACAATCGTGGCTCAATTTATTTTCTCCCTTCTTTCTTTGCTGCAGATACCCTGGTGGCTCCTCGTAACATTCGGCTCGTACTCGCTGTGGTCGCTGGGATGGGGGTTATTCACCTTTAGGGACTGTCCTGAAGCATACGAAGAGTTGATGCATGTACGCTCAAGTCTTTCCTTTTGACTATTCATTTATCCGCATCTCTTCAACCCCACTCAGGAAATCTCACAAGCAAAAGATGATCTTAGAACAAAAGGAATTACTGTCGACTAGGTGGCTAATATATTTCGTCGTCGTATGTATTCAGTTTCGGCTTTGGCTGCGCGCGGCGCGTCACTGTCACGATTGCGCGAGGCTGCAGTATCCCCTTGTACGCAATATCCAAGTGTCGGAAGAATATCGAAGGCATCTCGAATGGCAGGGACCGGAGAGCCTCGTCCGCCTTTTGTGACCCTGTTTTGAGCTCGCCGACAATACGTCTACCATGCATTTCCGCAGACGGATTCAGCACTTGACGCAGCTCAGCAAGCTGCTTGGCGGCGCGTCTAATGTGGATGGATCAGGGAAGACGTCTAACAAATTGGATAGCTTTGCTCACTCGACAACTAGCCGCTCCTTGTCCAGTTTTTCCAGCTCCTCGACGTCATTATCGGGACTTGAAAGCTTGGCCAGAATCTTTTGCGACTCTGCTTGTGCCCTGGTTAGCGCCGAAGCGAGACACCACAGAAGATGCGGGAAGGGCCCGCAAAAGAGAAGGCGATACGTCCGCTGTGCTTTGTTCATGGTTAAAGAGGTGCCTCTGCATACAGTGAAGAATTCGAGGGTGGCAGACGTGACACTTGACTTGGTCTCTTCTTTTCGCTCTTTCTTCCGACTGGAGGCCTGCAAGATTACTTTATATATCTTTCTGGCTGCGACTATTTCTTCTTCCGATCGTGGTTCCGGCTCTGGCATAGCAGGCAACTCGACAGCAACATCCTCGGGCTGTCGCTCGTCATTGGCCTCTTCCTCGTCGGCGCTCGCATCGTGTGCCGCCGTGCCGGTCTGGTCACTTATGTCGCTTTTGAGCTGCTGGCGAGAGTTTGGTGTCAATGCCATCCACTGAGAGGAACCCAGTAAGCGCGGGAGGTCCGCAATGTCTGTGTAGACAATTTGCCGCACGCCTTCCACTACCTTGGGTCGCCAGCGGGAGGTGTGCACGATCTGCACCATTTCATCATGGCACGAGCCACTCATAGACGCCATCGCGGCGATCGCCAGACCCGCCCACTGACGAGCGTTGACATATCTAGAAAGCGGTCAGGCAGTTCGATTACTACTACTGCGCAGCGATCTCACCTTGAGCACAGAGAGCTGAGCCGACGGGATGGAACCGAGCGTAGCGAGGTAATCGACTCCCAAACAAATCGATGGAGGTGCGGATTTCTGAGGTTGTCTGCCACTGAATGAAGCGTTTTAATGGAAGGTTAGTCCAGATCGGCACTCTCCAAAGCCAGTCATGACATACGGAAGCAAAGACATCTCATGCTGCAAATTCGGCGTGAGTACACTCATTTAATGAGGGCGCGTATGCTCACATTCTGCTTAGAAATGTATCTCTGACCACGAAATATGCTTTTGAGGCAAGATGTTCATCTTGGTACAGTAGATGTTCTGCATGCCAGCTCAGTGACGATCACTGTGAATCTGACACCACGCACCTGCTCCCATACCGGAACACAGTGGCATCAACAGCGACACCAAAGTCTGAGCACATAACCAGAACGCGTTGGTGTCTCTAACACTGTTGACCCCTCCGGCGGTCAGAGACCTACGTATCAGCCAGCTTCGGGGGAGCATCAAGCCATGAAGCGACCCGGAACGTTCAAGACATGCAGCGACGGCGAGTCCAGTGCACAGGCGCTCTGCGACGCCGCACAGAAGGTTCATCTGGATTGTTAACTTCGACGAGACAACGCGACTGACAGGTCGTTTAGGACTGACAGAATGAGGGATTTTAATGTTGCGACTCACCAAAAGAAGTCTATTCCTGCGGACAAACACCAATGCTGCCGATCGTCGAGGCTGTAGATGTATCCGGTGAGGACATAGCGACCATCTGGCGGCGCACGATAAACCAGTGGCTTTCTTGGATCCGTCGAGATCGATGCGTGGTTCAGATATGACATGGCATGTCCGGCGTCGAATTGGAAGCCAAGCTGGGTGAGGTGTACAAAACGCGTGAGGAACTGACTTTCCGGCTTGAACTGCAGGGAATAAACGCCGTCTCGGACCCATTCTTTCACGATTTGTATTCCTGGCTGGGCTTCTGGTATCAAGCCGAGATCCAAACTCGCTGCGGAACCTAGTTGATACGACAAGGGGTTCAGTATGGTGTAAAGACGCGACAGCCAAAATCTGCGACTGTTTCAGTAGGCCATTCAAAGCTTGGCCACACTACTTACTCGCGGTCGCCCGTCTCAACGGTGGTGAGACCCTGGTATATCAATATTTGCAACAAATGCATTCTAAGCCGGAGGTTATATCGGGTTTGATCGAGTGCGGATGGCAAGATGTGCTCTTGACGACAGTCGAAGTGATTGCACTGCCCATTGGACAACGCAAACCTCGGACAGGGACCTGCAAATTCTTTTGCTGACCGACACATTGCGTTTTCCTCGCGAATCCTGTGGAACATCCGTTGCCGTAGAGACTCTTGGAATATTTCGCGGAGCTGGGAGCTTGAGAGAACATCGCTAGCGCCTGAAGGAGTCGAGAGGGCGGACTGAAGAAATGTCCCAGTCGGAACCAGGAATCGGTCTTCCCCTTCTTTCTTATATCCCAACAGCTTGCGGGTATTGATGGAGATGCAAGGATCCGCAGTGGTAACATTGTGGAGGAGAAAAACATAGTCAAGGAAGAGGCGGAGATCGGCCACCGCCTCCTCGATTTCAGGGGTCGTTATGTTGAGCCGATTGTTGGCAAAGTAGTGGTCGAGCGACAACAAGGCAGGTGGTTTGTTGGTAGCCTTCAGGAATGACTGTGCCAGAAGAAGCAGGTTCGGCCAGTCTCGATTAGCGATAGCAATGAACATTGAGATCTAGGATCATGTCAGACTTGTGCGTGCAGATTTCACATTGACAAACCTCGGCGCGTTTACTCGGGTTCAAAGCGGAAACGTTGAGTTGACCGATCATCTCAAGCATGACAGTACAATCTTGCGCGTTTGGTAGGACTCCAAAGGGGAATTTCGCCCATAATTCATGAAGCACACTATCACCAGCCCGTTCGATGTTCTGGTCTCGGAGAAACAGAGCAATGGCTTCAGATGTTCGACCTTCTTTGAGATGAATTTCAGCGGCAGCTGAAAACTCTTCTGAGGATTCGAGAATGGCTGCTCGCTCGCAATCCATCCCACGTTCTTCAAGATATACCATTACCAGAGCATCGTCTTCCTTCGGAAACAGTTCTCGGGCTTTCCTTCAAGTAAAGAGAGATCGCGTGAGCAGTTCATCACTTTGCAAAGTCTGAATGAGCCTGACCCTATATGCCCTTTGTTGAAAAAGAATATCCGTGCGACAGCAATGACTTTCTCGACCAACTCGGGATCAATGTCCTCTTCGTGAGCTTTGACGGTAGCTACGGCTTCGTCGATTTTCTTGGACCGAAGATAAAGCTGGGCGACTCTGCCAAACGATCCTGCTGATGTGTAGGCGGCTATCGCTCGACCAATATCTTCAGCGTGCTCAAAGCATTCCCCAGCTACGTTATAATAGTCCTTCGCAGTATCTCCAAGCGTATTTTTGGCGCAATTAGTGAACGACACTGCAGCCTGGCGAAAAGCAGCTTTACGAGCGAGAGTTTGTTGACGGGAATTGCAGGGCATCTGGCTTGACTCCTTGAACAGCTGATAAGCCTCGGAAACGGCGGCCTCATGTGGCATATATGCTCGAATGAAAGAAAGTCTTGCTTCGGAGTACTGCTGGCTCTCGAACAGAGTCCAAGCTTGCTCCTGCCATTCCTCCGCTATTCCCGACTGTCAATGAAATTTTGCTACCGAGCCAGCATGACCACTTACGCGTCGACGCTATAGCAAATTGCGGGGTGTCTACCCCCAACACGCAACTTTGCACTTGGCCCTTGCTTGTCCAAAGTGTCTGGTTGCGCATTACCGCTTCATACACAGCGCCGTTGCAAAATTGAGCACCTACCCTCATCGGCTCTCCCTTCGTGGAACAGTCCGCAATCCAAATGTTGTTGCGAGCCCTAGTGATGGCGACATATAGGAACTTTAACTGCATGAGGCAAGGAGTCAATCTCTTGAAATGACTCTTTTCGTTTACTCTACCTCGCTGCAAATACTAGTTTGACGCATGCTGTCCAGACCAGGGGCGTGCGGGCAATTCTCGACGAAATTGAGCACGATTCTCCACTGTGCCTCTGTTGCAACTGAGTCCGCGAAAAAGTTATACAATAGAACCTGCAAGTTCATTCAATGGTCAATCTTCATTGACAATAATATCGAAAATTAAACCCCACATCATTAAATTCCAAACCCTTGCTGTCGTGGAGTGTCCTTGAAACAATCAAAATGTATACAAACCCGGCGGCCAGATGAACTGATCATACATTATAATTCCTATTTCACCTACGAACTTCTTCAACTCTTCCTTTGCGGCATCGTCGCGAACGAGAATGCCTGTCGAATTTCAACCTATCAAACCGAGCAAATCAAACATAGCCACGTACATTGCTGGGCACCGAGTTCGATAGAGCCTCTGTTATCAAAAAGACGTGAACACCTGCCGGGACACTTGCAGAGCTGAACATACGATGACTCATTACCGAAAAGAAATTGCTTGGATTCAACATTGTCAGAATCCCAATCTGTAAAGAATATGGGCTGCAGCCCGTCGACTGTCCCCGTTTCTGGATCGAGCCTGTCAATAGACTCCGGCCAAAGGGCTGTCAGAGTTTCAATTATGGTGCGAGCACAGTTCACAATGCGAGTCTGGGATCGGTAATTGACAGTCAGCTGAAAAACGCGGGGGGATATAGGTGGAAGGATGTCAAGTTCAGGGTGTTTTTTGTGTCGATTGCTCTGGATCATTTCAACAATCAGGAGGGATAATTCTTGGTCGAACTCAACATACTTCAGTTCGGTATAAAAAGGCTTTCAATTCGTCGAATTTGAAGGAACTGCCGGCAGCAATGGTTTGAGCCGTGTCGCCTGCCCAGAAGAGCCCGTTAGGATTCTGACAAAGAGACCGCAAAACTGAGAGCTCAAATGAGTGACCAGCTGTTTCAGAGAAGGTAACAACTGACGCAGGGTGTCGATGAGAAGATTATCCTGAACTTCGTCCACATATCTTGCAAAGGAATCAATCAAAGTTGGAGAAGCATCCCTAGCTGGTCTTACAGGTAATCGATCTTCCGACCGGGAACACCATGTTTAGTGAAGAACTCGAGAATTGCATGAGTACTATGTGCCATATTAACGAAAAAAATTATTTTGCTTGAAGCAATCTGACCGTTCTGCGGCATCGCGATCGCCATTATGACGTTTTCTACTCAGATATGCCTCGAAGAGGTCATAAATCTGTTCGCGCTGGCTGGCAAACGTGGACTGCCTTCGTCCACTCAGCTGAGTATATGTGTCACGATCCAAAAAATGAGATTTGCAGCTCAGAGTTTCCTCTGAACCTGATATCACGCCTATAAAGTTGTTAGTGTCGCACTACCCCTATATTCAAAACGGGAGACGAACCCATGAACTCGGAGAAAACCATCGATGAATCTGTAAAAACTGCTGTTGAGATAACATTGAGTAGGTAAACTCATTACGCATCCGCACCGAACCCTCTCCGCAGCAGTTCCGAAAAGTGAGACCAATAATCTCTCCGAAATCTTTCGTATGTGACAGTTGTTTTGCTTGTGAAAACGCTGGAAGTCGCGGACATGTCGTTCTCGATCATGAGGCATAACTAATCGGTGATAAGTAAGTTCTCTGCGCCCTTGCTTCGCGTTCAATCACTCACCTGCTCAAAAGAAACAAAAAGAGGAAAGTCTGCGTCTTGTAAATCACTGAACTGTTTAGGAAGATCGCTTCGCCAATGCGCGTGTTCATTGGACACTAATGCTCTGTCGGCCTTCTTTGCCGCTTTGACGTTTCCTATCAGAGTGACGGGCCGATATCCTCGAAAGAGTTTGTCGAAATGCTCCCCAACTTTGCCCGCAAGAACGGGGGATTTACATACAAATACTTGTCGAATTTTGCGTGCAGTCGGAGGCGACAGTTCCGAAGACGCCTCCACCATTAACATCTTGTAAATCATTGTCGTGCTTTTTCTGCGAAGGAACAACAATAAATTGGCGCACAGAACATCGACTACAGAAAACATACCCGGTGCCGCTCCTCCCCATTACATAACACGAATGCGGATGCTCAATGATGTTCAGTTCACGAGGACTGCGTCATTAGCTGGGTGAAACTGGGAATCGAAAGTGGAGACATACGAGATCTGAAGAGCCACGGCCACATCACGGTCCTCAAGAATGTTTTTCAACAGTTCCTGGAGAGTAGTTGTGCTATGTGAGATGTAATCCTAGTTGCACGGACGTACCTCTGAAAGATGAACGGTTTTCCTTTGGAATCTGAGTATGTGTCGTATGATATTCAACTGTAATGGCTACTCACAAAAGAAGTGATTGAATCTGGGAACTGTCAGACAGCGCCGCTCACGACAATTACACAGACCTACCTGCTCTACATCGTCTGTAGGCAGATCCGGCACTCGTCCAGAACTAAACTGCATCTCGGCGCGGACCGGAAACCTCGCGGGAACGAGAATATAGTCCTCGCCGACAAAAGACTTTTGACGCACTCCACACCTGTGGATGCATACATAAGACTTGGGACGCTTGACTGGAGAATATTGACTAACCTGTCCTTGTACTCCTGGCCTCTCTGGCCCAACTCGCGGCTCATCGAATCCCAAAACGAGGCCCGGGTAAGTTGCCCCTCTGTATAGATACCGAACACTTTGATCGCTTTCGTTCGCAGTTGTAGTACAGACGAGAGATAAGATGAGATGATTTCACATACTTTGCTGCTCGATCTTTCCGAACGATCTTAGCGCATAGACTAAATAAAAGGCGTACGAAATAAATACCTCGTGGTCGTAAATAAACGTGCAGTCGATTTGGTACTATATGATTTTGGGAACATGTAAAATCAGACCACAAAGTGTGCTCACCACCAATCGCAATTCAGCCGTGACCATCGCCTCGTAAATGGGAACTTCGACATTCTCCCCATTGATCGGCTTGTAGTTATCAGGAGAAAAAATCCCATTCGAAAGCTCTCTGAACCTCGATCAGAACTAGTCAACTCTGAGGACAGATGGCACACCTCATTTTCTTGACGATTGCGACGAACAACTTGCGATCAGCGTGGGTGTATTTGCGCAGATCGCTTTCCGCACGGGGAGAAACGTTGACATCCCATTCGCCGAATCCTTTGGCGCGTTTGCGATAGAGAGAAGAGCTGCAGACCATGAGAAAGACAATGGGCTACCGCGAAACGGACACGCACAATTTGATGGGCGGCAAAGTGGTATAAGCGACCTTTTCCTCTGAGACTGGAGGTTCGTCCAACTGCTGAGTGGCACCAGCCCCTTCAGTGTCGAGAGGTTCTTCAGTAGCAGGCGAATATGTAGATTCTGCTGGAAGAACCGCAGCATTAAGAGCCGCGGTCACGGCTGGTAGTCGCAGCGCCTCCAAGTATGCCTGAAGGCGAATCAAACAGGAATCTGGATGGGAGAGAGATGATACGTACGTCTAAAATCGATCGTTGAGTGGCTAGTACGATCTCCACACATCTCTCGATCTCATCGCGGGTGTCGGGGACAGCCAAATCTAGTCTCTCGAAAGGCGCGGGATCCAGAATCGGTTTGCTTTGGGCACGTTGTGTGGCCTTGATCTTCTTTTGACTCACAGCTTTACCCTTCTTGCCAATTGTCGGCGATTCGGGATCCGGCTCAGTGAGCAGGAGTTGAGACCTGAGCCGATTGAGCAGTTCTGGGGCCTCCTTGACAAGCGCGAAATGCTTCTCGTGAAGATCTGGAATCCGAATACCCTCCATGACCGAGAAAAACACGGAGAGCAGCGTGAGCATCTTCTGAGTCAAAGACACATGGAAGGCCTCTGCAGTGATAGGAAAGCAGGCCATGACTAGGTCCTTGCTTAGTCCTAGTTTAAATGTTCATTGGGTGCATTTTGTGCGAGGTAGATGGTACACGCACCGGCAAGTACCAGTCGCACGACAGCATGCGATTCCTGCGACATCACCTCATTGAGCATCCGCTCAACGTTAGTGTGGTTCACAATGTGCGCAAATTCATCGACGGCGGCTTCAACAGCCTCGACTGAAGTTAGTATGGTATCGCTGAACAGGTCGCTGCGGTACGACGCTTTGCGCGGTGGCACCATGGCAGAACAAGACAAGAGTATAACGGACCCGTGCCGCAGCCTTTCTTTGTGACGAAACAGCTGGTTTATTCTTACAAAGGGAACGTGTATCCTCAGCCTGAGAAACCTAGAAGCGCCAGGGACGCGTCGAAGGGATTCTGGCGCCCACACAAAGGAGGATCGTACAAAGACGTTCTATGATGATGGCACGAGAGCTCATAGAGGGTCACCACTGTATCACAAAGGATACAAGAAACGAAAAATGTACACTGTCCGGGCAGAATGGGTTACAGTAGCACTGTTTTTATGTTCGTCCAGAGTTCGCAAAGCATCCGAGTCGAGGCTCGAAACCGAGGCATTAACGAGAAGCTCCAACATGAGCGCCAAATTCATGTCCGCACGCACTTTGTTTGATTGTTCGAATTCCTTGTCGGTCAAGTGCCATAAATATAATTTGAGGGGTGAATCGGGCCATCGGCAGGCATTTGGGAATCGAAAGCTTCGAGTTGGGTTGATGGTAGACCGGAAATCGAGCCTTCCGGCACCAGAGCAGGCGAGCAGTCAGACGGGGAGGTACCAGCAAAATGCGAGTATGCTGCCAAGACTCAGGAAAGTCTCAGGAAAGTGCGCCAGGACATGACAATTACTTGAAGGTATGGGGATCAATTGATGGTAGATATCCACCGCCGCGGCGGTGGACACCCGGATGGACATGCACGTTTTTCAGTGCACGGAATGTCCGTCGATCCTCTTCCTTCCTCAATACCCTCAAGGCGCAACTCGTAGCAATGACAATTTTGGCCTGTCTTGCTGATAAAATCTTGCACATAATTGTTGACAGTGTAATGTGTTAACTGCAGCCAGAGCACCGCAACCACTTCCCTGCACGTCTTCACCAAGATGCTGCTACCTGCAGCCAAAATACTACGCTCCCTACCCTGCAGGATCTTACCAGCAGACTTGCCGGCTGCATTGATCATCGGTCGATAATCCAAGATACTTTAAATACTTGCTGTTCATCGGACATCCGCCGCGCCGCACAAAGTACACTGGCACTCTGGCTCTCGAGTCTCTTTCCAAATGTCTACAGTATATCCAGCTGAATTTCGAAATCATTCATCGAACCAACCCGAAAGTCGAAGAGTCTTTGTGCTGTGGCGTGGATACTCTCATCCTTGTCATAATACATATATTTGACTTGCTTGCTCTTACTCTCGTTGACAGTCTACATAAGCTAGATGAGATGTCTAAGTATGAGACTGCTGTAACCGAGCCCGGGCCGTACAGAAGCAAACCAAATCAACTACACTCGCAAGTTTGGATACCTTGCGGGTTTGCCCTAAGAAGTTTGCAGTATCTTCAATCATTGTCTCTTTTCACGCATCCCTCTTGGCGCATACTTAGTTGCTCGAACCACCTATGCTGTCTTGTCTGTATTACCACTCTGAACAAAGACCAGAGTTACTTAAATTTTGCCCGTCTGGTCGCTGTGCCCGATAGAGTTCTATCAGATTTCAGCAAGTCTTGACATTACCTACATGAATAAATGGGTCCATTTTCAGAGCAGAATGGAGTCGGATCACCTGTTTCTAGTCCAGATTCGCAACTCTGGGAGAATCGACTTCGAAAATCAACATGTATTAGTACGGCAAACCACTTGTTCCTCTTTGAGACCATACGGTTAATTAGATCCTCCTCTTCCTCCACCATTATTACCTGGCACAAGCACAATCAAGTTCGAGAATTGACTGAGTGAGATAAGTATTCGTTCGAAATTGACCTCACAATCGACTCGAGAATCAACTTGGAAAATGAAATTTTGACTTCCCGCATTTTGGAAGGCACAGTACTAGTTCGGCCTCTTGCTATCTCTGGACTTCTGGTGACCCCGTTCTCGATTCTGTGGTGCTTTCCCATTTTGATCAGACTAGCAGTCCACAATGCAAATGCCTGACTTCCCGAACACAAACCGTCCCAAGTGTATACAGCTTCCCGGTCGGAGCCAATTTCAATCCAGCGGAATTCACTAGTTCATTCAGCCTTCAGATAAACTGTTTATTATAACATTGTGGACATACAGTTCTATCGTTACACTGTACAGTCAGCTCGGACAGAATCTCATACACATTTATACCAGAAATGAGGACGAAATTGGAGGATGAATCTGCAAGCAGGGAGAATACTACAGAGATTGGCCTGTGCCATGCAAGAAAATGGCCGCAGGGAAACTGGTACATCTCATAACCATCAAGGTAAAATGTACAGCCAAACATTTATGGGGTCACGGGTGCAGGAATTCACCCGCACACACGGGCCCGAGCAATAAAGCCTGCAGGCATATGACTGAATCAAAAGCCCTACACACAAATCCTACAGAGACAGATGTGCAGCTGGTGAGGAGACAATGACAACCACTCCACGCCGAATTGCGGGGGAGACAAGATCTCAAGTGCCAGAGAAACAACATCACCATTGAATTTGGGATGGTAACATTCCGCGAAGACAATGCCTGCAAGTCAAAAGTTGGCCGTAATTTCCTGCAGTCAAACCCATGCAAGAGAATGGCTGCAGGAGAACTGGTACACCTTAAAATCGTCCAGGTAAAATGCGCATCCAAATGCCCGTGGGGTCACGGGTGCAGGGAAACTGGTACACCTTATAACGGCCAAGGTAAAATGCACAGCCAGATGCCTATGGGATCTCGGGTGCAGGGATTCACCCGCCCACGACGACCTGAACAATAAAGCCTGCAGGCATACACCTCAAGCAGATACCCTACACGCAAGTTCACGCAGGGAAAGCCTTGCGGTTGGCGAAGAGACGAGATTGGTACAAAAGAGACCACCATTCCGCGCCGAATCACACCGCGGGCAGCATATCGAGCACCAGAGAAACGATGTACTATGCTGGAACAGTAGCATTTCCCAGAGATGGCGCCACTGAACACGGTGCTCCAGAGGCGGTAGTTGGAGTCATCAGAGTCGTCGGTAGATAGCGTCGCAAGCGTCAGACGCAAGTGTCGTACGTGGCAGTCGTCGACATGCGTCAACGGACCATCGAGAGAGGACCAAGGAGAAATGACAATTTGAAAATTACACACAAAAAAACTCACCGATTGAAATTGCCACAAGCCCGTCTTTCTGACAGTTCTGGCGCTCCAGCTGCCCCGCCTCCCCACCCGTTTCCCTGGTGGTCATTTCGATGAGCGAATGGGCGACGAATGGTACTATTCGAACGGATGGTGGGGGGAAGGAAACCAGATGTCACACCGTGACCCCGGGTGACTCACAAATGATTGACGGCCGACGCATACAGCCTGCAGGGTTATACACGAGCGGAAAAATCCTCACGGAAAATTCTGAGAGCATTTGGCTACAGCTTCCTACGTGCACGGATTCAACCTCAGGTTTCTGCCTGCGTGTTTTCCCCTGCATGTCCATGTCCACCATCAATGTCTACCATCAAATTTTGTTCCCCATACTCTTATCCCTCTCGGACATGACGGTTTCGGGTTGAACCCAGCAATCAGGTGGCAGTGCCTGATGTCGGAATTTACCGAGCAACCTTTCGCATTATGGTGGAAGCCACAAGTAGGAAAACTCAACTGCTGGCAGCCGGGAACGCCCAGGATGTATACACCCAGGATTGTTGGAAGTTGGCATTTTTCCGGAGGGCGAGAGAATGCCCCTATGACGCGTTACGGTTAAAATCAAGGGGGTACTGAAAGTGAAAAAAAAAGACCTCATGCTGCATTTTTTATTAGAGACCCTTCTCCAGGACCCACCCTACCACGTGACGTCCAAATAGGGAAGTTACCATCAAATTGACCTATTTCTCAGTCACTTTTGATCTGGATGCCTTGGAACAGGTCTACAGAGATTAATATGATGAAGAGCCATCCTTTCAAACCCTTAAATTGTGACTCAAAAATTGAACATGTCTTGAGTGTGCTTTTGCCAAATACAGCCAAGCTGATAGCCGATGATTCCATATTGGGACAACTTGGTGAGAACAGCTTTGTATTGACCAAAGAATGCTCAGAACACATTGTGAATATCAGAAACAATACATTGTACTCATTTCAAGGCCTCCCAGGCTCAATCCCCTGCGAAAACTAAAAGGTCATTATTTTTTTTTACCGACCTCCTTGGCTGACCCACCCTCCCTGCCCGGTGTGCCGGCTTCTCCGGCCCGCACCCCCTTGGTTAAAATAACATTGTTCAAGTCCCGATCAGCCACGCCTCACGGTCACTCACCGTGACGCACCAAGGTTCCGACGCGCAGTACCCCGCGCCGCCATCGTTTCTACGTGTATCTCAGGTGCCTTCAGACTGGAAGCCTATCCCTCTCTACGCAAACCTATACACAATGCTACCGAGCAAACGATTCGGCCGGCGACGCAAAGCCGTCAACACTGATGAAGGCGTCTTCGATCCTGAGGACAAGCAGAAAGTCAAACACACTCGTTTTGGCATCTGGGACTTATACGAAGAGGTGGAGCCGCGGTTGAAGCACGTCCCTGGCTATTGGCGAGCGCAATTGGAGACATTTCACGAGATGAAACAGAGTTTTCCGTTCGTCGTGAAAATGCTGAAAGAAATAGGCTCGATCAGAGCCTGTTGGTGGCTTCTTGCTGGGTAAGTTCAATAGCTGTTGTGGACTGTATGTATGTTTATAGTTCAGGTATCTAATCCTGACGGTTGTGGCTGCCCTGATCCCGGCGGTTGAATTATGGTATGATCTCGTTCGGTCATCTGAGAAATACATGAGTAATCCATCGAATATAAGGTATGCTGGTCTCTTGCTCAAAATCGTAAGTCGTAAGATTGCGGCTCTCAGCTCGACTCATGAAATTTTGGTGTCGAGGTTCAAAATGCTGTTGAACACCGTACGGTGGACCGAGGCGTCCTCTTTCAAGTGGCCGCCAGTCGCTTGATATGCAACGCTATTACTCGTCTGCTGAACCACGGTCAAGCCCTGATCTATAGACCTTTGAACGAACGGATAAGGTAAACCCGGTCACGCCCTACTCTGTAATGTAACTCATTCGTGTGTAGGCGACATTATTCGGTCCATACCTTCCAAGCACGAGCTAGACTCGATGTGCCAACATTTTCAGACTCCGCTGTCCAAAGACAGCTAGACAACATAACTACGAGCTCTCGCACAAGTATTGCGTGGAACAATGTACAACAAATTCTCCATCTGCTTTCAACAGGAGTGGAACTGGTCTCTCAATTTTCTGTGCTCTATAATTTACTCCAAGATCAACGCGATGGAATATTGCTGGCCACGATTAGTTTTGGACATACATTTTTTCGGAGGAATTTTGAACAGCGGAACTATTCGCCGTCCGGAGTATGGGCTGCTACGACGAGGTATCTCATAATTGCTGTCGTGTTCAATCGTTAACCTCGTTATACATAATAGGGATGCCGACTATATCAAATCTATCGGACTTGCTCGTGCAGTTCATCAAGAACTTCACAGGAAGGAACTTGTAGCGGGAGGGATGTTTGAGTATTTCGTTTCAAGTAATTTTTCGTGTTCAACCGTGATACGATTCTCAAATATCCATAGGCTATCGCCAGGCTACAGACCGGTTGGGAAGCCGAGCCGCGGATTTCTTCGAGGTTGATTTGATTGCCTTTCATTTTCCTCCATTTGCTGTTTCATGACAATTCGCAGGCCTTTGCCATCCACAATATGAAAAATCGACTGAACTTGACGGGGTTTCTTTCCGATCCACTGCGCGAGTTGCCTCAGGTCACACCAATTACTCGACGACCATAAAAATTTCACTGACATTACATATGTAGATCGTATTCACCCTCCGAGCTGTCCAATACCCCTCTGATATCCCGCTCTCTCTCGCCTCGTTGAACCTAATCACACAAACCACCTCAAAATTCTCACGGACATTGTTTGATTTGTTCGAACGAACCGGTTCGGTCGTAGAAAATCTAGCTAACATTCGGAAACTATACGAGACGTTCGAAATACCCAATGTCATTGAAGATGGAGCGACACCTTTCCCTGAAAATCAGCAAAATCTTGCGCTCGGAGTTGCTGTTGAATTCAGGTCCGCCGATCCATTTCACCTCTTTTTAACAAGGTGTAACTCCCTCATAGAAATGTGTCCTTCCGGTATCCGGGAAGTAACACGGACGTCTTGCGGAATATATCGTTCAAGATCTTGCAAGGCCAACTTTGTGTGAGTGACAGTCAACACGATCACATCTAATGCGAACCGTGTTAGGTCATCGTCGGAGCGAACGGTTCCGGGAAAAGCACTATCCTCAAGCTGATTGCGCGACTATATGATCCAACAGAAGGGCAAATATTCATCGACAATCAAGATATCCGAACCTTGAAACTCGCGGATTTGAGACGCGCCACGTCCGTTCTTTTCCAAGATTATACTTACTTCCCTCTATCCGTGAGTGAGATATTTTCATCACATTGATATTGCCATCACTCACATATTTACACAACGACCTTAAATATTACTAGATCAAGGATAACATCGCACTAGGGGACCCATCCAACGCCCACGACGACGAAAAAATCAGGGAAGCAGCCACGCTTGGCGGCGCGACTGATTTCATCGAGCGTCTGGACGACGGGTTCGACACGTATCTCACTCGCCCTGTCGACGATGTGTACTCCTCGCTCCCTCAGGGAACGAAGACGCTTTTCGGCAGGTCGGTGCAGTACGGCTCCCTTCGCGGGGCGGCGAATATGTCGAGTCATTCGCAGGGGTTGTCTGGGGGTCAGATGCAGCGCATCGCTTTGTATGTGTTCTTTTGTCTTCTCTCGAATCAAACATTCAGACAAGAATTGTTGAAATGACTGGGTAGATCCCGGACGTTCATGCGCGATGACGGGGTTGGATTGTTATGTTTCGATGAACCGTCTGCGAGCCTCGATCCAACTGCTGAACATGGTTTGTTGGAACTGTTCTGGGGCTTTTTTTATACGTCTGACTTTTCTGAACGACGTAGATCTATTCGAACGCCTTCGCAAGCTTCGAGGAAGCAAAACGATGATCTTCTCGACGCATCGGTTCGGCAATCTTACTCGTCATGCCGACTTGATTTTGTTAGTTCTTCCACCAAGTGTTTTTTTCTTGCTGGCTAACGCCCAGAGTGCAGATACATGAATGATTCGGTTATTTTGGAGGAAGGGACACACGATGAACTTATCAAGCAGGATGGAGGCTACGCTCAGATATGGAAACTGCAGGCACAGGCCTTTCTTCCCTGAAGGTACTCAACTGAGGATCTCTTAACTGGAAATTTCGGATATAGGATGGCCATCTACTACTTACTAGAAACCAAATTTTTGTGCAACGCCCCACTTTGCCAAGTTAGAGAAAATTTCGGTGATACGCGTCGCGAGATTCCCCATCAAAACCATCAAAACGTCCAAGAACAATTCCCTTATCGAGCGAGTTGCACTTGACGGCGAACGCCGATCGGATGGACGTTCTAGCCAACCTCTTGGCCCTTCGAACCTGAGTCAAGAATAATAACCATCGGTGGTCTGAGACGTCTCAACTGCCGTCCGTCAGCGCTGACAATGACTGAGAAAAGTGACATATTTATAATAATCTGGACTTGGCCGCTGCAATGCAAGCCCGAATACCCAGGTCGGAGTCGGAGTCCTCCGAGAGAGAAATGTTCTCGGATCGTGGAAATCAACGCACGATTTCTCTTCCGATTCGCTCTTGCAAGCGCGCCTTGCTTCGGCCAAGACCTTGAAATTCTTCTTCGGGCATGAGGGTTGTTGTTAACCGCTGTCATCGTCAAGCGCCAACACGCGACGTTGGCGTGTTTTTGGGCTGAAAAAAAATCCAAGGGTGAGGGTGAGGTGCAGGTTATTGTTCTTCACCCTCTGTGTATGGTTGGCAGGACACTAGGGGTGAAAAAAGCAAATAATGGGTGACATGGACAATGAGGAGAGAGATCAAAGCGAGGTACAAAATCGCGGCGTGATGTCACCGCAGATTGATGTGACAATTGTTCGCATCGAAACCCTGACAACCTAAAGACTCCAGTCGACATTCACCGTCTCTCCCTCCTCCTCCTCCCCTCCTCCACGTTGGCTTCAAGCCCTTAAACGCTCCCCAGCGTATATCCACGTTCATTCACACATCTCTCTCTCTAACCACAATGTTCTCCTCCTCCACCCTCGCTCTCATCCTCTCCGCCGCCTCGGTTATGGCTTCCCACAACCAGCAGCAGGCTCGCTCCCACCACGCAGCCATTGCAAAGCGCGCCGACAACACTACCGAGCACGCCTTGGACAAGCGCGCTCAGTTCACGAACAAAGAGTTCACCTGGTATCCCACCGACACTGGCCCGTGCGTCCCTTTGTTCTTTTTTCTCTGTACACGCGTCAACTTCTCTCCTCTTCAAGTGATGCCTGCACGGGCAAAAACCACAAGGACAGCGACTGGGTACGTATTTTCTCTCTTTTCTAGCTGACTTAGGGGCTCACACTCTATTAGTACGTCGCGATGGGCTACAACGTAAATCTTGACCTTGTTTGGTATCATGTGCCGAAGCTCAACGTTATTCACAGCAATGGGGTGACGGTTCTGCATGCTGTGGCCGTCAGCTTAAGATCACGGTGAATGGAAAGACCACCACTGCGACTTGCGTCGATCAGGTATGCAGTTGTCTTATTCTCTGGCCAGAATCTTTTTCTGAGCTTCATCAAGTGCGCGACCTGCCCGGACGTTGGTCAGCTCGACTTCACCAAGGATCTCTTCAAATTCTTCACCAACGGCGACTTGGATGTCGGTGTTCTCCACGGCTCGTGGTCTTACGCCGATGGTAACGACGGAGGTGATGACCACGATGACCCTCCTCCCCCTCCCAAGACCACCACCACGAAGAAGCACACGACCACTCCCCCTCCCCCGCCCAAGACCACCTCTACCACTCACGTCCAAGAGTTCGCCCCCAAGACGACGAAAAAGACTACCAGCTCTGCCAAGCCTAAGACTTCCTCGAAGCCTTCGTCGTCTGCTAAGCCGTCGTCGTCCACGAAGAAGTCCTCTTCGGCGAAGCCTTCATCCACGGCTGCCAAGTCCTCGTCCTCGGCTGCCCCGCCGCCAGTCCCCACCGAGGCCGTTGCCAATGCTGGTAACGTCGCCGGCAGCTCTGCTGGCTCTTCCGCCGACGACTCGGACAACTCCAAGCAAATTTCCGGTGCCATCGGCCAGGGTGGTTCCAGCGACGCCATGTCCCTCAGCTTCAACAAGCTGTTGGCGACCGCTGCCTTTGTTGCCCTCCTTGGCGCCCAGGCCCTCTAAGGGCTAGGGCTTGGTTAGTCGAAGCCCAAGCCTTCGACCCACTCGGATTCCGCACCCTCCCTATTCCCTCGCAGCTGCCGCTGCGAATTTAACCAATACCCACTTACTCACTTCTTTATCTTGTTTCACGCGACCCACGGCCAATGTGTTACGACAGTGCAGATTTCCTGGCCGTGGGCTGGGGATTCTTGAGGAATTCTTGATTAGTATTCTATTCAACGTACTGTGTACATGCTAGCAAAGCAAAGTGTTACTAGAGCATCGTATTTTGCATGCGTATCTTCCATTGGGTGTTGTCTGTCTGTGTCTTGTGTATGGAAATATTCACTGGATTCACGCCGGGCCTTCTCTTTGGTTGTATGTCGATGATGTCATTGGCGGGATCTGCCCGACGTTTGCGGAGCTGAGGAAGGCTTTGAAGTCAGTGACTGGGAAAACCGATCATTCCAAAGGCTTCAAAACGGCTGGAAACAGCCTCTCGCTGAACTGACCAACAGACGAATACACTATGTCGCGTTGAGAATCCGTTGCTCCTTCAAGTTGAACCTCTTAGTGTGAGCAAAATTTCCGTTGGCTGCATCCAATGTACTTGGCCTTTGTATTGCCTCGGTACCCCGTTAGGACCATACACAGGCAGACAGACATCCGACGACGAGTGCACTCGAATGTAGACAGCCGCCTCAGTATACTGAGATCAAGAGGGCAACTTGATTGGTGATCATCGAAGGCAGCAGCAAATCTGAGTACCGCCGACTCATTGACGCGCGTGAGTATGCAGTACATCGGTAAAGCTTCTTATGCATCGCAGGGGCGCAATCTAGTGATACAAGCAGATCATTCAAGGATGCAGAGACGTCGGCGGGTGTTCTGTGCTTGCAGACATTCCTTTTGTGCAGGGCGTTGCGGTTTCTGACACCCGGCGGCGGCGGCGGTGGAGGACGGTGTCCGTATTGAAGCTTTTAGACATGTCGTAAGGCGCGATGCGAGCCTCAGCCAGTAGAAATTCTCGCTCTACTAGTATAGAGCTCTGATTGAGCTTCGACATGAGAATAGTTAAGCTTTGAAGTTGCCAAATGGAGCAGGGCTTGTAGGCAAAGAGGTGAGTTCATTCGCAGGCGACGAGGTGAAAGTGTCCTCGTTGTTCAGTTGAGCGCCGCAGACCTAGCTGATAGTGTAGTTGTTCTAGATCTTCGGAGGCGTTGCACGGCTAATAGTTGGAAGTAAGGATATAACCAGCTCCACGAGAGAATATACGTGTCGTGTGCGTGGAAGGGATGCGTGTCTAAATTCTCGCAAATGGTGCCGGGTTTTACGCCACGAGAGAAGAGCAGCGCGTAAGTTTCTCGGAAGCAGAAGACTTGGAGGGTGGGGAGGCTGTAAGGGATGTGCCAGGGAAAGCTGGGACGCGAGTCCGTGCTCACAAATCTGAGTCGCACTGTGTTGTTGGTTGAGGTAGTTTATTGCATCAATATTGTACACGCCATGGCCATACACGCAAGAGATACGTAGGGAGATAATCGTTCGCCTGGACTGTGAATTAGTAGTTGCTACAGAAGAACGTGGTAAATGGCAAACCGATCCGCGCTGACATGAAGAATATTCCGAGAAATCTGGGTGGAGATTAGTCGGAATAGAGCCAAGTAGGTAGAGAATTACCCAGTCTTGTTTCGGTCTATTAAGCTCGGGAACAGTGCACGAACATAGGTGGAAGTGCAAACGAGAAGAAGGATGACCAGCAAAAGAGACTGAAAATTGAAGAGGGCGGACTAAGTTTTTCGTTAAGTGCTGAACGGGGAAGATAGCTGCAATTAGACTTGCCATGGAATATTTTCGAGATGGAAGAAGAGGAAGAGACACTGAAGAGACGCGTGGGTGAAATGGCAGCGTGACCGTGACGACAAAATTAGGCTTGACCCGAGTCGGAGTGGAATTGACTGCGAAGGTAAGAGTGCATGTTCCACCACGACGCCAGCCCACTCCGGATCCCCACACAGTCCTTGTGAATGTTCCATGACCCAGACTCGCCCCGTTCTCGTCCAAGGGCGAACACTTCCACCTTCTCAGCCTTTGGGCCATGGCGCAAGCAGAAACCAGACCAGGCAACCACCCCACCCGTCCCAGCAGTCCCTACGCCCCCTCCATTGCAGCTGGAGGAGTTGATTCAAGCGCTGACTCCCCCTGCTGTACCTAGCCTGGCTTATGCTCGTTCACTCGCCACCGGCCTATCCACCCATTCCCCGATACCGCGGCATGCCGTTCTCAACCCCATTCTAAAGACCCTGTGTGCTGCAGAGTCTCCTGTGGCATTTCAATGCGCTGGTTTTGAGATTCTCTCTGCGTACTTTGAGAATCCTGAAGCCGTAGGTTTGGTTTCGTCTGACCGCATATCATACTTTTCCCTCTTCCTCGTTCCCGCCACCGCTTCTTGGGGGTCAGAAATTTGGGAGCCCCGATTCAAAGCCCTCCGTGCGCTCACTCGGTCGGGCAAGGACACTGTTGGTATCGAGCTCCATGTTATAACGGTTCTAAAAACATGGATTTCAACTGCCTTCAATTCCATTGTCATGGATCTGGCTCTAGATCGACCGGAGCGGGCTGAACGAGAGCGTAGTGTCAATATGCTTGCGGAATTCCTGACCGCCACGGTCGGAAACGTGCACTTCATGGCCAGGCTACCAGAGGAAGAAATAGTCGGTGTCCTCCATTTCTATGCTAGTATGGTGGAGAAAGCAATGGATATCAGCTCCTTACGGCGTCCCTCTCTGTCCTCCCTTCCCTCCGATTTCACACCCAATGCGAGTCCTGTACGGTCGTACAGTCAAAGTCATCGCAGACATCCTTCTTCCGTCTCATTGACTTCGCCTGTATCCTCTCCACCTGTAACGCCCGGAACGCCTGGAGCTGCCTCGAGACAACCCTCTGACATTGCCGTCACTGTGTATATCAATCACCTCACTAACCAACTCAAGACCCTCTCTTCCACTTATCTCGACCTCATCCTCCCCTTCCTCTTCCGCGTGTTGGCTCACTGTGCATCGCCTCTGCCCCGTCTCACCGTCGCCACTCAACCCTCCCGCGCATCCACCTCCGAAATCAAAATCAACGAAACCCTTGCTTCACTATTATCCGGGCCCTACGCGACGACTTGTATGAACATCCTCAAACGCAATCTACATCCCTCATTGTACCTCCCTAGCTCGTCTGAGGATGAGAACGGGGAGGTGGTCTCCATCAACGAGAAAGTCGTCCACAGTGCCATCCACACAGCGTTCGGCGCTCAACGAACACTACGCAATTACATCCGCAGAGCATTATCAGCCAAATTGGCGCGCGCGTACATCTTGCGTCAGACTTCGGCTGGGTACTCGCATTCCGGCGCGCCTGCGCATATGGAAATTGAGCAGGCGTTGATGGAGCGTGCTTGGCCCAGTACTGACTCGGGGATTGGGCAGAGTGGATGGGAGGCTGAGCGGCTAGGTCGTTCGTTGAGTGCGAGTGCCGAAGGTTGGGTCACTTTCTGCTATCCTGACGGACAAGAGATGGACCCTCAAGCACGAGACGGAGTGGAACGCATCCTTGAGGAGCTTTCAGGGACTTTGAAAGACGTGTTGCAAGAAGTCGATGCGAGGGATGAAGATAGCGCGTCTTTAACCCGAGAAGAAGCGGCCGCCGTTGGGCAGACGCTGTTCCATCTGGCGGAGTACATCCGGCCTCTGAGGTACGGATTTTTTCCTTTCTCCATCTGTATAAATCTGACGTTCCTGCTCAGGAATCCAGACGGATCTCCATTCGTACTGCCTCTATCTCGTCCCACAGAAGCTCCCACCAGCTTCCTCCGCACCCTGACATACATCCTCTCTCGCGATCATAGTCTAGAGTTGAAGCCGCTGCTGTCCCGCATTTTGCTCCAGGTTGCCCATCATCTAGCCGACGCAGACACCGCAAAGCTTCCTCTGGTCATGGCTGATCAGAACGACCTCACACCGATTTCTCCTGATTGGTTAGAGAATTGGGATATCATCCTCAAAAACCCGTCACTCGTCAGCCCCCAGAGACCGCTCACTCGCAAGGCTGTCATGGTTGCGCTCGAAGGCGTTCATGATAATATCCGGGACATGCCGTCGTACCGGAAACCACTCGCTCGGCTGGTGCTGGAGGCATGTCAGCGCTCGATCGACACAGATGGGGCGGGCGACGAGTGCGAAGTGATGTGGAAAATTTTGAGCGACGAGGCGGTGCTACAAACGGTCGAGAGCAAAGGCGCCGACTCGGTCACTGAATACCTCGATCTGCTGGTCACTGCTGCTTCCCAAAGCGACGACTACGATGACGAGGACTTTGACACAGCTTCAATCACGACCGCGGGCACCCACTCACCAGCGCCTTATACTGGCCTTATCACTCCTTCAACTACCGCCACCCCCATTCTGTCGAGGATGCAGAGCGAATTCCATACCAGCCATACCAGCCCAACAGGCAAGGAGAAGGAGAAGGACAGCAAAGACTCCGGTCTTCCGTTCGTCATGTCGTCAATCATTTCCTCGCTTACATCTGGTGCATCCTCTCGTTCTCAATCTATCCAACCTGTGACGCTGGACACTCCCCCGGAAGAAATCTGCCCTCCGACCCCTCCTGAGCCTCGTGGTTTGACGGCTGATGTTGCTGCCGTGTCTGCCCTTGTCCTCATTTTCACCCAGCTCACGTTCACGCCCTATGCGTTGGAGTCCAGCAACCTCGAAGTCTCAATTCACGTCTTTTGTTCACTCCTAAAACTTCTAGACGAGTCGAGGTCAGCCAGAATCCGACTCGCCATTCTTCAGTTCATGATGCGGCTGAGGTCGGATCGCGACCATCGTCTGTACTTCGTTCAAGCGGAATACGATCCGCATGGACTAGTCGCGATGTTAGGAGCTCTCATCTACCGTGTCTCCTCGCCACCGCCCGATTCGCGACGGCCTTCGCAGACTGATCCCACTGATCTTGCATCGGATTTGCGCTCTGCACGACCTCGGGTTCCTCACGAACGAGACGCCCGTCGTCCACGAGGGCGTGGTGCGGTTGCCACCGGTGGCTCAGGGACAAGTCGAAGCCGATCCCGACTCGTAGATGCCGGTCAGGCTCCTACACCAAAGCCTAGGGACCCGCTGTGGACTATCCCCGAGACTCTCCCGTTCGTCGTAGTCGATGCGGATACTCCCAGTGAAGGTCTTGCGCTCTTCGACCCAGTCGACCCGCAGAATAGACTGATACTACCGATCTCGTTGTATCTGAACGCGATCCTTGCTATCCTCGAGAAGGAACACAACTGGGAGGTTCTTTCATACCTTCTCTGCCATCTGCCGAATCAACTATCCAACAAGCACTTGTTCTGCGGACCGAACTCTCGCCTGGCCTGTTCGAAGCTTCTCACGGCACTTTGCAACGGGATTCTCAACGGTGGCTTGGGTTCCCATGTCGAGAGGTGGCCTACTGGACTGAAAGTGAGGGACGCTCATGGGCTGGCGTATCATACTCTATCTGTTTTAGTGGGGTACCAGCGGTGTTTCGATCTGGGGCAGCAGCACAAGTTGGTGGAGGTTTTTGAAAACGGACTCGATGCGCAGCCAGCCACGGTTAAATGTTGCTTGCACGCACTATCTCTTGCCGCATTCGAACTCACGCCGTCCGTGACGAAGTTCATGTCCAGAATACTCCAGAAGCTCTCCCAGATCATGTCCAGCCCGGACATGGCCGTGCATATCCTTGGATTCCTGTCTATCGTTGGTTCATTACGGCCTCTATATGCCAATTTCACGGAGGCCGACTTCAAGATGGTTTTCGGCGTGGCGCTGCAGTACCTCCAGCACCATAACGCGAACCGGGACACGCCGACAGGATCCTGGGCTCTCTCGGAACATGTTCGTATCCTGGCTTACTCCACAGTCTATGTCTGGTTCCTCGCTCTCAAGCTTCCGGACCGCCACAAACACGTTTCTTACATAATCAGACAACTCATTCTCGCCAACGAGGAAGGGAAATCGGTGGACGGACCGACGGAGGTTTGCTTTGACTGGCTGGAGCGCTATACATATGCCAGTGCCGACCCGCGACCAGCGAATTCACCCGTGTCGGATATTGTGATGAATCCGACGGGACCGAGTTTGGCGGCGGAAGATGGTGTTGTTGAGAAAACTTGGGCTGTTGGACACTCGATTATCACTATCCGGACGCTCAAACGGTTGGGGTGGTTTGAAGTTCTTTCTCGAGGACCGTCAGGCTATACCAAGATGCTGTGCCGACTTGAAAACGTTCCGATGGTTGGTTTGGGAGATGTAGATCCTGATGTTGTATCTCTTCCTGCGGCTTTGATCATGGACCGTGAATGTTCTCGGCCTCGAGCTGTTCAAGATGAGATTCCAGTTTCCGCCAGTGATCCTCCTGTAAGTTGTTCGCTTTCTCGATCGCTTTGCTTTGACTGACAGCATATTAGACACCTTCCCCAGACCAGCCTGAGCCAGCTGCGGCAGACTCGGACTCGGTGAGTTTCTCAGCATCTGAGTAGGCTCATGAGCTTGACGCGTTGATGCAGTCAGAGAATGTCCGCGCTTTGTTGGCGCCGAGCGATTCTGACCCGGACATCCCTCCGCCTGATCCTCTCACTGGTTATGTCTGGAGCGGGACGGCTCCATCCCAGAGACGGAAGCAAGTCGAATTCGACCCGTCCTTCATTGCCCTTCAGGTGTCCCACCGTTACAATAGCTCCAAGAAACGTCACAAACTAATCAACTCACCCGGTCTCTCCAAATTCTTCAGTAGCCTCGATCGCATACCAGTCATTGATACGCACAAAGTGGGGATCATGTATGTCGCTCCAGGGCAGACAACAGAGCAGGAGATTCTGAGCAACACCCACGGCTCGCCTGCCTATACCCGATTTTTGGAGGGAATAGGGAGATTGATCAATTTGCGCGGTCAGGTTGACGTCTATGCTGGTGGATTAGATCCTGATGAAGACGGCGAGTATGCATACGCATGGTGGGACGATATCGGTCAGATTCTGTATCACACTGCGACAATGATGCCCTGCAACGCTCACGACCCACAATTCACGAACAAAAAACGCCACATTGGCAACGACTTCGTCCGCATCGTCTGGAACGACTCGGGAAAACCATACCGATTTGACACACTTAACACCCAATTCCAGTTTGTTAACATTGTCATCGAACCACACTCCCTCGGCGCTATCGCGGCGTTCTCTAACAATCTTCACGAAAACGAATACTTCAAGCTCACCGTGCAACGTGCACCGGACATGCCTGATTTTGCCCCTGTTGGCCACTTCAAGCTGATATCGGCCAAAAACCTTCCGCTGTTGGTGCGTCAGCTCAGTCTGTTGGCTGATTGGTTTGCGTCGGTGTTCTCGCAGACGGAGCGGGACACCGAGCGCCGGGAAATCACCACCAATTGGCACTTCCGTCTGCAGGCCATCCGTCGATTCCTCAGTACAATTGAGGCTTCCGCCGCTGCGGCCCCGGAGTCGTCTGAATCGCAGCAAGGCATTATGGAGCTTGAGGCGTATCGCGATTTTACGACAGCTTTCTAAACGTGGATCTCATACTGTTGTTGTTGTACCACATCTTGCATCTGTATTGTTATTTCCAAATGGATCGCATTCTTTGCATTGAAACTACTCTGAATGAGCTGCGCTTGAGATGATTCGATGAACTAGAATTTTCCAAAGAGTTGCTTAGTCAGCAAAGCAGCCTTCAGCTGTGACGGTGACGTCCACTGCGGCGGCAACAACTCATACTCATAACCACCACCACCACCATCTAATGGCTTCCCTTCTTGGCAGTTGGCTCTGGGGAACATCTCAGCTCGACGAGGCAATTGGTTAGCACACCCCACACGACACGCAACCAAAGTACCTGACCAATCCCCACAGACAAGGCTACTTCCGAGTTGCTTCCCGCAGGCACAGAGGATATCGCGCTCAACTTGGAGATATGTGACCAAATTCGCTCGAAATCTGTTCCAGCCAAGGACGCGATGCGTGCTCTGAAGCGGCGACTCAATCACAAGAACCCGAATGTACAAAACTTGTCACTTGGGGTCGGTTAGCGCTTCGTGTCTTTCAGACAATTCTTTGACCATGGTTTTAGCTCACGGATATCTGCATCAAGAATGGGGGCGATCTTTTCCTTGCTGAGGTCTCTTCGCGGGAGTTCATGGACAACCTTGTTTCAATCCTCAAGATTCCGGTTCTGAACGTTGACGTCAAAAATAATATTTTGCGATTCATTCAGAACTGGAGCATTGCGTTCGAAGGGAAGCCGAATCTAAGCTATGTCGGGCAGGTCTACAAGACGCTGCAATCCGAAGGTATACTCCTCCTACAGCATCTGTTCTTGGTCACTCAAATATAGTGTAGGTTTCCGGTTCCCTCCAAAAGACCTTGCTGCGGCCAACTCGGCGATGGTCGACACGCAAACGGCTCCCGAATGGATAGATTCGGACGTCTGCCTCAGATGTCGGACTGCATTCACGTTCACGAACCGCAAACATCATTGCCGAAACTGCGGACAAGTTTTCGACCAACAATGCTCATCCAAGACGATACCTCTCCCTCACTTCGGTATCACCCAGGAAGTGCGCGTGTGCGACAGCTGTTATCCCAAACTCAGTAAAAAGAGTGAACGGAGGTGCGTCGTTTGTCGTGGCGGTTCGGCTCTAGCATCTGAATTCTCTGGTTAGCGACTCCAAAGGGCACCGTCATTCCATGAGCTTGCATGGCACGCGCCCGAATCGTGGTGCGCGTGAGCTCGCCGATGCAGATCTGCAACGCGCGATTCAACTGTCCTTGCAAGAAGTTGGCGCCGCAGGGGGTCATGCCCGTCCAGGTTATACCCCTTACCAGCCGGAGCCCTCCTCTTGGCAATACACTGAGCCACCTCTTGTGGATCGCTCAACCCACCCCAGGACTCAGGCGTCAGAAGACGATGACCCAGATCTCAAAGCGGCAATTGAGGCCAGTTTACGCGAGTCGAGTGCTCCCAGACCCAGCGCTCCAGTGGCCATGGAGACGCCAAGGACGGAAGAACCTGGCTTCTCCTACAACCGATACTCGCAGTCTTATCCTCCAGGCGTCGTTCCGCCACAGCCTGCTAGAATTCCATCATACGATCTGGAACCATTGGAGTCAGATGTTATTCTTACTTTCAGTCAAACTGTGGAGCAAGTACATGCGCAGGGAGGCAGAGATATGACACGGTATCCTGCCGTCAACGAGCTATACGATAAAGCAAATAGTCTGCGACCAAAGCTTGCATTGGGTCTGGATGATGCTGGGCGGAAAGAGCGTACGTCGTCACCACTTTTGTCTCATGGCCACGATGTTAACTCGATCTTCTTTTTTACAGAAATTCTTTCGGACATGCATGAGAAGCTCTCGCAGGCGGTCAAGCTGTACGACAAGCTGTTGACAGAGCAGGTGGTACATCCACAGTGGCGTCCCGCCCAGCCCGCTGCGGCTTCTCCCTACGAGGCAAACTCGAGCTACAATACTGGGTATAACACTGTGAATGGTTACGGTCAATGGCAGCCGCAGAACGCGGTCGATGCGCCGCCCCAACCCTCCCAGCAATATACACCTCGTCCAGAACCGTCGCAGCCGCAGTGGCAGCCTCAGCAGCCACAGTATGCTGAACCCCAACAGCAATCCCAGTACCTGCAGTACGCCGCCCCTCAGCATTCATCTCCTGTCCCCAGCGGGCCTTCGGCTTCGCAGTATGCACCCCCTGCTCCGTCAATAGGGCAGCCGCAGTACCAGCCCGGTCCCAGTCGGCAGAGTCTTCCACCAGTCTCTTATGCGCCTCAACAACCTCCTTCCTCCGCACCGTCGATACAGGCACAACAACCTCTGCATTATGCCCAATCGCCTCCTCCCCCGGCTCAATACGCTTCCCCGCCTCCCCCATCCTCGCACTTTCCTCCGCAGTCGCATTCGCCCTCGCTTTCTCGCCACAACACTGTTAGCTATGCGTCCCCGTCCTCACCCCCTGTCGTCAACAACGCGTATCTTTCGCGAAGTAGCACTGTCTCGCACGCGGCGCCACGCTCGCAAGCGCCGCCGCAACAATCTACTCCACAGCCGTACCAACCACAGTATCATCAGCAGCAGCATTCGCAGCCTCTTGCTCAACAACAGCATCAGCAACAATCGCATTACGTTTCTTCGCCGCCCCCGACTCTCCCCATATTTCCTGTCGCGCCAACCTCGACACCACAGACTTTCCCGATGGTCCCGACTACGATGCCGCCGCCGGAGCGTAAGGAAGCACTGTTGATAGACCTGTAATTCATGAGCCTAGTTTGCTTTGCGTCGATTATTATTTGGTTTTGAGCGCGGCTCTGCTGTTATACACTTAATGTATCTTCCCTGCACTCTGAATGAACTGTGCTTTATTGTACATTGAGGTTGCCGAGCGCTCAAAGGAGAGGACTGTGGCCTCATGAGCAGTTGGGATTCTTCTGTGCCAGTGGATGAGGCCTTCCCACGTATTACGTGATCATTTTGCTGGACATCACCAACTCTCTCTACACTGGCAGTAGGCTGAGCCTTGGCTCGTCGTGTACTGGACCAACAATCTCGCGTTCTACTGCCAGTTTCTCGTGCCCCATCCACCCGTCTTCATTCTCTCGCGCTTGGTTGCTTCGGGTCCCTCCTCTCTCAAGGCACCGGAATTGGGGCCCCATCTCATTCGTAGCCTAACTTAAACATTGGCCAAACACAGATCCTTGGGCGTCTGCACGGCTCAGCGAATCGGAGCGACCCAATTTCACCCGCACAAACCACAGCTCGGAATACACGTCAACGCAACGCCTATCCATTATTCCCTCAACCTCACATCGCATCCTTGTTTCCCTATCTTTCCCTTTCTTTAAATTGGAGAAAAAAATCTGCAAGCCACCTTATCGCTTTGCCGCCGACCGTACGTACCTTGACATCGTTCTAGCAGATTCTGATTCTCCAGAGTCCAAATTCTACCTGCTCTGGAGGTCCGCGCCCGCTCGCTTCTCCCGCAACGACTTCACCTTCCTGTCTTCACAGCTATTTCAACAGCAATCCGATTGCGAGGCAGGTTCAAACGTACTGCGACAAAAGCCAACGAATATAAGGGAAAGCAAGTTGAATAATCCGGACTCGACGCTTTACAAGTGGTGTTAGAGCCATCGCAGATCGTTTTTTTTTGAAGGAAAATCAGCTTGAGAACGTGTACAGACACCTATACATAACCCATAACATAGCATTGCCGATAACAATGAACCGAATGTTGAACAACAGTGTTCGTACCTCAGAACGGCGACGCTGCTCGAATAAAAGCTCAGTGCGAGCGTCCTATCTTGTCAGTGTCTTTCGCCATGGACCCTTCTCTGTGGTACGCATTTGTCGTCGTCATCCTGCTTTCGGGCGTTGTCTGGCAAAAGTTCTGCAAATCACCGCCCCCTTGGATCAAGGAAGTAGCTGCACTCGGCCAGCCGAGAAGCAGGACATTTCCAGGTACTGCTGTTGTCTGCGGTGGAAGGTCTGTGCTTGTATAATTTATTCTGCTGCCTTCAGTGCTCACTGGGGCACTAAGCATCTCGGGAACTGTGACCGCTCGGTTGTTAGCTGACCACTTCGAGCGTGTAGTCGTCGTCGATCCGGAAATTGAGAGCGAGAAAAAGACTCGAATTTTGCAATACAACGCTAGTCACAGTAAGGGAACTCATATCATGCTGTCACTCATTCAAACTAACACTTGCTTTCCTCGCAGTATTTCTTCATCTTTTTGCTGCGGGTGCGAGGCGACTATGGCCCAATTTTGACGAGGAGTTCATAGCCGCCGGAGGTCGGTGAGTTGACAATTTGTCAAGGCCGTCTTCTCGAAATCTCACGCGACGTGCGAACCAGAGTGGTCCCTGCAGGCGGGCAGCTACACTTCTCTGGACTTCCTATTCTGACTCCCTGGCCTGATTACGCTCAAGGATGGTTTCCCGACACGATCGTGACACGGCGATCTACAACTCAAAAAGTTTTGGATATTCTACTTCGACAGCACCCAACAATTGAAAGGATACGTTTGTTGCCTGGTACCGTCCGGAGCATCCAGCCCTCAAGGGATATGAGCTCTATTCAGAGCGTCACTGTTCGGAAGCTTGATGGAACGCAGGATGTCCTCAATGATGTCGCTCTAGTTGCCGGTTAATCGGTGTCTTTGACGTTTATTTTTCGCTAATACAAACCTCAGATTGCACCGGGGCGACCCAAGGTGGGGTCAAATGGCTCAACAGCGCTGGCTTTGCGTTACCGGAAGATATTCGCCGCACGTACAACAGCAAGCTGCGCTATGTGTCGATATGTTTCTTCGTACCTCCAGAGCTTGGAGCCACTCTTCCCATTCCTGAACATGCATGCAAAGCTGTCGTGATCTACGCCAATGCGCCACACGTCGACCATGGCTCTTGGTACTTAGGTTTCTTCCGGAGTGACAATGATACCTGTACGTTCTGTGGTTATTTGACTCGGAGGTTTCGCTCATTTGCGTAGACCAATTGATCGTGGGAGATGCCGGCACTGAAGATCGCGTTCTGCCCAAAACCGTCTCCGACCTGATTCCTTTCATCAAGACGTTCCCTGGATTTTCCCCCATCCCGCATTGGCTTTTCGAAGCGGTCGAAATCTTGTGCAAAAACGCAGATAACAGTTTCGATAGTGTCAAAATTCGTACGTCCAGTTTCGCAGCTCTGCGTATTCAAAGCTTCCCATGTAGCTAAAACCCGAATTCCAGCGACGCAGTCATACGTCCAATACCACCGCCTGCCAACCAAGGCGTTGCCTTCCAATTTCGTTGTTATCGGCGACGCGAGTCTTCAGTTAAATCCGACTCATGCGTTAGTGGTACCGAATGCTGCGCTTGGCTCGTACTCATAATCTGTTCCAGACAAGGCTTTGCCAAAATCATTCTCAATGTTGCAGCTCTCGACTCTCTACTCCGCTCCGCAAATCCTGCTATCAACCTTCCTCGGGACTTTGCTGCTCGCTATTTCAAAAAGAATGCCGCCTACATTCAAGGCCTGTGGTAAGCGTAATTCATCTTCTTTTCAATCCGTATATCACTTTTGTCATATTCAGGGATGCTACCAGGCTGCATGGTAAGCCTCGCATAAACTCTCAATGCACCCGATATAAACATCTGTGTCTAGATTATGGCATATCCGGCTGCGAACCCATGAAAGGCGAAACAAAAGATACTGGCAGACTAATGCGCTGGTTCGAGCTTAAACTGGTGGCTGCTGCGACACAGGTACGTTCGCACTCAGTTGGGTGTGGAATATGTCAGTGGGTGACCCATGTGTAGGACTATGAAGTCGCATCGGCACTATGGCATGGCCGTCATCTCCTTGCTGCAGATAGAGTTCTGTTGGCGCCGACGGTTTTGTGGAAGATATTTACAGCTCGGTCTCCCTTTCACTACTGACTAGATCAATCCGCGTCCTGGTCCCACTGGCCACATTCATTCCATATATTGCAGAAATCTTTTCTCCATGTTTTGTGAATCGTCGGAATCATCTATGTCAAATCCTACTTCTTATGTGACCGAAGTGCACCGTAATTTATGCTCTTGAGCGAATCAAACAAAGAT
Organism: Favolaschia claudopus; assembly: GCA_037176885.1. Lineage (NCBI taxonomy): Eukaryota > Fungi > Basidiomycota > Agaricomycetes > Agaricales > Mycenaceae > Favolaschia > Favolaschia claudopus. The sequence goes on along the minus strand of JAWWNJ010000168.1, from coordinate 336,991 downwards.
ATTCGCGGGAAGATGAATCATTGCAGTGTTTGCTGCACTGGCGGCGACAGACTGTGGAAGGGCGCGCGATGCTAGAACTAGTAGAAGAGTTTTACATGAAAGCTCGCCGTTTGGTGGACTGCCACGCAAATCGAATTGGTCGCGTTTAGGGTTTGTGCGTCGAGATCGTGTCAAAAGGTATGTAGATGGCAAAATCGAATCGATATCAATAAAAGACGATAGCCTGAGGAAGCTATGGTTGAGAGACTGGTTGATGGTAGTAAGGAAATTGGCGGGACAGAAAGCCTCCATGGTATGTATCACCAAGATAAATAAAACTTATTCACTCCGAGTTCACTTGCGCGACGTCTCGCGACCATCCAACTTGAAGCCATCTGGAGCCATTTGGGACCTGGATAGTGGCCTGCAACACCGTGACTTTGCGTCGGCCTTCGACTCAGACTGATAGAATATTAATGAGAACGTAGTTGGTCGCCGGTGTGTCGGAAAAATCTGGTTTTGCTTGTGGCGGCTTGGGCTGGGTCCCAAGCCACTACAAGGTCGTAAGCGGAGCGTGGCTTATGACGCATAGTTTTGGGATTATGGAGTCTCCCAATCCACGCGGTGGCTTCTAATCCACTCCAACGGATTACGGTATTTCAAGCCGCTGCAAGGTCGCAATCCACCTCCCCCGTCCGATATCGCCACCTTTGGGCACATATTTGCCAGGTACTCACAACAAGAACAATGGTTTGAACGAACATTTATATGACCTCTACGAAATCGAGACAATAATATATTATTTACCGTACCGTCCCTCTCGGCAAATTCAGTCGCTCGATGACAACACCACTCTGCGAGACAACGGGTGAGCAGAAGATTCTAAAATGACGCTCGAGCAACTTACCACATCTACATGCTGGAATGCTACACCTATCGCAAGTAAGAGAGGGGAACACTACATGTTTAAGTCGCTCACCAGATGCATCTTGATTCTTCATCAATGCGTCGATATGACGCGCGGAAACGCAAGATGAAGAAGACACCGCTCGACTTCACTTACCTCAGGTACTAAGACAACCTTCTCTACAGCCTGTTCCTCTGCTGGGCTCAACACCGCACATACGATCCGTCATCGAGTCATCGCCCTCGACGCACTGGAGGATTTTTGAGATCTAGGTATTGAGACTCGGAGGGGACAAGTTGGCTAAGATGGAGCAGAAAGTGGCCGAGTCGACGACGAGGGGAGTCTTGTGGGTGAAGATGACTTGTGCTGGCGAGAATGGACATCGTAGTAGGAAGAGAGAAGGGTGGTGGTTGTGTTTGGCGCTCCGCAGCACCTTTGTGGGGCGTTGTCGTCATCGTGCCGTAATGCTTGAGGGTCGGTTCTGGTTGAGCTTGGAGTACTTTTGCGCGACTGGGACCTGCAAACGAGGAGTATGAATGGCTCAGAATTCAGGGAAGGTAAGTATGATCTCAGGATGTAGCATGCTTAGAGCTTCATATTGTGCTAGGTCTTACCTAGGCAAGTTACAAAGGATTTGAACAACTTGAAGCGGCTTATAATCCACCCCGCCAACCGGTTGCAAGACGTCTCAAGGCTCCACAAGGCCGTAATCCAGTTCAATCCGTTACAAGCAAAAGCGTGTTTTTCCGACATGGCCCTCGAGGTTTGCAGTGGGGCGAGGCTGGGTGTGCTCAACGAGTCTTGCGCGTATGTTACATGTATGTGGTGACTCTGGTGAGGAAAAATCCGTCATTTCGAGGGTGATCAGATACCCGGAAACAGCATCTGGTGGCCGAGGGTTTTACCCAGTTTGGAACACAAAAAGTTCAAATGTCCCCGAATTTCGTGTGTCCTGGAAAGTTTCAGAGACTCTTCAGTGAATATTACACTGCTAATTCATGTAAAATTCAAAGCTCTTGCCAAATTTTCTCCTACAACTTCAAGCGCGCCGTTCTGAACAGTGGGTTTGAGTCACGTGTTTATTTGATCGCAATCGGTCGCGTGGGAATCAGACCGTTTCCCATCAACCCTCGCCATCGCGGGGTTGCCCTGGTGCATCGCGGGGTTGCCCTGGTGAGCGTGGGTAAATCACGGTCATGTGAGCCGAACGCGCTTTCTCCTTTCTCCTTCTGCCACTCCCCGTCTCCTTGTTGACCGCAAGTGTTCACCAAGCCAAATTCTCTCAATTATGAGGTATAAACGATCCTCTCATTGTGCGATCCCTGCTGCTGGGGCGAATTTGCTTGATTAGATCAACACCACAAACTTTGCCACCATTCATAAATGTTGCTCAATTTCGCAAGCGCAACATGTCCTGGACCCTTACTCTTCTCTCCCAAGCTCAGACCGACTTTGACCTTGACTCGAAGCTCGAATTGGGCTCGGAAATTGCTGCACAGAGTATAAATTGTCAGCCACCTGTGACATTCGTGACTCTCACTCTCTCTCCTCTACTCTCATGATCTCCCAACTGGGTCGCCTTTCCAAGCCTCAAGCCCCTGAGCTGCTCTTGATATTCGCTCATCTCGCCTTGTCTCCTACTATTCAGCGTTCAACGTCCCAATGTGTAAGCTTGATCCTCTCCGTAGTCTTCGAGCTGACTTCTCTCAACTCAAGCTGATGATCATGCAGATGAAGCCCTCGCCGTCGCTATCCAAGACCTCAGTGGGAAACTGCTCAAGGCGCCTCAGAACCCAAGTTCAAGACCTCAGTGGGAGACTGCTCAAGACACCTCAAGATCTCAATCCGCGCCGCAAGATATGCACGTCAACGCATCAACTTCAAGGCTTCAAGCCGCGTCTCAAGCTCTGGTGCGTCAAGATGTCAAGCCGCGCCGCAATATATGCGCGTCAAGGCAGCAACCTCAAGACCTCAAGCCGCGTCATCAGTGTTTTGACATTTTTATTGTGCTGTTGTATACAACGCCTAACAACGGCAAAAAACAGCTGACAATACGACAATGCGTTGCATCGACAACACGGATCAGCTTTTTGACAACAAGCAGTCTTGGCACCACAAAACTCTTTGAAAAAGTGCTGATTATGCCACGAAGGTGAATGCTATGTGTGATTTTGGAATATTCCTACCTTGCTAAACATCATTGAGGTCGACAGTGAACGGAGGGGAGGGCACAAAGTAGTAGCTTTTGGCAGGGCTTGTTGTGCACAACGCGACAACGCGTAACAACAGCCACAACACGGCAATCAAATTGTAGATTTGCTGATGGTCTCAAGGCCTTACGCGTCAAAGCATCAACCTCAATGCTTCACGTCGCGCTGCTAGACTCGGTGCGTCAAGGCTTCAACCCGCGCCACAAGACATGGCGATGCGCGTCAAGGCCTCAACTTCAAGACTTGTCCTTGTATTTCTCGTCGTCGCGCCTTCATCGCGTTCGGTGTGTAACAGTCACCCTCCCCAACGTCTCGAAACTCACTCTTCTCCACCTCGCCTAGGTTGGTTTTACCAGCAGCACCCACCGACTCTCAACTCATCTCGCCTTGCTCATTTTTGCATCCTCGCCTGGTCGTATGGCTCCGTTTGTTGCAGCTCGGTGCGTTGGATTTTCTCTTCATCTTATGAAATCGTACTGACGTTCGTCGTCCACAGTTGCAGTCTCGCCCACTCTCCGAGTCTCTGGATCTTCTGCGACACCATTCAAGACCTCAGTGGGACACTGCTCAAGGCGCTTCATGGCCTCAAGACGCGTCTCAAGCCTCGACGCCTCAACTTCAAGACCTCAAGTCGCGCCTCAAGACACGCGCGTCAAGGCTTCAATCTCAAGGCTTCAACTCGCGTCGTAAGACTGGACGCGTCAAGACCTCACCCTCAAGACCTCAGGCATCAAGCTGGGCCTCAAGCCGCGCTCAAGCTCTGGCGCGTCAAGGCTTCAACTCGCGCGTCAAGATGGGCGCGTCAAGGCATCAACCTCAAGACCTCAAGCCGCGTCTCAAAACTGAACGCGTCAACGCTCTGGGTTCCACGGTGGGTTTGAGGTAGGTGTTTCTTTCCCAGAGAAGGGTGCGAGTTCTCTCTCCATCCTCGTGCTCCCTTGTCGTGGGCTCTGGGCTCAGTACACGCGCATTTGGTCTCGCCCACCTTTTGCGCGCGGAAGCCAAACGCACGTCAAACCTTTCGTTTTCTCTCTCTTTGTTTCGCCTTGTATTAGACTTAGCGCTGTGGACTCGTGCTGTACAATTGTGTTTCACCTGCGTTTTGGTAATATATTCGAGCTTTGTCTTCCGTCCCTCGTCGACATCTGGCCATTGGTTTTCAGAAGTCCGGATTGTTTGCTCTCTCAACTCACAAGACAACTTGAAATTGTGCCCACCCGGCGTATGTCCTAGAGCGCTGCCCAATGTTAATCTAAGTATTGAACAGCTGGTACGACTCGTATGTATAGCTTGAATGATCATGCACCGTTCGAATATTCACAATGTAGGTATATACAGGCGAAACTGAACGTCAACTTCATTTGGTCTCAGCATTGCTTCTGAGCACCGTTAAAATCGCGGTAATTGTTTCAGTCACCATCGTTTCTAAAGCGGTGTACTGTATCCCAAGCTGTTTCGTGGCCTTGGACGAGTCAAAGCGGACATTCAAATGGTCGGTTCTAGAGAAATCGAAGGGAGGCAGATTGCCCTGGAGCTCAGGAAATCGTTTGTGAATGATCTGAACAACTTGGTCGGGAATCTACTCGAGGAATGAATGTGTGAGCTCTGGGGGGTGAAATGAGGCTCACATATGGACCACCGATGAGAAGATAACGCTGGCCCTGGGCTACGTCTAGCTCTGCGGCTCGTACATGCGCCAGGGCGACCTCTCGTACATCGACGAACACGGGCGATCCTACTTTTGGGACGCCAGATTTGTATTGACCGTTCGCTATATCCCATAAGCATTTGTTTGAGAAATTCAGGGCGGAAAGAGAGGTGACTTGGAGCGGAGGGCCGAATGTCGCGCTTTGAGTTCAGGTGGTCGGTCAGTGGGAGGGGGGAACTCGGACATATCAGGTCAATAAATAGCTCACCAAGGGCAGATGCTCGTTCCGGACCAGGTGGGCTTCTCCTTCTGGATGAAGTCCCAAAAGGCGCGCTCAGCGAGGGCTTTGGATGCACGATATACGACTGGGGGGTTGGTGTGTGACTTTGCCTCCTCGTAGGTGATTGGATTCCATTCGGTTTCTACGATGGTCTTGCCGGGCTCGAGTGTAGTAGGTTCGATGATGGCGGCAAGAGAGGAGGTAAAGACGACTCGTTTGATTCTGGGTTCGTTTTTGGTTGCAGAGAGAAGGTTCTTCGTGCCTTGGATTGCGGGAATGAGGAGATCGGCTTCGTTGTCCTATATTTAGGACGCTTTTGAGTCGAGAGCCAGAAGAAGTCAGGATTAGAATCGATGCGAACAGTTTGGTCCCAGTGGGCGGGTGAAGCCAGGTGCGCGATGTAATCGCAGCCTTTGACTGCTTCATCGAATGCACCGGGAATGGACATGTCGGGCACGACTGCATATTGGAAACGAGGTTTATGGTGGGGGAAACGTGAAATCCATTGCTCTGCTTTGGCGGCCGTTCGGGTGGTGCCTTTGACACTGTAGCCCGCGTTCAAGAACGCGAGGGCGGTGTGAGTTGCTATGAAGCTGCATATTGTGAGCACACTTTCCGAGTATCAGACGTGGCTGACTCACCCTGTGAGTCCAGTTATGAGGACGGTTCCACGAGACATTTTGTTGCAAATGAGTTATGCATTCCTCACTTGTTCTTCACGCTCTTATTTATACGTCTGGATAGAAGAGGAACCGAGTACTAACCGAGTGGTGTGCTATGGGCTGAATGTCATGCTTGGATTCTCCGTAATTTCTTCACGGAAGACTAGCCAAGATGTGCTTTGTGCTCACTGTCACGTTGCGGAATTGGGTGGGTCGTTGGCACCGTCCGTGGCGGAGTCGGGCGGGGTGACAAACGTAGAGGAGGTAATTTGGAGTGAACATGTCAGTTGAATTGTTTGTTACAACAAGGTCTCCGGTCAAGTAGTGAGACCCAAAAAGCCCCAGCCTCCGATGACCAAGCCTGAGCAAAGACGGAAAAGCGCTTTCCCCGGAACACCTTCCTGCCAACAGACGTATCCATCTACTACTCCCACGTAAAATAGGCTGGCGAGGACGGTGTCGAATGCGGCATATTGTTTTCGCAAGTAGAACGCGAAGAGTGCAAGTCCAATGGCGGAGCCGCGAGCTGAGCTGAGTTTCATCACGGACTGGGCTGGGGAAGATGTGGCTACGTGGTTCGGGAGACCGAATTCGCGAATTGCTCCAGGAGCATCAAAGAAAGGATACAAGCCGCCAAAGGTAAGCGCAAAGGCGACGAAGAGCGGGGGGATGTGGCGCAAGGGGACCATGGTAGGTGGGAGGATCGAAATGCTATCCGAAAACGGAAGAAAAATCTTGAAGCTCCGGCACACCGTGTTGACAGAAAGAGTCAGGGTGGCTGTACACTTCCATCAACTTGGATTTCACCACCTACATCCTATGGTGAGCGCCGTCTTGGCGTCGATGGTGGCAAGTTAACGCGGTCTTCAGGCAATTTGTCAGTTCTTCCAACAAGGACGATGTAGATACGGAACGGCTTGCAAGAATGAGCATGTTGGCGGCAGTGAGTACATTTGAGTTCTTTTGCGATCGAGTGAACTGAATATTGGCAAAGACCAAACACATGTTGGCGGCAGTGAGTACATACATTCAATCTCTTTCGCGATCGAGTGAACTGAATACGGGCAAAGACCAAACATACATTCGTCCTGGTGCAGATATCAAAGTTGGCCAGTTTACGTGCGTGGAGTTCTTTTATCCTTTCCATTTGTTCTCAACCAGAGAATTAGAGCCGAGTCCATTGTAGCCGATCTCACTAAAGAGAAACCGACGTGGCCACTCACCTCTTATGGGCCTGCCAAATATGAGCCTACGGTCATCTCAAATCTTGACCAGTCTCCTGAAGAGTTGAGAGTTAAGGCCGCCACCGCAGGGAAAGCAGGACGTTTGGAGGAATATGTATGTTGGTCGGTTTGGCACACAGTAATCGTCTCATGAAGGTTTTCAGTTTGCCTACGAAACAACTCAGATAAATGCGGCTCAACAAGTGCTTTCCGTCAGTTTCCTCGCTCTGGGTCACCAATTGTCACCTCATCTTTCTTGTAGAACGCATTAAGCAATTCGTTCAAAGTTTTTGAGCAAGCGACAAATAACAGTCGAGGAGGGCCTGCTCCAGCTTCGACTTCCGCTTTTGGTGGCACTGGCATCACGACAGGCGGCAGCGCTTTCGGTAAATCAGGGTTTGGGCAGCCGGCTTTTGGTCAATCCGCCTTCTCGACAGCAGCGACTCCCTCCGCGTTTGGTTCGGCCACACCTGCCAAACCCGCCACTGGTGGATTCTCTGCATTTGCCACAAATAACTCCACTTTCGGGGCTGGTGCGAATGCAAGCTCTGCACCCGCAGCTAGTCCAGGCGGTTTCTCTGCGTTTGCTGGTAAATCCTCTGTATTTGGTGGTGGCGCAAACTCAGGTGCGAACGGCGGCTCCGTCTTTGGACAGTCTGGGTTCGGCGCCGCCGCATCGAATACGCCATCTGTGTTTGGTGCATCCGCTCCAGCAACACAATCTGCATTCGGTGCTGCCGCTCCCGCGACCCAATCTGCATTCGGTGCTCCTGCCACGACCTCCGTCTTCGGGGCGCCGTCGGGGTTCGGAGCTCAAGCTCAACCCGCAACATCTGCGTTCGGTGGTGGTGGTTCGGCGTTTTCGAGCAACTCTAACGGTAGTGCGTTTTCGACTCAGCCAGCCAACCCTTCGGGATCCGTATTCGGGCAGCAGCAGACAACAAATCCGTCCACGGCGTTTTCCGCTTTTGCTGGCAAACCATCTGTGTTTGGGCAATCATCTTTGGGGAGTGCGCCAGCCCAATCTGCGTTTGGGAGACCTGCCACTACTCCCGCACAGTCTGCTTTTGGAACAGCTGCTTCAACCCAGTCCGCGTTTGGTGCTCCGGCAACTCAGTCTGCGTTCGGCGCTCCTGCTGCTCCCGCAACTCAATCTGCATTTGGTGCTCCCGCTACGGCCTCCGCCTTTGGAGCACCTTCAGCCTTTGGCCAACTTGCTGCAAACTCAAACCAATCCTCCGTTTTTGGAAATGGAGGATCCGCATTCTCAAACAATTCAGGCTCCAGTGCATTTGCGACCAACCCATCCAACGCCAATCCACCAGCTTCGGCATTTGGACAGCAGACAACAAGCCCGGCGTCTGCATCCTCTGCGTTTGCATCTGCTAAGCCTTCTGCTTTCGGACAGCCCACGACATCCGCGTTTTCACAACCATCCGCTAATTCTGCGTTTGGCAATGCCGCACCAGCCTCTGCGTTTGGCGCAGCATCGCAGCCGCAACCCACCTCTGCATTCGGGAACTTGTCGCAGCAGCAACCTGTCAATGCATTTGGCAAACCTACCCAACCAACCTCAGCATTTGGCATAACAAGTGCTCCCTCGTCATCCACGTCATCCAAGGCGCCACCTCCGCCCGACTTCAAGAACGCGAGAGTGAGCTTCAAGCCGGGTCTCACACCGTACGATAGCCAATTGCCGCCAAACTACTTGTCGATGCTGCCCGAGCGGGTAGTACAGGCGTTTCGTGCGGACAAGTTTGAGTGGGGCAAGATTCCTGACTGGGTACCCCCACTGGAGTTGCGGTGAAGATTATACCTTATAATTATGTAGTAGATTCCCCTGTATCTAGTTATGTGTAGTATCGGTAATGGTGCATCCCGTTTTTTTGCACTTTTTCTGTGCTGGTTGGGGTACGCGCGTGGCCCCAGTCATCGGTGTGGCGGTGTACTTGTACGGAGCCGGTGTTTACAGTTGTTGAAACAAAGCCCTGTTGGTTTTGCCCTCCGCCTCGACGACACTGAGCTCAACAGCCCACCCTCGTCGTCCTCTGTCGCTTTAACGCGCCCCTATCGCTTGTCCTGCATCTGTTGGCTTCACTGACACCACTTCTGGACCGCCCCACCCCATTTCTCCCCGTTTCCACGTTTGCTCGCATTTCACTCTTCACGCAAAATCTCCTTCAAATCACGTCAAAAACTCACCGGAACTCTTCAAATATCTTCTGTACACGCTAATACACCCTCTTCAACTCTTTTCGTCTCCTCTACGGCCTTTTTTGCGGCCTTCCTGACTCGGTTTTGGCCTTCACCTCCTCCCGTCTCTTATCCTCGTTTCTCGCATCATGTTGGGCCACCAGTTTGCCTATTCGGCGGCACCGATCCGCAAAGTGAAGGAAGTGCAATTCGGAATCTTGTCTCCAGAGGAAATCGTGCGTGGTGGTCTCTTTGAGTTGTTGACTCAGCCTGACCCCTCATTTAGAAAGCGTACTCTGTAGCCAAGATAGAACATCCCGAGGTCATGGACGAGACCACTCGCAAACCCAAGCTGGGTGGGCTCATGGACCCGCGCATGGGTACCATCGACCGGAACTTCAAGTGTCAGACTTGTGGTGAAGGGATGTCGGAATGTCCGGGTCACTTTGGGCATATCGAGCTCGCACGCCCTGTATATCACCCTGGTTTGCTATCTCTCTCACTATTCATCATTTCTAGCTGCTAACAGCGCCATAGGCTTTATTTTGAAGGTTAAGAAGATATTGGAGTGCATCTGCGTAAATTGTGGGAAATTAAAAGCAGACATCGTGAGTTGGGTCTCCCTTTCCTCTACTCGTTTCGCACCCCACCTTTCCAAATTTCTGGGGGCTCTCTCCACATCGTGGTGAACCCCAAACCCGCACCACGTCAGTTTCTCGAACATCGAGGCGTTCCGCTACCCGTGGTCTTGTTGGCGCGCGTTTTCGGTCGCTTGATCGCCGCGTCATCAGCCTGGTGCTGGCCGGACACGCGGTTGCGTGGTGAAATGGGGGGCAGAACGAGGAGTGCGAAAAATGTGCACGTCGTGCCGCGTGGCCGATCGCTCTTGCGGCGTACCTGGCTTGCACTTTCACGCGATGTGGTGTATTCCCTCCTTCGTTGTTCCTTGTGGTGTTGCGCGGTGTCGTTGAATGTAGAAACACACGCTGACGTTTTTATCCCTATATTTCTTCTTTTGAACCTTTCTCTGAACCGTCATTGATTGCATGAAATGTAAGTCGGACCCTAATTTCGCGGACAAAATTCGCCACATTCGTGACCCAAAACGTCGTATGGCGGTTGTCTGGGCACATTGCAAGACCAAAATGATTTGCGAACCGGATGATCCCAAGGATGAAAACGCGGAGGAGGGAGAAGAGCCGAAGAAGGGTCACGGAGGATGCGGCTATGTACAGCCCCTGGTTAGGAAGGAGGCTCTCAAGCTTTTTGCGCAGTACAAGCGGCCAAAAGACGATGATGATGTTTGTAGACTAACTACTCCCCGCTCGCAATTTCTGACGAAGCTTGCAGGAGATGAAGTCGATACAGCCCGAAAAGAGGCTGTTTAACCCTGCGGACATCTATACCACGTTCAAAAAGATGTCCGATTCAGATCTTCATCTTCTCGGTCTTTCAGATGAGTATGCGCGCCCGGAATGGATGATTCTCACGGTCATGCCTGTCCCCCCGCCTCCCGTTCGCCCGAGTATTGCTGTTGATGGCGGCGCCATGCGCAGTGAGGATGATTTGACATACAAACTCGGCGACATTATCAAGGCGTCAGCCAATGTCCGACGGTGTGAGAACGAGGGCACGCCCGCTCACGTTATCACAGAGTTTGAGCAACTTCTCCAGGTGATCTTGGTTCTTTGGTGCTGAATGTTCTCCTTGTATTGACATGTTGTTCGCAGTTCCACGTCGCTACGTACATGGACAATGACATTGCTGGCATTCCCCAAGCGCTGCAAAAGTCCGGTCGTCCTGTGAAGTCAATTCGTGCGCGGCTAAAAGGAAAAGAGGGCCGTCTGCGGGGTAACTTGATGGGCAAACGTGTCGACTTTTCGGCTCGTACTGTGATCACGGGTGATCCTAATTTGGAGTTGGACGAGGTTGGCGTGCCGAAGAGTATCGCAATGAATTTGACGTATCCAGAACGAGGTCTGTGGCAGTACTCTTTCTGCCTTCTTCGACGAGAAGCTAAACCCTTTACAGTGACGCCGTACAATATCAGCTATTTGCAGGAGCTTGTTCGCAACGGTCCGACAGCTTATCCTGGTGCCCGTTATGTTGTTCGAGATACTGGAGAGCGGATCGACTTGCGGTATAACAAGCGTGCAGACGCCTTTCTGCAGTATGGCTGGATTGTCGAGCGGCATCTCAAGGACGGGGAGTAAGTTGATTGCCCTAACGTGACTCCCTATGCTATGCTAATCGTCATCCTCAGCTTCGTGTTATTCAATCGGCAGCCTAGTTTGCACAAAATGAGTATGATGAGTCATCGAGTTAAGTTAATGCCATATTCAAGTGAGTTTTGCCGCCTTCTATCATGTATCCGACTGATTTTGTCATAGCCTTCCGCCTTAACCTTTCTGTGTAAGTTTACTTAGTTGACGAGGCAAGCGGCGTTTTGTTATACCTATTTTAGTACACCTCCGTATAACGCCGACTTCGATGGCGATGAGATGAACATGCAGTAAGTGGATACTAGAGCTGAGGAGGCTGCATTCTTATTTTGTGTTCTAGTGTGCCCCAGAGCGAAGAAACGAGAGCTGAGCTCAGTCAGATCGCATGGGTTCCTCGACAGGCAAGTTCCTTGCACATTTTCAAGTCCTGTTCTTGACCTTCTTGACCCCTGTTCTTGACCTTCTTCTAGATCATCTCGCCGCAGGCTAACAAGCCCGTCATGGGCATCGTCCAGGACACGTTATGCGGTATCCGAAAGTTCACGCTTCGAGATACGTTCTTGGATTGGAACCAAGTCCAGAACATCCTCCTATGGGTACCGGAATGGGACGGGACGATTCCTATCCCCGCCATAATCAAGCCTAAGCCGTTGTGGTCGGGCAAACAAATTCTCAGTCTCGTCATCCCTCGTGGTATCAACATCACGCGAAATCCGGACGATAAAGCCAACAGGGCAAATCCTCCACTCGACGATGGGATGCTCATCGAAAATGGCGAGATTATCTTCGGAATTGTGGAGAAGAAGACTGTTGGTGCTTCGCAGGGCGGTCTCGTTCATGTCGTTTTCCGCGAGAAGGGGCCGGAGGCCACACGGCAGCTGTTCACTGGGTTGCAAATGGTCGTCAACTACTGGTTGTTCCACAATGGCTTCAGCATTGGTATCGGCGATACTATCGCTGATCGCGGGACCATGTCCTTCATCACACAGAAAATCGCATCATGCAAAGAGAATGTGGTCAAGATCATCGAGGATGCCACGCATGATCGGCTGAAGGCTGCTCCCGGTATGACGATTCGCGAATCCTTTGAGAAGATGGTGGAGCGCGAGCTCAATGTTGCTCGTGACGATTCTGGACAATACGCGCAGAAGAACTTGAAGGAGGATAATAATGTCAAGCAGATGGTGGTTGCCGGTTCGAAGGGCTCGTTCATCAACATCTCCCAGATGTCCGTCTGTGTGGGGCAGCAGAGTGTGGAAGGGCGTCGTATCCCTTTCGGCTTTCGGCATCGGACGCTTCCCCACTTCACCAAAGACGATTTCAGTCCTGAGGCCCGTGGCTTCGTTGAGAACTCCTACCTTCGGGGACTCACGCCGCAGGAGTTCTTCTTCCACGCCATGGCCGGACGTGAAGGTCTGATTGATACCGCTATCAAAACTGCGGAGACGGGTTACATCCAACGGCGATTGGTGAAAGCGCTGGAGGACGTCATGGTGTGCTACGATGGGACGGTCCGGAACTCCCTCGGTGATCTCATCCAATTCGTCTACGGCGAGGATGGTATGGACGGCGCTTTCATCGAGAAGCAGAACGTCGATACTTTCGCTTGCAGTGATGCAGCTTTCAGGCATGACTACAAAGTTGATGTAACGGACGGGAAGAGTGGGTTTGCGCATGGGGTGTTGCAGCTCGGACTGGACGACAATTCGCTCGAGCTTCAGGCCAAGTTGGACGAAGAATATGCTCAGCTTCTGGAGGATCGGCAGCTGATGCGTTCCTTCATCTTCCCTCGAGCGGAGCCCAATATGAACTTTTACCTCCCGGTGAACCTTCTCCGCGTCATCCAAAACGCTGGCCAAATCTTCCACATCGACCACCGACAACCGAGTGACCTGGAGCCGGCGTACATCATCGATTCTGTCAGGGAGCTTGGCGAGAGGCTCATCGTTGTCCGAGGAGATGATCCTCTCAGTAGAAAGGCGCAACAGGACGCTGTCTTGCGATTCCAGATACAACTTCGCTCCACGTTCGCTTCTCGACGTGTACTCGAGAAATTCCATCTCAACCGCGAAGCGTTCGATTGGGTCATGGGCGAAGTGGAGTCCAAGTTCAATCAAGCGATCGCAAACCCTGGTGAAATGTGTGGGACGTTGGCTGCGCAGTCGATCGGAGAACCGGCCACTCAGATGACTCTGAACACGTTCCATTATGCTGGTGTATCCAGTAAAAACGTCACGCTCGGTGTTCCGCGTCTCAAGGAAATCATCAATGTCGCCACCAACATTAAAACCCCTTCCCTTACTGTATACCTTGCCCCCGAGATCGCTGTCGAGCCTACGCGTGCGCAGCTCGTGGCTCATGAGCTGGAGTACACCTCTTTGCGGACGGTCACTTCAGCGGTCGAGATATGGTACGATCCCGACCCTAGCTCGACCCTGATTGAAGAAGATATGGCATTCGTCGAAGACTTTTTCGCCATTCCGGACGAAGACGTCGAATCTAAGCTTCATCTTCAATCTCCTTGGCTGCTCCGGCTTGAACTCAACCGCCAGAAGATGGTCGGCAAACTCTCTATGGCTTACGTAGCCAGTCGAATCGCGGAAAGCTTCAAAACTGATTTGTTCGTCATTTGGAGTGAGGACAACGCCGATAAGCTCGTTATCCGGTGTCGTGTGTTGGGCGGAGGAGACAAGGACGATGATGGCATGGGCGAGATTGAGGAGGACATTTTCCTCCGCCAACTGGAGAACACCATGCTCAACTCGGTCAGCTTGCGCGGCGTCAAAGACATTCGCAAAGTCTTCCTCCTCGAGCACGCCAAAGTCGTAACCGAAGACGACGGTCGCATTGAGGTGCGCAAAAAAGGGGAGTGGGTTCTCGAAACGGAGGGTGTCAACTTGCAGACTGTGATGTGCATCGATGGGGTCGATTACAAGCGGACCTATTCGAACAGCTGCGTCGAAATCTTCAACGTCCTTGGTATCGAGGCCGCCCGCGCTGCGATTTTGAGAGAGCTACGGAATGTCATCGAGTTCGATGGGTCTTATGTCAACTACCGGCATCTAGCACTGTTGTGCGACCTCATGACGCACCGAGGGACACTCATGGCCATTACTCGTCATGGCATCAATCGTACGGACACCGGTGCTTTGATGCGTTGTTCCTTCGAGGAGACGGTGGAAATCCTCATGGAGGCAGCGGCAGTGGGTGAGAAGGACGACTGCCATGGCATTGCGGAGAACGTGATGTTTGGGCAGATGGCGCCTATGGGCACTGGAGCATTCGAGGTAGCCCTTGACATTGACATGCTCAAGGACGCTATCGTGGATCACCGGTTGCCTGTTCAGAACATGCTGGCAGGGCAGGTTGACGGTGGAATGACGCCGGGGCAAGTCGCAATGACTCCATACGACACGAATTCGCCGGTATGGCAGGACGGGGTCTTCAAAGGCGACCAGGCGTCCTTCTCCCCGCTTGCGGTCAACGGTAGCGACGACGGTCCGAACTTCACGACATTCCAGCCCGGATGGGGTCAGACCCCCACTCGTGGCGACATGTCACCCGCAGGACCTCAGTACAGTCCGAGCTCGCCCAACATGTACTCGCCGACGTCGCCCGGCTACGTCCCGCAGTCGCCGTTTGGGACAGCAACGTCGCCTTTCGGAACATCGCCCTTCGCTACGTCGCCCTTCTACGATCGCAGTGCTCGTGGTCCGACATCGCCAACGTACTCACCTACATCCCCCATGATTCTACCTTCACCAGGATACTCCCCAGCAAGTCCTCGGTACTCCCCGACCTCCCCTTCCTTCTCTCCCACTTCGCCCCGGTACAGTCCGCAGTCGCCGTCGTTCAGTCCAACGTCACCACGATACTCGCCAACGAGTCCATCCTTCAGTCCTGCTTCCCCGCGGTGTACGTCGTCTTTTCTTCATAGATGTCTGTACTCACTCCTTTGTAGACTCTCCAAGCAAGTTTTCCGTTCTCATGACCGTTCTTTTACTAATCTATCTTCATTTTCCTCCCCTCATCTACAGCATGTACGCCGAATCTGCTCTTGTCATGTCCGTCTTACTAAACCTTCTACAGCTCCAGCGCAGTTGTCGCCCTCGTCGCCAAAATATTCGCCAACCTCCCCCATGGCGTCACCCTCGTCTCCGAAATACTGTTAGTCGTGCTTAATTGCTATCTGCCGATCTGATTATTGATTCCATTATCTAGCTCCCACCTCTCCGACGTACTCCCCGGCTTGTATGTTTTTCTATGCTCGCTATTGACCGAAGTATCAACTGACGATTGATCTTCTTCCCCAGCGCCCGCGTATTGTCAGTGTTACCTGAATCTATTTTTCTTTTTCCTTCTGACGTTGTTTCCTAGCTCCTGCTTCGCCTGCTTACAGTCCTACTTCACCGTCCTGGTCTCCTTCGAGCCCTTCTCAGACGACCACCAATGGGACGTCTCGAAGTCACTCATACCAGGCATCTCCGTCTTGGGATTAAGGAGGATGGACTTTGTTATTCCGCACATGTTTTCGTGTTTTCCATGCGTCGTTACCCCGGCGAGGCCACTATATCTAGCCTCTTTACTCCATCATTGTAGATTATCAACACCTCAACTATTGAGCTAGATATGGCCGTTGTATATATGTGCCCTTCAAGAGGTTGTATACTCGCAGGCTGCTGAGGTTGATAACCTTTTTGTCTGAATCAGCAACGCTGTGAGTCATCCAAGAGTCATCATCTTGATTCTTGAACTTTGAAGTCACCCTTGTCGACGCTCCTTCAATGGCAACTTCGACGACTGAACTTCCTCTGGAGATTGTAGAACTCATTATCGACCGCTTGTTTGAGGATCGTGACGCTCTCGAAACTTGCAGTCTCGTCGCGCTGAATTGGGTTCGATGTACTCGTTCATACCTCTTCTCCACAACAGTGTTGGAGAACACGCATTCTATTCACACCTTGCTTGAACTGCTTGAATCTCCGCTTTCTACAGTCGCGCATGCTATTCGTCATTTCTCCATTGAAGTAAGCTTCCGGTGCCACTTCAATCGGGAACAAGCGAACGACTATGCACCGTACTTGGCCCTCATGAGCGCCAGGCTGCCGTTGCTCGAATCGCTCGAATTCGTGCAGCACAGTTTAGGTGTCCGCTCCCATCGAATTAGCCCAGAGGTTACCCAGATCTTCCTACCACCGTGGTCGTGTTTCCAGTCTATAGGAACTCTAGTTTTCCGTTCGGTGGAAACCTCGCCTCACCTACTAGGATTCATCTCTTCATTTCCGAATCTTCGTGCACTGGAGATGAACGGTGTACAGTCGAGTCTGACTTCGCTCGGGAAACAACTCCCGCATATTCCGCCGCCCAGTATGCTGCAAAATTTGCGACTTTCGCGCTGCGCTGCGGAGGAGGTCTTGGACTGGCTTCTTTCATATGCCTCATCAAGTTCGACCAAGTTGTCCACGACCTTGCTCCAGCTCGGCGGTATATCTGACCAGCAGATAACTTCCATTGCGAAGTATCTTAATGTATGCGGGTCTATCCTTCAACATCTCTCTTTGTCGTTTCGCCTTTCGGACCGAGGTGTGTGATCTTTCTACCATCTAGCATCGTAAAATCATGGCTAGCAAATAGATTTCCTATCTCTAGACTTCTCTCACAATGTCTGCCTCCGGTATCTACGTCTCGAGCCAGATCTGTATTTCGAGGCCGTTCCGCAGCTATTATGCAGCATCGCATCCACAGCGCTGGAACAGATTGAATTGGTTATGCCGGGGAGACTCGCCCGCCTGTACTCGCACGATGAAAAGTCTTGGGCAAGGGTGGACCGGTTTCTTGTCGGACAGGAATTCGATAACGGGCTGGCGATAAGAGTGCAGTTGCATAGAGCTATAGACGAGGAAACGATTCGGGCGTATCTTCCACTTTGCACCGCTCGTAGGCTCATTTCCTATGTTTACAAGCCCGTATTGTATACAGGCACAACGTACTTTTCTAGTTGATATCTGAACTTGAAGAAACCTGGTTGACCGTGCAATTTCGTCTCGAGAATATCACTCATCGGCCGAAGAAAGGGACCGAGTGCCCACCTCTGTTTCAAAAGCATAAGTAGGCGAAAGTTGACGCTTTGTAACCATACACTTTGAGAGTCGGTAATCGATTTTATTGAAATCTTTTTGTCTACTTTGCTTTTGTGGATTTGAATTGCTCCCGCTTTTCTAATTCGAGTTTTGCTTCCTCTTCTACTTCTCGAGCAGCGGTCTCTGCCCACGCAGTGAATCCACCCTTCTTATAGGCATCACCCAGACGCTGTTGCGCCTCATCCCAGGACCATTCCTGCTGAGCGCCGGTCGAGACCGTAGAGCTTGGAGTTGATTCCACGGGTAAAGCCAGAGCATTACGCATTCGAGCAGCATACAGCGGCATTCTGTTGATAATGGCGAGTCGCATTTGCACAGCGAAATCTTCCATCTGCATTTATATGAGGAACTGACAGAGCAAGAAGAAAACAAACACGTACATTATCCACTTCCAAATATCTGCGCAGACCCCAAACTCCAGCAAACGCGACGCTGGTCACGATCAAAGTTGCAGTACCGAAAGCTTTGAGAAGATACGTTGCGACATTAAATTTGTCGTTGGGGTCTGGTGGTTGAGGAGGGACACCCCAGTTATCGTCGTCGTCCCAGTTGGCGCCTTTTGGTAGGTCGGCTTCGCTCGGGAGCGGGGGTTCTGTTGCAATGAAAGAAAAGGGCGAGGAAGTTGCCATTGCAGTGGGAGCCGTTGACATAGAGCCAATTCGTCGCGGTGGAGGGGTTTTCAGAGAATTTAGACTCAGACGTTGGTGGTTTCGCATCCTCATGAGGTAGACAAGAGGCGCTAGAGTTAAAAACGTTCCGGCGGCCAGCTGAGGTCTTTTTCAGATCCACAACACCAGGCGGCAGAAGTAGAGCTACCGCAGTGACAGGTATCCATTTATGGCGGCGAGGCGGCGCTGGCGCGTCGTCCGAGTCGAGGTGGTCCATGGTAAGTATCAACGGTTTGTAGTGAACATTGACAAAAAAAGTTTTTTGAATTTCTGTTTGGCATCCGGTTCCGATATAAACTCGTCCAGCGTCCATATATAGCAAATATATAGTAAAAATGCAAGTAGATAGTAGTACAGTGTAGATATGAGGTCTATAGATATATAACTGAGCTAGGATACCATGAATTGTGTCAAAGATCGCATAAATCGATAACCTCCTGAGGGGGAACTCTGGAGGGAACATTTCGACGCGGAGGTTTCACCAACCTCGATACAGGAGGAGGGCTGTCTGAATCACTGGAGATGTCGATAACAGGCAATTCGCGTGCATTAGATCGACCATCTCTTAGTGGCGTCGGGGAAGGTGCCCTAGCGCCCGACAGTTTTGCACCCGGGGAGTTGTGCTGCGCTGATTTACGTGGGGATTTCGTGAGGCGTGAAGTTCGAGAATTAGAATGCGAATCCGAGTCTGATGATGGGGGAGAGTTGCGGCGTTTGGGAGGGGGAAAGTCTTCCTTCGAAAGCGGGAACGGTCGTGGTACGTGCTTCGCAGCAGGGACAGGCTTTGCTTGTGTTGGAGGCACGTCCTCGCTGTTAGATTCCTCTTCCTCCTGGTAGTCGCGAGACCGCGAGGGACCGGCTTTCGGTTGAGGAGGCGGTCGCGCTGGCGTCGATGCGGACAGAGTGGAATGGTGCAGAGATTTGGGCCCTGCGGCGACTGGCACGGACACAGCTGGAATGTTGTTCTTGCGACCCATTGCCTCCTTCAAAGGGAAAAAATTCTTGAGGTGCGGCTGGGAGATGTCCGTGGTCGTCGTTCCTTTCTTTTTCGTGAGGTCTCTGACGACGCGAGGTTGGGGTAGTTCGAATGGGTCAGCAATCTTCGCTGGCGGGACATTCTCGCGGACCACCTCCGGCTGCTTCCCCTTCCCAGGCGCTTTGGGAGCCAGTTTGAAAGTAGGAAGTTCATCGTCGGAGGCACCGTCCGAATCCGAATCGAGCACCGGCACCACCTTCGCTTTCGCTTTGGTTGCTTTGGGCTTCTTCGGCGTGACGGGCTCGGATTCTTCCTCCTCCTCAGGGGCAGCCGTGGGTTTGGTCTTCCGAACAGCTTTCTTCGGGGAGGGCTTCGACTTTGCAGCTTGTTCCACATCCGACGTCTTGGATTTCGGGTTGCGTTTGGCGGGTGCGCGTTTGGTCCCGGGTGCAGTTTTCTTGGCTTTCTTTTCGGCTTTCGCTGTTTCCTTCTCCTCGAACTCCCTCACAAGACGAGGCTCTGCTAGGCGCAGCATAGACGCCGGCATCCAGACTAGCACCTCTTTCTCCTCTCTGGCTTGCCTCTCTTCCGGTGTGAGAGTCTCGGCGGTACCGCCTTCCCCCTCATTGCCCGACTCAGTAATCCCGGCCCATTCATCAGCGTCAAGCGGCCGTCGATCATTTTTCAGGCAAGACTCAGCTAAACGCACCAGCTGCCGTGGTCGGATCTCGATCCGGTATTCCAGGATATGGTCCGTCGACGTATGTTCCCTTGAACGGGTGATTCTGGTGAAAAGAGGTTCGGAGTCTTCATCCTCGTCATCCTCGTCTTGTACAGTCAACGAAGAAAAATGCTTCGTTATGAGTTTCGAAGGCGTTCCTTCAACTTCCAGCTCCCCGTTCTTAGTCGGGGTGGAAGGAAGGAAGTTACGATGACGGCGCTTGTCCTCGATTTCCAATACACTCCTTCGTAAGATACGGAGGACGGCACCATGCCATATAACAGTTTTAAACCGCTTGATGATAGCATCGCGGTACCCCCATTCGAAATAGCGCTCACAAGTAGCCGCGAGCTTTCCAAGGTCAGGCTCCTTCGCCCAGGTGAGCTTGAGATTGTCCTTTGAGCGGCCATGCGATTCAGACGTGATCGGATTGACATATGAAAGGAGGATGTCGATGTCGGGGAAAGCATCCGGCAGTGACGACGCCAGCGCGCGTCGTTTCGAACCTATGTAGCCTTTGGAGTCCGTTAGCAGTTCGTGTCTGATCTGATTTCTCCAGTTGTGGAGGAACTCCGGCAAAGCGTCTCGTGTCCGGGTTTTGGCGGCTTCGTAGAGAGTGCGGCCAAACCCATAGCGAACGAGAGCCTTGGCAATATTTGGACCGCACCCAGTCATGCCACTGGTATCATAGTCCCCTCCACTGCACAACCCGATGAGGATCATGTCGCCACGGGTGAACGAGACGTCCGGATGTTCCTTAATGTCCTGCATGCGATAGACACGCGTGTGGTTCTTGTCATCTCTGCCTTCTGAGTTGAGAACAGGGTTAGAACGATTGCCTGATAGATTATTGCTTGGACTGCGGGCAATTATGTCGGTTGAGATAGAATCAGGATATGAAGGGTGTTCTTACTTTCGAATAACTGTTGTGGCACCAAACAAAAAATTGTCAACGTCGTCCGAGAGGATCCCGTCTATGACCCCAATTCGGTTGAGATATGCAAGCTCCGCCTCAGCTTCACCCGGAGCCTAAATCATGCGGGTCAGGACAATGTAATATCTGAGATGCACGGCACTTACCGTCCTCCACTCGAACCCAAACGATTCAACAATATCCTTCATGCCATTCGAAAGCTTGTGACTCCCTGTATTAATTTTCTTGCCGCGCTTCACCTTGGGTCGAAGCGGTCCGTCGAAGACAAAAAGTGGCAGAAACGGCGAGTGCATTAGGGTGGCACAGCGGAAGAATAACGTCCGTAACTCGGGGTTCTCTCCCTCCTTCCCATAGGCGGCATGGAAGAACCATATACTGGCGTCTATACCAATTCGGAAACCGCGAAAGCCGTTGGGATTGGCTTCAAACCCCTCTCGAACGGCAAGGTCGGTGAGAGAACGAACTTTGGCGGCGGGGGCCAATTCCTGGAGACGAGTTAGTTGACAGTGTGTTTTGTCGACAGCTAGAGAATAGCTTGCCTTCCATAGTCCAGGGACACCCATCGTGCCGAATGCACTTAATGAGTCGGGACGCGATACTGGTTCGTTTGTGACCGACGTAAGCACGTGGTGTGACACGTCGTTCTGGTTGAATTGATGTAGATCTATTTATAACACTACCGCCCATCGATATTTGATATCATCATTGATGTGGTTGAATTTTCTTATCTGGTTTCATACACACGATATATTCAAAGAAGAAGGAAGATACGAGTACAATAGAAGTATAACCAGTTTAATCTTTACAGCGGCTTGGTCAAAACTGGGAACTCGCTAATACGGAGCTTCGTAGACTGTAGAAAAAGCGCATCAGCACTCGTTGCTAGAGATGAGGAAGTTTTCTTACACCGTACGGAGTCAAAGTAATAGTAGTATTTGCGCCAGTGCAAGCAGGATTCGTCGGAGGAGATGCCGCGTAGGTCGGAGCCGCAACCGCCCAATTGACGAGACAAGCGTTAACAGTGATCTTGAGCGGTGGCAATCCCGAGTCAAAGATGGGAGAGGGAAGAATTCCAGAAGCAGGAGGAGAGGAGGTAAATTTCAACGTAGCCGGGTCGATAGCATACTGCCAATTTGCTGTGGCATCAAATTCGAGATCCTGAGCCATGGGTTGTCGAGCATTAGTGGCCAACACCTTCTGTGATCGTGGAACTGTATGATTTCTCAGTCTCAAAACAACAAGAGTAGGGATCAAATTTCTTACTGTCGAAAGCATAGTGCAGAGGACCTCTGTGCACAGCGATGGATCCGTGAGGTCGCGATTCTGGAAGTTGGTTCAGCAACCGGCGTGAGAACAGCCAGAACACGCACCAATAGTGATAGGCGCGGGAAGCTGAAGCACAAATTTAGTTGTACCGGCTGCTACGCTTACTGCTTGAAGCCCATTAACAGGTGCGACCGGCTTAGCAGCGGCGCCATTGACAGCAATAGTCCCCCCAACAACCCAACTCGGAATGCGAACGTAGTAGGTGAACGCGGACTTGGCAACGAGAGTCGTGGTCAGTGTGTCGCTGAAAGGGTACAGCCTTATTGTACAGCTAAGCCGAGTGAAATTCACAGGAAAATTGAAATTGCGTACGTTGCGACGTTAGCAGTCACCGCATTACCTGCAAATTTTCATGAATTGTCTGCATAAATTAAGCTGTAATAGTGAACAAACCGGATCCTAAAGTGACCGAAGTTGAAAACGGCCCCAGATACACTTGTACGAGAGAAAGATTGTCCGGAGTTGTTACAAATGAACTTGAACATCGTGAGTTGTTGATTCGCATCGAAATGCAACCGAGCTAACTTGGTAATGAACTTGGGCCAGCCTTGAGGATGGTTCACGGTGCAACACCTAATCGTTCAAATCGATGAAGTTATAATAGAGGATAGCTAGCATCGTTTCGCTTACGGATAGTTTGGCTCCAGTCCGAAGACGTTACTGTACGGCCCTGAGGTACTTTCAAAAAAGACTGTCCAGCACCCTATCATACTCAGACTCACCATCATTGGCGAATGGGTTGGTCGACATATTCCTTGCTGCGATCTGATTCTGCTGTTGAAGATATTGCCTGTGTGTCTTTCAAGTCCCTATCAGTATATTGAACCGTGGAGAAAACCAACCTCGACCACATATCTATTCACCGACATGATTAGATTCGTTCGAAAAAAAAATGCCTTCACATCAACACGTACTGCCCGTCAGGGTTCCAGGAAGCGCATTATACGCTATTCTTTCCACCTGCCACAAAGTTGGAATGCGTCAAACATGTTCAACATGACACTCACTCGATCAAGGAATTTCGGGTCCCCGATAACTTGGTACAGGAAGGAGCCGGAAAACATGGTTTCCTATGACGAAATCAAGACGAATGAGATTTTTACTTGACAGAAATCCGCATACCACAACCAGGCAGAGCTCAGTCCTACGAATATCGGATTTCATCAGGACATGTGATGTTCGGAACGCGAAGTGAATCAGACCCTCTGATGGCCTCGAGCCCAGCAAGGTACTCGTCTGCAGCGTAGATACCGCTTGGTCGGCCATGATATTGGAATAACAGATCCCATCCTTGACTTGCTGTATCGAGATCTATTACAGCGTTTGAAATGAGTTGACACTGAGAACGCGGACAGCGAAAATACCAGATTGATTGTGCGTGAACCGATAGGTTGCTGGCAAAGCCTTGAGCCCTTCCGCCATATTCACGCCATGCCACTGAACAAACACCGTCAGGATTGGAGCTCGCGGCATTGAGTAGTAACAGGTACCGTGAGAGGCAGGTTGAACGGATTCGGCGTATGTTCAACTACAATGATACACGTTGGATATTTGACTGTGCGGAGTAAGATGTGCGCAACGTACCGGCTGTGGTTGGGAAGAACTTTGCGCATTCAGATATTGAACGAGTTAAGATTATTTAGAAACCAAAAGTGCATACCTGCTTCGAGAACACTTTCTCCCAAGGAACACCAGTCCATTTCAACCGCTCCATGGTATCGATGAGGAGAGCCTGGCTTGCTGTGCCTTGCGGATGATTGTCGTAGAGCCTAGTTAAGTATAATTTTAGCTGCTAAATTGTAAGCCCGAGTGATTTGTGAAGGTACCATTGCAGAGTGATGACGAAGTCCTCCCTGATACGCGGTCACTTCGGGAATCTTAGGTCGAAATAGGCATAAAAACAAACCAGCGAGTTGCGGTCCAGTCCTCCACGCCTACTTTTCTTCAGCGAAAACGAACAGCAGAGGATAGATGCGGACCCGTATTGTTGCTTCGCAACATGGAATTGGCAAGATTCACGAATTTATACAACGCAGTGACGACCGAGTTAGTCAACGAAGGATCGAATTCGGTCATCTGGATGGCGCCAAACATGAACGGATATCTATGGCACGCGTGAATCAAGTGCAAATGAGCGCAAAAAATGAACCAACCTTCCCCACAAGTAACGAGGCTTGGTGGTTCCGACCTCAGGTCCCAGCCAACCAGTCGAATCTTGATGGCTGAGAACATACGACAAGAATGCAGAAGTTTTCGCATTGATGGCGGAATTGTTGACGAGGACTGAATGATTCAATCTCGGCGAGCGAGAAAATACTCTTAAAAAATAACTTACTTCCATTTGGGACCATTGCGTTGAACCAATAGCTTCCGGCTAGAACGCTCGGATTGATCTACGCACGCAGGTGGCAGTGATATGGATATAACGGACCTTCTTCGAGGCTAGAATAAGCGGATGTTCCGCCAGTCCAGTCGGTTTGGGAGACGCTTGTGGCAGCCTAAATGAGCTGAACATATTCTCTCGCAACTCTGAACTACGAACTAATTGTAAAATTCATGTTCGTGACCTGCAAGCCCGTTGGTTTGAACCATCAGCTACAATTTATTATCAAGATGCTGAATCTCGTTGAGAAATGCATGCAGACTAACCTGGTCAAAAAGCCATCCGGTGGGTTTGATGGCACCGAGCGGAATCGAAAGAAACTTTTTAGGAGCCACTGCGAAGTGAAGTTGTAGTGTCAGAATTACTATATGCAATTCAACCAATCAACGAACAGGTAGTGGCTTGTCCTGCGGCTCCCCAAAAGAAAGGGAGACAGGCCAGCAATTGAAAAAAGGGGGACTTCATCTTGCGCCAATGAGCCGGTCATGGCAGCACACTTGGGCTATTTAACAGCTTCGCCACTCCGACAGCTAAAGATAGTTGCTCGTGATAGAAGGCCACCGACTTTGGAGTTCATGTGCATGACTGTCTGAATTCGCCGAGCGGACCGCCAGAGACGCGACGGGGTTCGTTTCAGCATGTGGTTGAGAGGGTCGTATTTTCGTAGAGCATGGGTAATTGCAAGGGTTTTGAGTGCAGGAATTCAACGAGAAGCAATTCGCATGTATTCAGAGTGAAGGAAAAAAAACTAGTGGATGACCGGATATTTCGACGGCAACGGGAAGGCTTCAAGCTTGGCGGTACCGGAGCATTCGAAGCTATCGAGAACTTGGAAAGGTCGAGAGACCAAGAAAGGACCGAAATCACTCCACTTATCGAGCAAAGTTGTCGTTGAAAAGCTCTTACTGGTCAGGAAGCAACAGCGGTCCGAGCGACATAGAGAGAAACAGAGAGAAACACGGGTCCGGATGCTATCTGTTGTCATGAGGTATGCCTTCTTGTCGCATTCGAATAAGTACTGTGAGAGCGTACGAAGGCAGAGATATGGTCAGAAGGGACGAGGCGGTCCCGAGAGTCCAGAATTCGCGTCCTCGTCTACACCTTTTCGCCTGTTCTTACGATTCATCGGAATAAATGCATGATTTTCGCCATTTTTTTGCACTGAGGACGAATTTGTTGAATTTCGAGATGGTGAGCTCCACCAAAAAGGTTTTCATGACATCAATTGGGTTTCGTAAGCACAAAATGGCTTTCCAGAAACCGACTAAAGCGATCCTCACACCTGCTCAACTCGAATACTTCCAGACCTGCCCGACACACAACCAGATTCTCGACTACATTGGCGTCCTCAACGATGCCGTCGTCGGCGTAAAACTCAGCGCCGAATGCCAGCAGTCCGACGTGCGCTAGGGATTTCACTCGGTGACTCGGAACATCGAGTGCTCAAGGATTAACAGGGAGTAACCGCCCTACTCAAAATTCTTGATGAAGTAGAAGCTACTGCGCGCGCAATCCCACCCGTTGAGAATGCTGCCTCGCGGTTTGGCAATCCTGCGTTCAGGACTTTTTACGATCGCGTTTCTGAGGCGCGCGTTGTTCTATTTCTTCTCTCGTGAATGCTGCTAATTCTACTCTGGACTTCCAGCTCTCCCCATCTCTACACGCAACACTCCCGATACCCGCCGATGCGCGCGAAGAAGTCGGGGCTTACTTTGTCGAATCATGGGGAAATCGGACGCGAATCGACTACGGGAGCGGCATGGAGCTCAATTTCCTGTGTTGGCTGTATGTCAAATGCATTCAGGATGTACCCGATCTGACTCATACGATCCAGGATGTGTTTAGAACGCCTCGAGGTGCTGCAGCAAACCGACCACACAGCACTCGTCGTGCGGGTGTTCTGGCGATACATCAGCATCATGCGCATCCTACAATCGACCTACTGGCTCGAACCCGCGGGCTCGCATGGCGTATGGGGCCTAGACGACTATCACTTTCTACCTTTTCTGTTGGGTGCAGCGCAGCTGCGAGGTTCGTCGCCGTTCGAGATGTGCTGCTCTTCTCTGTTGGCTGACTGGCCCTAGGCCATAAATTCATTCGACCAAAAGCCATCCACGACTCCGAAATCGTAGAGGAATACGCTAAAGAATACATCTACTTTGCCTGCATCCAGTTTATCAATTCGGTAAGCACTTGCTTGCCCTAACCGCCCAGCCTACCCCGTTGATCTTCGACGCAGATAAAAACCGCCTCCCTACGCTGGCACTCCCCAATGCTAGACGACATCTCAGCCGTCAAAACATGGGATAAAGTCAACTCCGGCATGGTCAAGATGTACACCGCCGAAGTCCTGGGCAAGCTGCCCGTCATGCAGCACTTTCTGTTCGGGTCGCTGCTGCCATGGGATGGACCTGTTGTCTTATCGGACGATTCGGAGAGTGCTAACGGACATGATCACGGCCCAGGGCACAAACACGAAGGCTGGGGCGATTGTTGTGGGATACCCGTCCCCAGTGCGTTTGCGGCTGCAGCGGCGGATTCTGAGCGCAAGAATGGTGCGCGTATTGCTGGGGAGGGTATCAGAAGGGTGCCCTTTGATTGAATGTAGTGCGGTGAAGAAGCCAAGCTAACAATGTGTTCTTATGATTGTGGAATGTAATATGCTTCAACGACTGCGAAACACCTTGCAGCCTTCAATTCTCCGCATTTCAAGTGCTCAAGCGCTCAAAGCGCTCAAACCTTTGGTGGTCTCGATCTATGTGCGTAAATAATATTGGGCTAGAATGCGACTATGATTCGAATTTCGCGAAGACCAATTCATGCATACGAGGAGTCAAAGAGGGAGCCCAACATATTGAAGGGCCAACTACTAGTAAAGTACGACTACAATGCTAAACAGAATACAAGACGAGAGAAAGAGAGAGAAAAAAATCTTTAACGTGCGTTTGGCTTCCGCGCGCAAAAGGTAGACGAGACCAAATGCGCGCGTACTGAGCCCAGAGCCCGCGACAAGGGAGCACGAGGATGGAGACAGAGCTCGCACCCTTCTCTGGGAAAGAAACACTCACTTTGAACCCACCGTGGAACCGAAAGCGCCTTGAGGTGTTGACGCGTCCTGTATTGAGACGCGACTTGAGCGCTTGAGGTTGATGCCTTGACGCGCCGAGTCTTGACGCGCGAGTTGAAGCCTTGACCCGCCAGAGCTTGAGCGCGACTTGAAGCCTTGAGGTTGAAGCCTTGACGCGCGTGTCTTATGGCGCGACTTGGGGTCTTGAGGTTGAGGCGTCGAGCTCGTCAAGGCTTGAGACGCGTCTTGAGGCCTTGAACCGTCTTGAGCAGTCTCCCACTGAGGTCTTGAACAGCGACGCAGAAGATCCAGAGACTCGGAGAGTGGGCGAGACTGCAAGTGTGGACGATGATCGTCAGTACAATTTCATGAGATGAAGAGAAAATCCAACGCACCGAGCTGCAACTGGAACAAACGGAGCCATACGACCAGGCGAGGACGCGAGATGAGCAAGGCGAGATGAGGTGAAGATCCAACCTACTAGGCGAAGTGGAGAAAAGTCAGTTTCGAGACATTGGGGAGAAGATGACTGTTACACACCGAATGCGATGAAGGCTCGACGACTAGGCGAAACGAGAGCGACGAGAGTTGAGGTCTTGAGGTTGAGGCTTGACGCGCATATCTTGCGGCGCGAGTTGAGGTCTTGAGGTTGATGCCTTGACGCGTTAGGCTTGAGACGCGGCTTGAGGTCTTGACGCGCATTATGAAGCACGGCTTGAAGTCTTGAGGTTGAGGCGTTGACGCCCATATCCTGCGGCGCGACTTGAGGTCTTGAGGTTGCTGCCTTGACGCACCAGGACTTGAGACGCGGCTTGAGGCCTGAGGTCTTGACGCGCAAATATTGCGGCGCGGCTTGCGATCTTGACGCGCCAGAGCTTGGGACGCGGCTTGAAACCTTGAAGTAGAGGTGTTGACGCGCATGTCTTGCGGCGCGGCTTGAGGTCTTGAGGGGTCTTGAGCAGTCTCCCACTGAGGTCTTAAACTTGCATCTTGAGGAGCCTTGAGCAGTTTCCCACTGAGGTCTTGAATGGCGACGGCGAGGCCTGCATCTGCATGATCATCAGCTCGAGTTGAGAGACGATGAAGAGGAAAGGCGACGCACCGAGGAGAAACCTGAGACGACCAATTCGACTAGGCGAGGATGCGCAATGAGCTGGGCGAGATGGTTGAGTCGAGACGAGAGTGGGTGGGATGTGGCTGACATTAGACGCAAAGCCAACCTAGGCGATGTTGAGAGAAGGCAGTTCTGAGACGATGAAAGAGCATCAAGCTTACACACCGGGACGTTGAACGCTGAATAGTAGGAGACAAGGCGAGATGAGGGAATATCAAGAGCAGCTCAGGGGCCTGAGGCTTGGAAAGGTGACCCAGTTGGGAGATGATGAGAGTAGAGGAGAGAGAGTGAGAGTCACTTTGAATGTCACAGGTGGCTGACAATTTATACTCTGTCCGGCAATTTCCGAGCCCGGTTAGACTCTCGAGTCAAGGTCAGAGGCGTTTTCGGTTGAGAAGGGAGGAGAAACGAGTTGAGGAGACTTTGCGCTTGCGAAATTGAGCAATACGGGTTCAATCTATGGATATAAGTTGCGATCGATCCACTCGAGCGGAAACGCCACCCTGACGAAGAGGAAGGAGCAAAGGAGCATTGATGACTTGCGATCGGGAAATTGGCTTGGTGGATGCTTGCGGAAGACGGCGAATTCAGAACGCGGATCTCGCGCAGGACGGATGCAGAGAGCGGTGTTCCGCTCACATGACCGCGTTTTGATTGCTCGACTCTGCACTCACTCGATTGAATGCCCTTGCAGCCCAGCTTGAGCTTACCTTCGAACCTAGGCTCCCAAAGCCGTGAAACGGATAGGTGTTAACAAAAATACAAGTTTTTCTGCTCAAGTTGTACACATACGACAAGCCATTAGATTAACATTGACGCGCAGCTCTATCCCACCATACTCCGTTTACGACCGCGCAATCGGACTGAACGAGGCTCGTCAGTGAAGGTCCGCTGGTGAACAGAAAGAGATACGCGCCGTCATCTAATCGTCGTTTGATTGGTGTCCACTCCTTCCCCATGGCTTCTTCATACGCCTTGAGGACAGAAGCAAATAGCGGCTCTGATTCGGGGTGCGTGGATGAAAAGGCGCGTTCGAGAACGTATAGATCGACCGCTTTGTCTTCTACGAGGCTGGAATGGAATGACAGACCGAAATCAATGAGGACCTATGTAAGACACATTGAAGTCAATTGAGAAAAGACAGAGGTGAAGAAAGCCCACTAGTTCGGTGGTTGATTTTTGAGGCTCGGGAGAGTGGAACGAGGATGGATGGCGAAGCATCATGTTGGAAGTGGTGAGGTCTCCGTGAATTACATCGGCTAGGTGCATTTTGGCGATCTCTTGCCCGATGAGTTGCATAAGGGCATCTAAACGAAGTTATTGCCCAGAGCTATCGGATATTGCAAGAAACCTACCCACTGGGGTGCCGTATTCCTCTAACGAATCAGATCCAGAGTCGTGTTGTTCTTCCTCCCCACCACCAGGAAGCAGTTTCCGTACGCTCTGCCCCTGGATCCATTCGATGGCTAGTACACCTTCTGATACATCGACCATCCGAACGCCGGGCACATGTACGCCAGCGCTAGAATTTGTTAAATTAAAGAAACGCAACGAAAGACGATGTACCGCAGACATTTCAGCAGCGCCCTTGCTTCAGCACTGACGCGGGTGCGCGTCAACGAGGCATCTAAGGTTGAATGTCGATATCCTTTGCGAAATCGATGCTTAAGGAGAACTGGGGGATCGGAGGGGTCGGAAGTTAGGTTTGCCTTGTAGACTTTCTACTTTGTGAGAAGGATGGCATGAGACGGCTGGAATGAGTAACAGCGATGGGGACTTGCTGCTTCTGCGCCTTGGGATATCAGTGTCGCGGTCGATATGAGCTTGAGCGATGAGGAAGCCATTCGACTCGTCGTATGTACTGTACTTGAAGTTAGACTACAATTCAGCCAATCGTTTACTGGTGTGACATGTCACACATCACGCAAATTGTTGTTCGTGAATCACATCAAAACTACCATATATGGTATGCCGGCATTAATTCGGCATATGTCGGCAGTATGCCGGCCTTGTCCGTAACCGGCCATCACTAACAATTGGCTGGAATTGAGACTTGGCTTTGACCATCATGACACCTTCGCCACCTCCTCCCCCCGGTTTTTCTAGTCCTCTACAGGTTTCTATCTCTTCGATAAAAGCGGCACTCGAGAAACTGGACATTGGTATTCCTGTCGAGGATGTGGTCAAGGCTGTTCAAGCTGAGGAAGCGGCCCAGCGTAAGTTAATCAACCTCCTAGTTCATACTTGCACTCTGACGCCGATGGTCCCTCCAGTTGCTACCCATCCGACCCCGCAATACGCTGACACTAATTCTACGCTCGTCCCTTGCGATCTTACTCAACGCGTGAAGGAACACCGCCGCCGTCTCATGGAACTCACAAGGGAAGCGTTTCCTGACGGCAAGGTGCCAGCCCCATACTATTGGACTCATAACTGAGCTGGTGCTCCAATTATGAGTGCCTCAAGGTGCCTCAGCCGCATGTTTGTACAACAGTAACATTTGTATCTTGCTTATCGCCAACCTTGTATTTTGCTACCACTGTCTATATTCGCTTTATTGGTGCTCTCTCGAGTTTGTGAGTTCAGGAGTTTGTGAAGTTGGGTTGCATGAACTAACGGCCTCATCCGAGTATTCAAGGCACCCACTGTCGTCTTTCATACGAAGGAAACTTGGACCTTCGCGGCTGCACTCGTCCCTGCACATCTTCGTCTAAATGGCGCTAGCCTGTCCTGCGACGCTCGCAAGACTCGCGCCACTTCCTGTTGCACTGTCCTGCTTGGAAGCATCTCCGTCAGCCACTCCAGCAAGTGTCCTCGCAACTGTCGATGTCCCATCTGCTCTCCCATCCCGCGCTGCTGAAGTTTGTAGTAATATTATCGCAGCAACCCGAAGCTGCTCCCAATCCCGTTTCCTCTTTATCTTATTCACTCGATGCTCTACTGATTTCATTCCCCCGTCCTTATACTCCTTGTAGTCACGTACCAAATCGGCGGTCAACCCAACCACCTCTCGCTGTCGCTACCACCTTTGATCACGCCTCTCGAGTCCCCAGATATCCCCTACCGTATCTCTACTTATTTCCTTTCCTCCTCCTAATATAATTTACGCACCCTCGAATACTCCACTAGTGTACTATCGTGTAGTCTTCGGGCCAGGTACGATAACAATAGAACCTTATTTAAATCGAGTATTTGGCTGCGCTTCCCCAATTCGGCTTTCGCTTTGACCGCCACCTGGACGCGTTTGCAATGGACGCTGTAACGCGCATGCCATCTCCGGCGCCGCCTGCGCTTCCCCCGCCGCCATTAGCCTACGACGAATATCTCCTTGAACAACATACACCACTGGTAATTGACAACGGATCGACTAACTTGCGGTATGGATTCGCGACGTCGGATTCACCCCGGTCAGGGCTGAATGTGATAGCGAAATACAAGGAGCGAAGGACGAATAAGCCTCTCCTGCTCTTTGGTGATGGCGTGGACGTGGAGGGTGGTGCGAGGATACAGGCGCGGACGCCTTGGGAGGGTGATGTGTTGCTCAATTATGATGCATTGGTGGGTGGTTTCTTTGGTCTGTCAGTATACACTCAACGACGCAGGAAAATGCGTTAGACTACGCGTTTATACAACTCAGTATCGATACCGACACGGTCGAACACCCGATAGTTATGACTGAACGTCTTTGCTCGCCTATGCACTCAAGGTCGCGTAAGTTATCCATTTCGTCGCGATTTCGAGTGCTCATGTGCACCAGTAACATCGGAACTTCTGTTCGAGCAATATTCTGTGCCCTCAGTCACGTATTGTGTCGACTCGGTCATGTCTTTTTATCAAAATAACGGTCCAGGTGCCGATGGACTGGTCCTCTCTTTCAATACAGCATCTACCTCCGTCATTCCTATTCTTTCCGGCAAAGGGATCTTGAGCCACACCAAACGCATTCCTTGGGGTGCCTCGCAGGCTGCTGACTATCTGCTGAAGCTCATTCAGCTCAAATACACGAGTTTCCCGACCCGTGTCACTCCCCCGCAGTCACAGTGGATGCTGCACAACTTTTGCGAGTTTGCGCCAGACTATGTTTCGTTACTGCGATCTCTTTCTTCCCCGCAAGCACTTCGCGAGGAGGACCGGATTGTTCAGTTTCCTTTCGCCTCACAGGTTCAGGAGGAGAAGACGCCGGAGGAGCTTGAGCGGATCGCTGAACGTAGGAGGGAGCAAGGTCGGAAGCTGCAAGAGATGGCGGCTAAGATGCGTACCGAGAAATTGCTGCAGAAGGAGTCGGATTTGCAGCATCTCCTAGCGTTGCGCGAGGGGAAGGTGGATGACACCAAACGGGAGTGGATGGTGAATTTCTTTTTTCTTTTGTCTGAATCCACGCTCATATATGTATTTTTCAGTACAAGCTGCAGACGGAAGGATTCGACGACGATGCATCGCTGAACGAGACGATCAAGAAGCTCGAAAATGATCTGAAGAAGGCGCGGAAAAAGGAAGCTACCGCAGACGGGGGAGAGGACATGGAGGAGCCTAGTTTCCCGCTGGTCGACGTTCCTGACGCTGATGTGAGACTGCTTCGTCGTTCAGCGCATCTTCTAACCTAGTCCTTAGTTGGATGAGGACGGCCTCAGAGATAAGAAGAAACAGAAGCTGATGAAGGCGGGCTTTGAGGCCAGGGCTCGTGCTCGGCGGGAAAAGGAGCGGGAACGCGAGGAAAGAGAGAAGGAAGAACTGAAAGAGGAGGAAGAGCGGCAGGGCGACCTCAATGGGTGGGTGCGCAAAATGCGTAGTGAGCAAGAGGTTTGTCGACGTATCCTCTTTTTCTCTGTTCAATATCTAACGAAAATATCGCAGTCCTTGATGACGCGCATCAAAGATCGCGATAGGAGGAAAGCTGCTCTGAGCGACCGGAAAAGTGCAGCTGCGCAGGCGCGGATGAAAAATATCGCCAGTCTCGCAGCTGATGACCGGATGCCTAAGAAGAAGCGGAAAGGTGGCGGAGGTATGGACGACTCTTTTGCGGTTGACCGTGCTAAAATTTGAGCAGAGGACCTCTTTGGTGCCAATGATGCGGACTGGGCGATATATCGCAAAATTGTGAACATTTATCTGTCTTTCTCCTTTGCGAGCACCGACTGATAGGGATTTAGAACTTGGGGGCTCCTTCCTCCGACGAAGAGGAGGACCTTTCGCAGTTGGCATTGATTGAGCAAAAGCTGCTGTTACACGACCCTTCGTTCACGGAGAAACACACACATGCTTCACTGACGTCGAAACGTTCGGAACTCATATCGACGTTGCGCCCGACGTATGACGAAACTAATACCGAAGGTGCGACGCCTGATGTCTTGTCTTTCTTCTTCTGAATCCCTGTATGAAGGGCTCTGCCGGATCCATCTCAACACTGAGCGCTGGCGGGTCTGCGAAACATGGTTCTCACCAGCCATGGCGGGGATTGATTCGGCGGGGATTGGTGAGGTCGTCCAAACCGTGCTGGCGAGGTTCTCCGATGCAGAGAAGGAGCGTTTGGTCAAGGTAGTGTATCGTATATTCCCATCGCACCCGCCTCGTACTGATGATGTGCTGCACACACAGAACGTATTCCTCGCAGGAGGGCCATCGCAATTTCCTGGACTGGTGCCTCGAC
The DNA here is from genome assembly GCA_037176885.1 of Favolaschia claudopus. Lineage (NCBI taxonomy): Eukaryota > Fungi > Basidiomycota > Agaricomycetes > Agaricales > Mycenaceae > Favolaschia > Favolaschia claudopus. Next base: position 302,691 of record JAWWNJ010000168.1, on the reverse strand, counting down.
TGCAGGCGACGTTGCGTCCGATTCTGCCGCCTGAGATGTCCATTGGTATTTCTAGCGCTAAGGACGTAGAGGCAGATCCGTGGCGCGGGATGGCGCGGTTTGCCAAGACGGATGAGTTTGGGGATGCTGGAGTGTCTCGGGCGGAGTATGAGGAGCATGGAGGGGAGAGGGTGCATAAGTGGTGGGGTGGAAACTGGAACTAATCTTTTTTATCTCATTTTAATTTGCTGTCGCTGTTGCTTTTGTGTACTGAACACTGTATCTCTGCCATTTGAGTCCTCAGGCGAATGACGCGTCGAGGCGCGTCTGTCACGCACCGCGTGGCGTCACGCGTGACACAACGTGTGGCACCCCTCTGTTTTTGAAATTATGCGGCCCGTTGCACAGGCTGGCGTAATAGCAGCTTGGTTCCTCTTTGTCCTGAACGGTCGTGGCCGGCGCTCGCGCCACTCTTCTTTTAGCGCTCGAAGTTTGTGTGGCATGCGACCTCCCTCCCAGTGTACGACCCACAAACTCCTCTCAATTATCCATGGTACCCCAGCCCATTGAGCGGCGACTTTATGCGGCGGCGGGTCTCTTCTCGACGCTGACGTCTGTGGACGACGTGAACAGAGCTTTGGATCGTTTCGAAGATCTGCTCTTTGACTCGGAGAACGAGAAGTTGAACGTCGACGTTGCTGACGCCATTTTGGATGATCTTATTGAATATGAACGGCCGGAAATTGTACGACTTGTACTCTCATGTGAGTCTCTCTCTCCGTCGAAGGTCTCAATATCTGATATTGCGAGGTGATTTTGCAGCTATTGACACTGCTTGGATGCTCGGACGCACTACTTTCACTTCAGCGGAGGAATTTACTAGCTCTTCAAGTACACAGAAGGTTCTATCCGACCTCAGCGTTTTCTTCCAAAACACCCCAAGCGCCGTTATCGATGACACAGACGAAGAGCGATCAGTAGAAGAGCGCGTCGATTACCGTCGTCTGCATTTTCGACAGCTCGTCAAAGACGCTCCTGAAACGCTTGCCGCGCTGACCAAAAAGCTTTCGTTTGACGATTCGGCTTTGCTTCCCAATAAGAAATTAAGTCAGAAGCAGAGGAAGGCGGCGGCTAAGGCGCAAGCGCCTTTGAACCCTGTCTTGTTTGAAAATCTCGAGATTCCCGTTCCCGAGACGCGTGGAGAGACGGAGGATGCTTTGCAGTTGGTTTTGAGGTTTCAGAAGAAGATTCTGAGGGTGCGCCATCTGATCTTTTATTTATGGTAAGGCTGATGCACTCGTCCAGAAATATCTGGACGCCCTCCACAGCGATGAACTTGAACAGTCGTTGACCGTTGCGTGCATTCATAACGACCAGTCGCTTTTGGCACAAGTTGAAGCTGCGGTACCGCAAGCTGCACCAGCTGCAGTGGAAACGAACATAGTTGCCTCTGAGGATACAGAAGAGGTGTATTCAGCCGTGCAGCCTTATAAATTGTAGGGATTAGGCTATACCCTTGCTCCCAAACTTTGACCTCTTTCTAGTGCAACACTGTATTGCGACAGCGCTACCGGATTCGGTGAATGGGCTATCAACATCTCTCCTCGGGGAGAGCGTGATCTGCGCGACCATCATCGACGCGACCGCAAGGTTTTCGGGATTATCATCAAGAAAATCAAGTACCGTTTTTCTCCTGTTCTGGAGAAGTAAACTGACGATATTCCAGGGAGATCTCCAATGGACACTTCTCGCCTGATAACCAAAAGCGACTGAATGGAAAACATGTAGATGTGCCGATCTATGAGGCGAAGATGACTGGCGATCTTCGGTTGGTTGTGAGTGGCTTGTGGCTGAGCGAGAGCAGACAATGATGCGTACATTCGACAGTATCAAATTGACTGTATCCCTGCTTTCGATTCGGCCAGCGAACGTCAAGGTGCCGTCTTTATGGTCGAACACTCCAGGCAATTACTAACTTTTCTCCCAATAGCCATCAAGATCTTTGGTGTTTATACACATGCGCAAATCGGTCGCGTCTCATTTTGGGATTCCATGGGACGTGAGTTGGGCAAGAAGGGGAAGGAATATAAGGACAGGTGAGCATTGGTACCTCGCTCCGTAATAGCTGCATGATCATTGAATTTACAGAGTCGCGTATCGAAAGCGTCCCACTCATGCTGGCGACAATGTGTTCAGTCCAAGCACTTTCCCTGCTCCTGCTGAAGCCCGAGCCTTGCCCACAACATGTACCCCCGATTTACCTCCAGATGATTTGGAACAGGTTCGGTTTTCCATTGATAAAAATACATTAGCTGACTCTTGACTTCAGATGCAATCCCTCTTGCTGTAAGGCATGAAGTGCCCATACAAAACAATGCTTGCTAACATTCCTTCTTCCAGAAAATCTGTCCACTTCTCTCAAGTGAGTAATATCATTGATCCGTGGACTTGTTCCAACTCGTTCCCTAGTCGCTCCTCGACAGTATCATCACAGACCGGGATGCCTCATTCGTATTGCAAGTCTCGTATGTCTGTTGTGTTTGAAATGGGGTATTCTCCTTACTCTACCCTCAGGCCTAAAGAACAAGAAATCATTGAGCATCCACACTCATGCTACGTGCTGGGCCGCAGCGGAACTGGGTACGTTACACAGTTGCTGCTGGGACTCTCTCGCTGATTCTGTGCAGTAAAACGACGACACTGCTGTACAGGATGTTACTCGTCGAGGCCGATTCTCAGGCGTCAAATGTGGACGGTTCGGAGACGCCGAAGAGGAGGCAGCTTTTTGTGACTCAGTCGCGTATACTTGCGGAGAAAGTAGAGGAGCACTTCGACAAGCTGACTGCTGGGTATCGGCCATCGAGCTCCGAACCCGATGATACAGCAAAGCCAAGAAGCTCGGCTTTCGCACTCATCGATATTGACGATGAGCTGGAGTGGCGGAGTGACCTACCAAAACGTTTCAGCGAGTTGAAGGATGAACATTTTCCTCTGTTCGTTACATTTGACCGGGTACGAGCAGAGTATCTGGTTTGAATTGTCTCCTGACGGTTTGTGTCTAGCTTTGCGGGTTGTTGGAGGGTGATATGGAAAACGAACTTTCATCCGGGTTGACTGTCGTTGCCAACGGCGAGCGCGCAGCGAAAACCTCCAGACTCACCTACGACAAATTTCTTGCATCGTACTGGCCGCATTTTCCTCAGGTGTTGACCAAAGGACTTGGTAATCCTGTCCATGTTTCTATCACACCAGAAAGCTGATACATTGCGTTCAGATCCTTCCAGGGTCTTTAGTGAATTCCTAGGTAAGATCACGAACCTCTGTGCCTTCTTAATTGAGCTGACCTCGCGTAGGTGTCATTATGGGAGCGGAGGAGACATTGTCTTCAGCCTCCTCCTTTCTGGATCGTGACACATACCTCAACCTCAGTGAACGTGCTCAGTCCACATTTGCCGCCCAGCGCCAGCAAATATATGAACTCTTCGCCGCTTATTTGAGTCGGAAACGCGAGTTTGGCGACCTTGATGCCGCGGACCGGTGAGTGGAGAATCAATGATACTACATAATTCGGCGGCCTGACGGTCTACAGGACACATGCTATTCTCCGGCATCTTCAACAGCGAGGCGTTCCGGGAAAGAAGCTGGATTACTTGTGAGTTGGATTGTTTTGAATCACGATTCCATGTCTTGACCTCTGGGAAGGTATGTCGATGAAATTCAGGATAACCTCCTTATCGACACCTTGTGTAATGTCGATACTATCTGGTCACCTTGCGTTGCTAACACAGAGGTAGTGTTACGATCTATTTGCTACAATCCTGATGGTCTCTTCTGGGCCGGAGACACTGCCCAAACCATATCTATAGGCAGTTCGTTCCGCTTCAATGAGTTGAAGGCGTTTATATACCGTATCGAGGTCCCTCATTTCTATACCATACCTACTTCAAATCTCACGCTTTCTCAGCAACGACGCGTCGAGACAAGCCAGCAATTGGAACTGCAGTACCAGCCTGTGTCGCAGCCTCGGACTTTCCAGCTCACTGTCAACTATCGATCTCATGCTGGGATTGTCAATTGTGCGCACTCTGTGATTGAGGTTCTCATGAAGTTCTGGCCGTATTCTATCGACCCTTTGGATCGCGAGAGAGGCACTGTGGACGGTCTTCGGCCCGTATTTTTCACGGGATTCGATTCCGGCAACGTTCAGTATGAGCAGTTCCTGTTTGGAGACCGAGAGTAAGCTGCCATTTACTTTGCGACAAGTCCCAACTTAGCAGCAAAGCAATTGCCAGAGGAAGTTATATTGAATTCGGTGCTCAACAATGTGAGTACCACTTGTGCAGTCGCTCGTCCGTACGCGCCTACTTACTCGTTTTCGATTCCCTAGGCATACTGGTGCGGGATGATGCTGCCCGCGATAAGCTGCGCGAGCAAGTTGGGGACATTGGTCTCATTATGTAAGTTCAAGGAAACGGTTGACAGACCTCAACCTGAAAGTTCTGTAGGACATTGTATGAGAGTAAAGGATTGGAGTTCAATGACGTGAGCGGTTCGCCGACTAAGAAAGTCAATGCGCTGACTGCACCAGGTCTTGTTGTACAATTTTTTCGAGGACTCGTCGGTAGGCGCGGCTCAATGGAGAGTCGTTCTCAACGTACTTGAAGGGAGTGGAAAGAGCTCAGCACCACTCTTCGACACCGCTCGTCACGCTGGTGTATGCATTGAGGTAAACTGCCCCATTTCGTTCAAAGAATTTGACCTGACGACCGAATTAGCTTAAGTTTCTGTATGTAGCCATCACCCGGGCGCGCAACAATGTTTGGATTGCAGACACATCGGCTAAAGGGGAGCCTATGCGTGTTCGTCATCGCTGCTCGCGTCAATCCCATCTTGAATCTTTTCGTTTATAGATACTTTGGACGAGTCGAGACCAAGTACAGAATTGCACCCCAGGTACAGATACTCCGCGGCTAGCCATCTCTTCGACCCGTGCGTAGTTGTAGGGATTCCCCAAATCGAATCCGTACTGAGGCTCTTTACAGCCGCAGAATGGGAGGACCAGGGCAGAAAATTGTTTACCAACAAACGCTACCGGCAGGCGAAGCATTGCTTTGAGAGGGCGCTCTTACCTCAACAAGCAGCAATGGCTGAAGCATACCATCTTCGCGCCGAGGCTCGGAAGTGTCCTACTTCCAATAATCACCAAGCGATCCAGACCCGAAAGACTGCCTTCCTGCAGGCGGCATCCGCGTTCATGGAATGCGCCAAGGAAGAAGGGACTCGCGCTTACTTCAGAATAGCAGCTGAGTGCTTCGAAACCGTTGGAGAAGAGTTGCTCGCCGCAGAGGTCTATTTGAAAGCCCAAGAGTACACAAAATCTGCAGAACTATATCGGAAACTAGGAAAATTCGACGAAGCTGTCGATATCGTTCAGAAGCATAAAGAGAAAATCACACCCGTCGTCGTTTCAAATGTGACGAATGTCGCCAGACTATTTTATTATAAGGAGCAATCCTTCGAGTCAGTTCGACACTTCTCTGTATTCCTGGCGCATACTTATCCACCTTCTAGTAAAGCGCATGCACTCTTCTCCTCATACGAAGAAGCACTTGAATACCTTGAGGAGCGTGGACTCGATGTTGCTCATGCCACACTCCTCGAATCACTTGGAAGGTATAGCGATGCGGCTGAAGTTCACCTCGAGGAAGGGAGAACGCTTGAAGCTATCAAGCTATTTCTACGCGAGCGAGATAGCGAGGAATCCATTCGTCGTGGCGCCGAATGCATCCTTCAAAGTCTGTGGCGTAAGATTTCTTTTGCCGTATCTCCGAACATGGAGGATCCTTCCCTGTTGCAATTGTTGGATTTTGCCACCAAAGCCGAGGCTCTTACGCTGTCAGAAAATCAACGCAATGAGGTGCTTGCGCCTTCCTGTATCATTTATCTTGGTTTTAACACGAAAGTCCAGCTCTTGATGTTTCAAGCCCTATGTCGTCGCGAAGTTTCGCAGCTGCAGCTTCTCGGAGAGTCCTTTGAAGAGAGCGATCCCGCCGCTGCTCTTCTATGCTACGATCTCGTCTTCATTAATCCTCCTAAAATCCAGGCTCTTCTTGTCGATGGTGTTGTTAAAGAGCTTCAAATATTCTATGGTTACGTCAAATTGCTGAACAAGTTCGTATGGGCAGATCCGTGCAATCAACCTCTGGTGGAGAAGCTCTTTGGATATACTCGTCTAGGCGACAACGACTTCTTGGTTCCGCAGGGAACGTTCCTGCACTCGGCGTTACAGCGATCGAATCATCTAGCCTTCCAACGCTCGACCGGCGAGGAAGACATCACACTCACTAGCTTTGAGCTAAGGGATGTCTATACGCAGCACCTAAAGGAACGTCTCGAACACCGGGTCTTGCGAGAGAACGAGATGTGTAAACGAACTCGCGCATTGTCTCTCTGTCTCGTGTTCGCCGTCTTCGAGGGCAAATGCTATCGTGTCGATTGTCTCCATGAACATGGTCCAGTTCCTACTCGGAAGGAGTTCAATGCGCGAGTTAGAATTCACCTGCAGCAAATATTGATCTTGCAAGCGGCGCAATTCGTGATCAATGAACCCATTGACAGACGGTTCATACTCCCCTGTTATGTCCCATTCAGCACCACTTACATTGATCCAGGTACTGGATCACGCGGCTCTATTCGTCTCTGTACCCGTCCTTTTACCGCCTTGGTTCGGCATCCAGTCTCGATCTCGGTTCAATTCCGGAGGCTGAGGCAGGCTTCCGTGTTGTGAAAGAATGGGTTCGGAGTTGGGTTTATGATTTCGAGTTCTTCCCCGCCCCGAAGTTCCTTTCGAACCTCGCACAAGTTTGTCGGCTCAGTTTCCAGCTTGACCCCAAAGGTGCTATGTCTTACTTGACAAACTCCGCGTTCATGCGGATGCAGCCATCTGTTTACGTGCGAGCTGGCTCTAACTATGTTGTTGGAGAATTCCTGTTATCTCTGGAAGGTCGCCAAGAAACTTGCATTTCTGCCGGGGTGCTTTTCGTTCGGTAGGTCAACGGACATGATTCCCGTAGTTGCCTGCTGAAACCCAGTAGGCACTGCGTAGAAAATTCCCTTCCTATTCAAACCACCGTCTTGTGCGATATTGTGGAACATCTCTGCGCTTGCCTGATTGTAGCGGATCGTCAACAGCGCGGGCCCGTGCATAATGTGACTCTTCCTTTGAGTTGGATGGTAAATTGGACGAGCATAGCCGGTGAAGGTCGACGTCAAACTCACACTTTTGGACTCTTGGCGCAATGTTTGGGGAAGCTTCTGGAGCGTCTTTACACGGGTACTGGAGCAGGTGAATCCGCTGCAAATCAAACGTTTGCTCTTTAACGAATGTCTGGGCAGAACATTTATTGCACGAGAACAAGAATATGTCAAATCTGGGCTGGAGATATCGGGACACATTCTTTGCTCGGGTGTATGCTTTCACTAATCTCTTATCGATCCGCACACTCATGGTTTCATAGGTGCAAATGCATATGTCTACGTGAGTTTCTTGTGCCGTAGAATTCAGAGACCCGAGCCTAACCCACGATATCCTTGTACTAGTGGGCTACCACTCGAGCCAGCCCGGTTCTCAGTCCAGAATATTGAAAAATCTCACTCGTCTTCGTCAATCGGATCCGAATCCCAAGACCCTTCATCTATCCCACAGGTAAACACTACGATACATTCCGTGCAGCACATTATTCACACAGTCCAGATATGTGACTGCCACGAGTTGGTCTGGTCTTGTACAAGCACTACAGTGGTCAACTGCTGGGTCTGCACTTGACGAATTGGTAGTCTTGGTTCACGCAGATCGCCCGCTGCCGTACCCCATTCGTCAAGTACGGCAAATCGTATATAAGTTGCCCGAAGAGATTCCTCATTTACTAGGGACTTCGGAGGCCTTGATCGAAAAGGTGTCGGCTCAAGAAGCGGCCCTCGAGAGCGCGGAGGAGATCCTGGACGGTATCGACGAAGTCGCCGTTGAGGAGCCTAACGATCCCGGTTTCACCCAGGGCGTAGAGGCAGAAGAGGTGTTCCCAGCTGCTGAATCTGTTGCTATGCCGCCTGCGTTAGAAGCTGTGGAGCACACGGAGGAAGAGAAACACGCCGCTTCAATAATCCAAAGCGCATTCAAACGAGCGCAGAGACGCGCTGCCCAACGAAAGGCGGACATGCTGAAGTCAAACCTCGCCGTAAGCTATGCCAGCTCTTTCGCTGCGTGTTTGTCGGAAGCAGAGAACATCGAGTGGCCGAATCGCAACTACAAGTTTCGATATCTCGGCCCCCTTCCGCATCTCCTCCTATGTCTTGATCTCATCTTGGACGTTGCGCAAAAGCAGAAGAAACAGGTGAAAAGAGACCTGCGCGATGCCAAGCACGAGAGGCTGGAAGCACTCGACAAACAATTAACGGAGCTGACGTGAGTGTCTTGTTATCGCAGTGCAGTCGACAAAGTATCTGACGGGTTGAACACAGCGATGCGGTCAAGAAGATCCTACAGATGCAAAAGAATCTTTCCCCTACAGCCGATCTGCACAAGACGGGGGATCTCATGGCTTTGAAGAGCCAGGTCTCGACGGCGATCCTGTTCATCCGAAGCTTGCCGTTCAAAGCACAAGACGGCGTAACCCTTCATCTTGACAGAGCATATAAAGGGATTGTGCAGCCGAAGGTGTTTGTACAGGCGTCCGCAAGGAAGAAACCAGCATTGAATGTCGACGACCTTTCTGATCTGTATATGAATTGTATGTACATGCAGCCACTCCGTCGTTCCGTCCTTGTGCTCAGTCTTCTTTCCAGATCCTAGCCCAGTTCAAGATGCGACAACTGCGCCCGCTAGAGGTGTTTCTACTTCTGCGGGCGTTGAAATTGGACAGAGGGAGGAGGTCAACATCCCTACCCAGGTTTATCTGTCAGACCTCAGCGAGGTTGTATCCATTGTAGAGGTGAAGGTCGGGGAGACCTGACACGTTCCTATCTTGGGGACGCTTCTGACGAAGGAAGCCTCGCCAATTTCTTGATTGTTTATTCATTATCTTTCTTGCATATGTACACTGTGAACACTGTACTGTTATGAATCATGAACCAAACTATGTAGACTATGTACCATTCACAATATTAATGCAGGTTGCTTAGTACCGGCACAAACTGAACGTCAATTTCATTCGGTCTCAGCCGACCCGACATTATTGTTTCTGAGCACCCCCCAAAATCGCGGTAATTGTTTCTAGTCACCGTCGTCTCTGAATTTGTGGCAGGTAGTAAATACATAAGTCAGGGTATGTAGATGACCTCGAAGGTGAACATCCCTGTAAACTCGTCTCTCGAACCGTACCTCCCGCCTGCCTGAAGACTCGAATCTCAGAGCTCAGGCAGTGCGACAGGCATGCATTACTGCTCGGGATTGAGTACAATATTTATATTTACAGTCGTTACAGTTGGCATCCTTCTTCGAACTGTTGGCCGAATTCTACACCGCGCCTCCACCCACACCTCCACCCCCCACACCAGGGCCAGCACCACCAAATCCTCCCGTCGTGAGATTGTTATTGATATTTGCCTGAAGCGCATTGTTGTGGGCCTGGTGATGCATATCCATATGCTGGTTGTGCATATTCGAATGATGTAGGCCATGGGTATGGTGCGAATGGGCCGTCGTAGGATAGGTCGGTGGTGCCCCCATAGGGTTCTCATTCATAGCAGCAGCATTCGCTTGCGCATTTTGCACGTATGATCGCTGGAACCTCTTGATTCGGCGGTACCTCACAATGGCGAAGATGATGCCGACGAGGGACAGTAAAGCCGCTGATCATAGTTGGAGATGTACTTAGAAAGGGTGCATTGAGTATTGGGAATATAACTCACTGACGCCGATTACAATGCCTACTATTGCAGCGGTGGTTAGAACAGTATTCCGTCCGCGATTGAAGTCGTCTGAACTGTCGCATCCATTACTGTGCAACGCGACAACTCAGCTGAGACGAATGTACAGGAAAAGCTCGAGCTCACCCGAAGCATTGCGCCGAGAAAGCAGTCGGTAGTAGCGAAAGCGCACAGAGATAAATTGGTACAGATTTCAGAGTCTGGGTTCGTCGTGTCATGGTCATGGTAGGTGGGTATCAGTTTCTCCCTCGACAGTCGAATACGACCGATATAAAAGGGCCATGAGTTGTTAGCGAAAGCTGTGAAGGTGTGGCTTCGAGGTGCCGTGAAACCGATAGACTGTATTGAATGCTCCACCCGGCGGAAGAGAAATCATTTTGGGGCAGGCGCTGTATGAACCGCTTGAAGATCATGACGACGTTCCAGGCTCATCGTGTTTGGGACCTTACTGTCGGGTCCAAACTGTGGGCGGGGTTGAACGTTGAGCGCTGAGCGCGAGTAGTTGTAAGTACTATGTCAGTAAGTACTAGCCATGGCGGCGAAGGAAAACGATGAGAAGGATCTGATCCGAAAATTGGAACTGACGCCCGTTTCGCCAGGTTGCCGAAATGCGAAGTGTAAGTGAGTCCATGCAATATAACTTAGGTACGTGAAGAGTGAAAGTAGATGTAGTACATGTACACAGTGCGAGGGACAGTCTAAGTTCAGATGGTACTCTGTCGAACCGCACCTTGCGGCCGATATCGTACAATCCACGGGTGATTCAAAACGTCAGTCAGCTGAATCCGTTTCTGCGGATCGTATTGAAGGAGCTGTACAAGATGTTCGGTGAGCTTGCCTTCCAGGCGAGACGAGAAACAAAGGAATGGGAGAGGATTGACGTACCCTGGATATGAGATCCTTGGCCTCGGCTGAGATAGTGGGAGGGAATTTAAGATCGACGCGTGCAATCCTACGGTATGTGTCTGCGCAGCAGCAACGGGTTAGCTAGCAACACACCAGTTGGAAAACAGGGGAGCTTACTCTTGACGCTTCCGCGGTCCTCAAAAGGAGGGGCCCCAATCATGAATTCGTATGTTAGCACTCCGAGCGCCCAGTGATCCACCTACGCCAAATTAGAATGAAGCAGGGCAGCTAATTTCAACGGTGCTACCTTCTCATTGTGGTCCTTGCCTTCAACCATCTCCGGCGGCAAATAGTCCAAGGTCCCGCATAACGTCGTTCTCCGCAAGCCTGGGGCATGAACAGACCTGAGGTTCAAGTCAGCAAGCCAACATGCAGAGTAATACGCAACCACCCACCAGCCAAAGTCTCCGATCTTCAGCTCGCCGTTCATCCCGACTAGTAAGTTCTCGGGCTTGATGTCGCGATGGATGACATGTTTTCCGTGAAGGTAGATGAGGGCGTCAGCCATCTGGTCAATGTACCTCGCGCTTCTCTTTTCTGTGAAGCTCCCGTGCTTACTGAGCTGCTTGTATAGCTCGCCCTTGCCCGCAAATTCGATCATGAGGAAGATACGTTTTTCATCGTGAAAGAAGCCGTAGAGTCGGATGATGTTCGGGTGGCGGAGGTTTTGCTGAATCTCAATCTCACGGCGAGTCTGTTTCTCTACGTTGTTTTTGACGAGTTCGGATTTGTAGAGTGTTTTGAGCGCGAGGATGTAATTGGGGGCGGTCTTGGTGCGAACCATGTATACACGGCCAAATTTGCCTAAGCGTATTGATCAGCTGCCGAGAGATGCAATATCGGATGTGTCTACCTTTTCCCAGTGGCCTGCCCATGTCGAATGAATGAAGAGTCCATTCTTGCGTAGGATACGTCCTGTGCCGATAAATCGATAAACAATCAGAGAGTATGCCTCCCGATGTGCTTACTGAGATAGACTAGAGTCAAGCGCAAGCTCAGCAGCAGCCTCCCCGGACACAACTTCCCCTCGTTCCTCATTCTCCAACTCCAGTCCTCCATCATACCGCCCGATGTCAAGAGACGCCTGCTGCGTCGCCGCCGCTTCTTTCTCTTTGCGCGATGGGGGTGGAGGAAGGCCAGCTAAGCTCGACTGGCTAGCATTCAAGTTGGGTGCGGCAAACTTTGTGAGGAGTTTGGCGACATTCGGCTGGCTAGGTTGTTTCGTGTGTGCGGGCCGCGCGGTGGATGATGAGGGAGCGAAGGAGCGAGAGTTAGACCCTGAGATCTCTAGAGCAGCTATTTGACGAGTTACAGAGCCTACGGTGGTCATCGTTGCGAGTAAGAGTGAGGCCTAGTGAGGACCAAGCGCAAAGAGCGTGGGAGAGTGGCGAGGTTGAAATGAACGTGATCGTGATTGCACGTGACGGCAGACACGATCGAACAAGGATTCGAATTTTTGAGTGGGCCAAAATGTATACGGGCAACCTGTAAAGCTGCAATACAAGACAAAAGTACAGTACGGGGTATGGCTATGCAGTTCCAGATATTCCAAGGGTAACAACGCGAATCATTTCAAGTGTCATCAAAAACAGCGACCAGAGCATCTAGAAAATAGTCGCAAGTGCGCCATCTTCGTACCCTGCTCCTCCACCGAATCCTGTCTGGCGCCCAGGGCCATTCTTGCCAAAAGTAAACCCAACCCATACGCCACGTCCAAACGCCTCCTCCTTCTCCTTGACAGCATCGACGTTCCGCTGCTTCTCCTTCACCTCCGCATACTTGGCCATGTCTTCCAGCGACGTAAAGTCGTCGTAGTACCCCGTGTCAATCTCAGAGTCGAGCGCGGGTACGAAAGGTGCGTTAACGGAACGGAGGTCGTCCCATTTGACGTTTTTGAAGAATGTGTGGCCGCTTAGTTGGGTGATGGAGGTGTAGCGGGTGGATGCGTGAGAGATGAGGCTGCGAGAAAAGTGTCGTTGAGCTGAATAGTCAGACGTATGCAGAGTGGAGACGAACCAGGTAACAGCGTCCCACGCAGTGTCGGTGAGATTGAAGACGAGATCCTCAGGTTTGTCGTACTCTGGACGACGGAGAACGGTAGACCAATTCTTCAAATTCGTCCATGTTTCTTCGGGGGTGCTACCGCTGAATGGGGGGAAACCTGCGAGGAACTCAAAGAGAATGCAGCCGAGTGACCAGTAGTCGACCGAAAGGTTGTATGGTTTTCCGCGCAGAACCTCAGGAGCCTGGTCACGCCAAAACAAGTGAGCATTAGCACCTAGAATGGAGAATTGACATACCATATAATCCGGAGATCCAACAATGGAGTCGGCATAGCGTGCGTCTTCGTTACGAATGGAGCGGTAAATGGAACGACGTTCTATAGTTGATCGATGGACGATTTGATTGTCTTTCACTTTGTCGAGCTAGATAGTGGACGTTGAAGAGAGGAAACAGAACTTATAGCGCCGGAGTCACCTTGATTTTGAGCGACTCTATCAGTTTCGGGTTCAGAGCCCCAGTTGCGAGACCAAAATCGGTGAGCTTGACATGTCCAGAGCTATCGACAAGGAAGTTCTGCGAAACAATGAGGGAGTCATTCGTGGACCACAACGGAACAAACCTCTGGCTTGAGGTCGCGATGGATATAACCAAGTTTGTGCAATTCATTTACGGCGGCGAACATCTCGCTGATGTAGAAACGGGCATGTTCTTCCTTGAGTACCCCAGAGTTATTTAGGAGCGTGCGGAAGTCGCCACCGGGGACGTATTCCATAGCAAGATAGACAAATTGAGGATCCTGGAAAGCGTAGAGAAGTCTCACGAGCCAAGGCGTTTTGGTCGCAGTGAGGATATCGCGTTCCACCAAGACGTGCCGAATCTGTAGAAGGCTCGCTAACGCGGTGCAAGCAGTTGGAGGAGTATCGGCGTACCTCGTCCATCTTGAACAGTGTCCGCTTCCTCATCTTCTTCAACGCGCAGACCTCACCCGTCTCCTGTTTCCGAGCCAAAAACACCTCGCCATACCCTCCCTGCCCGACCTGCGCAATGATATGGAACTGATCGACTCGTAGCTTTGTCCGCCGTCGACGTAGAAGAACGCGTTCCCGTCCGCAGTACGACTTGAACTCTTTCGCGTACTCGGAAGGTTTGAGATCTCGCGCTGTCGTATCCTTATCGAATTTTGCACGCCGTTCTTTACGCGAATGCAGGTAGCCGAGGGTCTGGAAATAATAATCGAGGAAATCTAGAAAACATTCATCGCGCTTGGTGAATCAATCCGCCCGAAATTCAGAGAAGCTCGAGATTGATTCAACACCTACATAGTTGCGCGACTGTAGCTTTGCGTTTGACTTCTGGATTGTCGAGCAATTCGAGCTCCCACATCTGAAAGCCGCCGGCTTTCATGGTCTTGCCTCCCTTCGCGGTCTCCATCATGATATCGTTGGGAAAGCCTTTGGCGGTGGCCATGCGGACATCGGGGAAACCTGCGGCAGTCAGGCCTTTGGCGGTATCCATATGAATGTCACGGTAGTATGAGTTTGGCGGAAGACCCGCAACACCCTTTACGGGACTGGCGGGCCGTGAACAATGGGGGATGGTGGGCGATTGTGGGGGCGGCGGCATTGCAGCGCGAAAGCTGAACAAAAGCGGTAACGTGACAAAGTTTGCCCCGCGCCAATTTTGGACGCGTCGCCGTGCAATTCACGAAATCGTAATTCAGCTGGTATATAGTAAGTACTAAGGAAATGGTCGACCTCTAGCTACGGTGTGTACCCGTTCTGGGCCTGGAAGCTTGCATCCAATACAATTTTGAGCCATATTGTCAATCGTATTTACTACACATTACAGTAGTCACTTCAATTGCTTTGTCGTTCAACTGCAAATGTTTTCAGAAACATGATGCGTGACGCCTGTGGAGGTCTCGGATAATATTCCAAGTCGCCGCTATGTCTTTGCTCGGGCTCGGCACTTCCGACGGGTTTTCAGCGTCAGCAGTAAGACATCCGCCTCCTATCCATGAAGGAGACATGTTTTTGCCAGAAAAAATTGTGAGACTCGCCGAAATGCCCAGGCGAAATCCGAAGTCTCACATCCTGAACACTCCGCGCCGAGAGGTATATAAGCCGTCCGAATTTCAGCGTCCTCTTTCACCGATTCATCCAACACAACCGCCACATTCAACAACAACACAACAACCCACCAGCATATCATCATGTCTATCGCCACTGCTTTCCGCAAGCTGTCTGCCTCGTCGACGACGGCCATTCTGCACACCTCCGCGCCTTGCCCCGCGCGCTCTCCCATCTATGTGTTGCCGAGCGTGCCCCCGCCTTGTGCGGAGTCGGCAACAATCAGGCATTGGGATAGTCAATCCCCCACTTCGCCTACGCGGCCCTTCGCAGTCCCTCCGTACATGTCGAGAAATACGTCCGATGAACTGCGCACGTTCCGCACGCAGGCTCTTAAGAGGAGGGAATCTGCTAATGAGCAGGTGCAGGCGACAATCCCTTTGAGGGATAACCCGTCGTCGTCGCCAGTCGCCCCGCACATGCAGCGCCATACGTCGAAGGAGCTGCGGATCATTCGTTGGTCACTGAAAGTGGCGGAGGAGCAGGAGACAATCGAGGAGGGTGAAGAGTCCCAAGTCGAGGACGACTGTCTCGCAGTTCGCGATGTGAGCCTTGCTCGCACGCGTGCGATGCGGAGGAAGCAGGAGAAGATACAACTCGTACGTTTATCTATCCCAGCCACAGAGCGTGGTCTGACGGGCATTTGCAGGCGATGCCACAAGTGGCCGCGTTGAAGGTCAAGAAACTCCCGAACCCGTGGAGCGCTGTGTACGTCGAGAAGTTTTGTTGTGAGATTGTAACCTGATCTGTTTCTCCGCAGGCAAAAATCCTCGCAGCCCACACTGCAGTAAATTGAGAGGTAGGGCGGACGACCAAACGACGAGTCGACCGTGCAGGAAGAGAGTAGCAGACTTGTAGAAACAACTAGCGTGTTGCCTTCCGGTAGCGGAGCTGTTAGTACATTGCACTCATACAATATAACATACACATCATATCCAATTGCTATTGTCTTGGTCCGGGCACTGGAGAGCTTGAAGCAGAGTCCAACGCAGCCAGCTGGTCCACCAAATCTTCCATGACTGACTTCGGTGGTGGTGGCGGTTGGAGAGGAGAAGCGGATGGGGCGGTTGCGATGATGGATGATCGTTTCGTTGGGACTAGCAAATGGCCTTCAGGCTCGAAACCTGGAGCGATACGGCGCAGAGCATCGCGCTTCCGTCTCTCTTTCTCTTCGGCACGTAAGCGCAGGTATTCCTCTCGACGTGTTGCGTGCGCAGCTAGCGTTGCACGTCGGGATGACTCAAGTGTTAGAACATGGGGTTCAAGCGTGAATGGATAAACGAACTGAAGAAAGGTTAAGTATAGGATAGAAATAAAGATACGAAACTTGCGTATGGTGTTACAGAGTCAGGGAGCGGGTGGATGTCCGGAGGTAGAGGTACCTGGAGTAATTAGGTCAATCAGCAACTCAAACAGAGGAATTGGGCTTCACTGGACGTGGGACGCGTAGGCTGGGGGACTTGATTAGCGGTGCGCGCGCCGCTGCAGCATATCGAGCTGCATTTCGGTCAATCTATGAGGCTAGCGGAATACCGTTGACTCGTACTCGTCGTTGCGTCCGGCATAAGAGAGCTCGTGATTACATAATCGCTTGACTCTTTATGGCGGACTTCAACCACCAACTCGCCATAAAGCTCTCCAGAGCTCTCAATACTCTCAATCCCAACGATTTGCTGGCCCAAAGGGTCGTAGATATCGCCAAAACAAATTCTGAAGAGGCTTTTGTCAGCGGTGCGTGGGACTAAGCCTTTCTTGCATTTCTTTAGCACTAACAGAACTTGTAGCGGCGCAGACTTTTGGCAAGTTTCAAGACTCTTTTCTACAGGAGCTTCATGCAGAAATCTTGTTGCATGCAAAGCAGGAGGCTACCGGTGTCGCTCCGAAACCCGTTGAAGGCATAACCGTTCACGATTCGGATGTACTGGAGCCAGAACCTCCGCGTCCTGGAGGCTTGATGCGCTCGGATACTGTGCGTTCAGTCATTCTCTCAGTATCCTCGGTATTGATGATACTCTGAAGCGTCATACATTCAAACAACCCGCGAAACCATTGGAACCTCCGACCCCTCGTACTTCATTGCTTGGTCTGGATCGACTTGCTCAAGAAAAACGGGCAGCTGCGGCCAATGGGAACGATCAGGGTAGTCGCAAAAGGCCGCGTTTGGACGAGCCAGTTTTCAAGGGTACGTTTCGCTCTCATATTCGATGCTGTTATGCGCTTATCTAGTTTCTTTTAGTTCCCAGTCTACCTATACGGTCTGACAACCAACGCCAACGCGGAGCAGAAACACCTTCGCATCCCGGCGGTATCTCCGAACTTGCGCGTCAAAAACTAGAAGAACACAGACGGAGTCGAGACAAGCAGCGAGGTTGTGCTTGATTTGATTTCGAATTACGAGCTGTCGCTGACTTGGGGTTCTTACAGAGGGCATCACTGCAGCCAATGAGCGCAGGGTCGATGCTCCCAAAGGTTTGGGCGACTTCCAGAGGCGTTCAAATCGTGATAGAGACCGCGGTTGGGGTGGGAAGCGTGATTTCGATAACCGCGACCGCGACCGCGACCGCGGATGGGATGCAACCCCACGTTCGGCAAGGGGGAATGGGAACGGTGACGCTCCCAGTGTTCGTGTGCCCAATGTTGGTTGGGACTCGACTCCCCGGCGTCCAGGCGAAGAAAGTTCTGGTTGGGGGTCATCCGGAAATCGGCGCTGGGACGCGCCCACTCCAAGAAACGTGCGGGCTGGCAGTCCTGACGATGCATTGGGCTTGGACGCTCGGGAATGGGAGGAAGAGCAGGTCAGGTTGGATCGTGATTGGTATACTGGCGCGGAAGAGGGCGGAGTGGCCGGAGATGAGGAGCATAATCCTCTGTCCCAATATGAAGATTTGAGTGCTCTTCAAAACGCTCAGATGGCCACCAAACAAGTTGTAAGTAGCCCAGTCCATATGGCCGGTTTGGTGGCTCACGACTCGTTGCAGAAGAAAATCTCCGCGAAGCAGGCTCAATACGTATGTCGCAGCATAACTCGATCATCTCACTTTCCTAAATTACTCATCAGAACGCCGACAACGATATGTGGGAAGCTAATCGTATGCTGACCTCCGGAGTGGCCACTCGTCGAACAGTCGACATGGATTTCGAAGACGACTCGGAATCTACTGTTCATGTTATGGTGCATGACCTGAAACCGCCTTTCCTCGACGGTCGTACAGTATTCACCAAACAGCTTGCGCCGATCAATCCTATTCGGGATCTAACAAGTGATCTGGCCATATTCTCGAAGAAGGGTAGTCAGCTTGTGAAGGAGAAACGAGAGCAGGCGGAGCGCGCGAAAGCCGCTGCCAAGCTCGCGGCGCTCGGTGGGACTGCTTTGGGCAACATTATGGGTGTGAAGGACGAGGAAGCCGAAGCCGAAGGTGCGTCAATTCACTCGGGTTTTTTGTACCCTGGTCGGAGTATGGACATTCACGTAGTCTGCCTTTTTCTTCTCTTTCTCCAGCCGAGGACGAGCGAAAGCAAAAGGAACAGAAGGCTGCTGGCGTTACTGAGGATTACAAAGGCGATTCTAAGTTTGCGACTCATCTGAAGACCTCGGCTGGTGTCAGTGCGTTTGCGAAAAACAGGACTCTGAAGGAGCAGAGAGAGTTCTTGCCTGCGTTTGCTAGTCGGCAGGAGCTGATGAAGGTTATACGAGAGAATCAGGTCATTGTTGTCGTTGGGGAAACTGGATCGGGCAAAACGACGCAGTTGGCGCAGTTCCTGTATGAAGATGGGTACTGTCAGCATGGTTTGGTTGGGTGTACTCAGCCGAGACGTGTTGCTGCTATGTCCGTCGCGAAGCGAGTCAGCGAGGAGATGGAGGTCCGTACACTGCTTGGTTCTTTTTTTCAGTCTATCTCACTTGGCTCATGATAGTGCAAATTGGGCTCCACCGTTGGCTATGCGATTCGATTCGAAGATTGCACCTCTGCTGACACCAAGATAAAGTGTATGATCTATGTTTGCTTCTGAATGCATTCCGTTTTTGATTCATTCTACAGATATGACGGACGGTGTTCTCCTTCGTGAATCTCTCAATGAAGGAGATCTGGATCGTTATAGTGTCATTATCCTCGACGAGGCACACGAGCGATCTTTGAACACGGACGTTTTGATGGGTCTCCTTCGCAAGAGTGTGTCTCCTCTTCATACTTCTGCTATCCTTACTGATTGCTCCTCCAGTTCTATCGCGTCGGCGAGATTTGAAACTCATCGTGACTTCGGCAACGATGAATGCGGACAAAGTATGCAACCTCTCTCCATTTCTTATTCGAACTAGGTCTCACCTCTCTACAGTTTTCCTCATTCTATGGAAACGCCCCGACGTACACCATTCCTGGGCGAGCATTCCCCGTAGAAACGTTCCACTCCAAATCACCCTGCGAGGACTACGTGGACAGTGCGGTCAAGCAGGTCCTGCAGATACACCTTTCGCTTCCGCCCGGTGATATTCTCGTGTTCATGACGGGGCAAGAGGATATTGAGATAACATGCCAAGTAGTCACTGGTCCGTCTCTCTGTTGACGAGATTGACTGAATCTCACTAACCCGATGTGTAGAGCGACTTTCCCAGCTAATCGATCCAGCTCCGCTTGCTGTGTTGCCTATCTATTCGCAAATGCCTGCCGATCTGCAGGCTAGGATCTTTGAGCCTACTGCTGACGGGCGGAGGAAAGTCATTGTAGCGACGAATATCGCTGAGACTTCGCTAACCGGTTGGTAATTCTACCTTTTGAATATCTGTTTTCTCTAATGGTTCGTGTCTGCAGTCGACGGCATTCTTTACGTCGTTGACGCAGGCTACTCGAAGCTCAAAGTGTACAACCCCAAGGTCGGCATGGACGCGCTCCAAATCACGCCCATCAGTCAGGCCAACGCCAATCAACGCACTGGTCGTGCAGGACGAACAGGTAACGGGTATGTCGGTCTTGTCGATGTTCTTCGGTCTATGCACTAACTCATCTCAAGATTCTGTTATCGGTTGTACACTGAAATGGCGTACCGGAACGAGCTGTTCGAAAGCACGATCCCGGAAATTCAGCGGACCAATTTGGCCAATACTGTACTGCTGCTCAAGGGATTGGGCGTGAAAAACCTGCTTGAGTTTGATTTCATGGACCCTCCTCCTCAGGCGAGCATCCCTTCCACGATGTATGTCCTTGTCTAATACTAGCTGCACAGTCCAACATCCTCAACTCCATGTACCAACTATGGGTACTGGGTGCTCTCGACAACGTCGGAGACCTAACCCCCGTCGGCCGCAAGATGAATGAATTCCCTATGGAGCCGTCCATGGCCAAGATGTTGATCGCCTCCGTAGAGTACAAATGCTCAGCAGAGATGCTGACCATTGTCTCCATGCTCTCCGTCCCCAGCGTATTCTATCGCCCGAAGGAGAGGATGGAGGAGGCTGACGCTGCGCGGGAGAAGTTCAATGTTCCCGAGAGCGACCATTTGACGTTGTTGAATGTATTCAATCAATGGAAGAGCCATGGGTTTAGGGACGAGTGGGCGATGAGGCATTTTTTGCACCCGAAGTTGTTGAGGAAGGCAAGGGAGGTGAGGGCGCAGTTGGAGGATATCATGAAGTTCCAAAAGATGGAGATCGTCTCGGCCGGGACCGATTTCGATGTTTTGAGGTGGGTGGAGTGTAACTTGATCGAATTCATGCTGAACCTTTGTTTAGGAAGGCTATCTGCGCGGGATACTTCCACCAGGCCGCGCGGGCCAAGGGTATTGGGGAGTTTGTCAATATCCGGTCAGGACTTCCGACGCATCTGCACCCGACCAGCGCCTTGTATGGGCTTGGATGTAAGACTGCCCGGTTATTTGGTCTATTCAATTGATTAATTCGTGCCCATCAGACACCCCGACCTATGTCATCTACCACGAACTCATACTCACGTCGAAAGAGTACATGACACAAGTCACGTCGATCGATGCTTACTGGCTAGGTCCGTTGTCCCGCCTCATTTGTTCACGATTCCACAACTAATTGTGCTTCAGCGGAGCTGGGTTCCGTGTTCTACTCTGTCAAGGAGAAAAACTTTGACGAGCGGGGCAATCGGCGGCAAGCTGATCGTGAGTTCTCAAGGAAGGCGGAGCTGGAGACGGAAATTGCCCGTCAGCGAGAAGAGTGAGTGAACATGATCTAGTTCGTGCGTTGTTGCGTTGCTGACTGGTGAAAATTGTAGGACTGCGAGACAGAACGCTGAAGCTGCTCTCGCGGCTAAGACGAGTAGCGGCAGTTCAAAGATCATTGTGCCTGGCACTCCCCGACATTCAGGCATCGGCGCTGGGTCGAGGGTTACGCAGACACCGAGGAGGAAGATTGGGATTTGAGGAGTTGATTTGTCCCAGCACAAGACGTTGTACAGCACACGGTTAGAAATAATTAGAGTGTATGGTGGAAGCTCCCTCGCTTGTAATTGTATAGTTGCATTGGGATGGCGACGGCATTTCCGACCGCCCAAACGTGCCCAAGGAAGATTGGTATTTATATCTGACTCGGGTGCGTGATGGGAAGGTATGCCCGAGAACATATGCATACATTACCAGCGAGCGAGACTGGTGGGCACAATTGCAGGTTGTCCTGTGAGTTGAGAGAGAGAGAGAGAAAACAATCCGGAGATGTGAAAACCAATAGCCAGATGTCGATGAAGATGAAGCTCGAATATATATCAAGAAAACTAGCCAGCAACAGCAGTAAAGCGTGCGATCATCAGCGAATCGCGAAACAATTCTTACAGCTTTCGTCAACTCGTGACCCTTTTATACGAAGGAGCGGCTCAGCCTCTGTATCGGAAACGCCCTAGTTTGGTACGGCGAATTAGAACCCGAGATTTTCAACTCGAATAATCTGCGATTCTGCCTCTGTCATTTACTCTAACGATCTTCTCGGCGGTGGATGCGATCCATGCACTCAACCTTACCAATAGCCACTGCCAGCATATGCGCGTGTACGATCACGCCGATAGCCACGCACTTTCTGGTTCAGGAGGAATCGCTCCTGAATATGTTGGAGGAACAGCGTGGACGCCAATATCGACGGAGCTGTAACGATTTGTGATTATTGTGATATATTGCATGGGTTGACGCACGGTCCTAAGGGTCGCGCTGCCGAGTGGTGGAGGGTAGCCCTGGGGTTTCAGCGCTCTTGAAAGAGATATTCGATAAGCTCTTGAACGACTTTGACGTTGACGCTGTTTCCAATCAGCCGATATTTTGTCTTGCGCGAGATCCCTGGCGGCCAAACGAAGGTATGGCCAGGTGGCGTAAAGCAAAATAACCGAAGCAACTCTTCGGGTGAAAAGTAACGCAGTCGCAGTGTATCCAAAAGACGGACTGCATCCGGCTTGTTGGCGGATTGAGCTTCGAGAAATTCGTTGAACACTATCGTTGTCTGCGAAATATGAGCTCAGATCATGGGGAGAGAGAGATAGGATACTACATCTTGGGTCTCGTTCATTTGGAGAATCGAACCAGCCCGTTCGACAAGTTGTGTATAGCCTGGAGATATTCAGTCCACCTCAATTATCAAGCAACGAAAATGATACCGCGTGTAAAACAGCACGTCCGTCGGGACGACGGGAGGACGATGTCGAACAGGCGACCCCATTTGCAAAGAACTTTGTCAGGCACTCGACAGTTGTCGACAGGATCAGCGTCCAGGAATTCCCGTATTTCAGGGACATCGTCATCGATGTTGGATTCAAGTGAGCGAGAATCAACCCATGGCTTGTTGCCATGTCCAGGAAGATAATGCAGAGCTTCGTTGCCGTCGCTTGGAAAGCCTTGAAAAGAGAGAGGAGACTTTTTCGCAAGAAGATAGTACCGCAGGCGAGAATTAGGGATTCCGAACTGTAGCGGGGTAAGCAGAAATTCGGCCGTCGTGTATCCAAGGTCGCGAAGAGTTGAGAGAAGAAGATCTCGAGTGCTTGATGTCTATTATACGCACTCGTCTTAGGTGAAAAAATCTTTCCAACGATAATCTACCTACTTCAAATCCGCCCACATTCTCAACGAGGAAATGTGTGGGGTACGCATCCAACCGTACAAGCTCCGGGAGGACATTCTGGACCAGATGAAGGAAAGATTTTGCTCGAGGGTCTAATTCACCCTTTGCAGATGGGTTAAGAACCGTGTAGGGCTGGCAAGCGGGCGAAAGCAGCCACAGTTCAGTTTTTAAGGACGCCAGATAAGCCGCATTCAGGGTTGCTATATCTGTCTGTATTAAATTTGAGCGACATAACGCGCAAAATGCTGACTTGGGGCACTTTGCTCGAGATCCCGGACCCGAAATTTGCAGAATAGACTTCACAGGCATTTTGATCCCAGTCGAAGGCGTGAATGACGGTGACTGGAACTGGAAGATTGCTGCGGGAAAGGGCCAGATGCAGGCCACCTACAATGATTATAAGTCAAATCAAGAAACAAGAAAATCACTATCCGACCTATCCCGCTGTAGAACTCGAGTGCCCTCATTTTAATGTGGTCGTGGTGGTTCAAGTTCAACCTCGGGTTTGATGGCGGAACAACTCCGAGTCGGAGTTTAAATAAGTAGTTGAAGCGGCCTCACCCTCCGCCACCTCGAATCTTTGCTGATGCCCATGACAAGCCCGCCACCATCTGAAGCCGACCGCCTCAGAATTGCTATTGTATGTTGACGTCTTCCCACTCGATTCGATACCATATCTTCAGCATTCATCAGGCCTTGACAGCCCTGAAATTCAAGCCAGCTGAAGAGTCTTGCGCCTGTACGCCGTACTGCAGGGTCCAGTCCCTAAAGAGCTTGTTCATTAATCGACGTTAGCATATGTGCTCCATCTCCGTAATAAGTTTCCTCCGTCTGCCCCTTCATCTCAGGATGATGGACCATGGAAAACGCGTGCGCTTGCCTTGGAGAAAGAAGTTGCTGACCTCAAAGCGAAATACGAAGAGGAGCAAATTAGTGCGTTGCTGCTATTGGTTCTCGATATTAAATTGAACATACTTATGGTGGTCAAGAAAACCTCGCTGCACCACCCCCTGCTCTAAGTGATGCAGCACCGAACAACAGCCAACCAGTCAAGCGGAAGGCAAAGAAGAAAGCACCGGAAAAGCCTGTTGAGGCTCCTAGAAAGATCAACCTCGAAGCCTTGCTCGAAGATCTACATGGTCGTGAGTTTGATTCGGTTCAGATTCGCAAACAATATTAATTCGGTGACTTGCACTAGGCAAGGAATTGGCTAGCCTTCCCACTTCGACTTCGCTTTTCGCGAATCTTTCCGCTTTCCAGCAGCTAACCTCTGCGTTGTCTTCATCGGAAGTACCTGTAACGGCTGCTCAGCGTTCCCTTCTGTCATCTACTGCAGTGAGAACGTTCACTAGCATTGCGAATGTCCTGCTTCCCATCCTGCGCTCTACAGAAATCACCGTTACCACTCAACTACAGACGTTGCAGAGTCTGGCGATTTTGTTGCAGCATCTCATTTCTTCGTCTCTTGCTTTCTTGTCGCGCAAACCGAAACGCGCTATAAATCAAACCACTGTGTCTGGTCTTATGAACCGTTTCTTGGATGCTCTCATCACATCTATCTTCAGCCCGATCATCGAATCATTCAGTCCTCTATCTTGCCGATTTCTAACCTTTCTATTCCCTGCGAAGTCCTCGTCGACACTGCCCGTCGATCTGCGACCTGACGTTTTGCACATTTTGGAAAGCGCATTATCGCCGTTACTTTCTGCCACGTCTGCTTTTGAAGACAACCTCCGTGCCACAATTGCTTCAACTGCGCTTCGAGAACTCGAGAAACTCCTCTCACCTCAACAGACGAAGGATGAACATTCGCGTACACGTGAACATCGCATTGGTGTTCTAGCACGAAAAGATGCACTGTGGTATCTATGTACTGTCCTTCACGTCGTCTTTACTCCATCCTCGGCAGAAGACTCCACACACTCCTCCAAATCTGTGACGACCAGCGCTGTTTCTGAGCGCAATATCGCAGATTCCCTCTCTCGTGTTATCAGTCGATGTCGCAAAACCCCGCACTCTACGAGCGTCGACGAAACTTCCCTTCCGAATCAAAACCATGATCGCGAGAGGACGTTTTCCGCAGGGGATCCAGACAACATAAATCCAGATGTCGTTGATGAAGTGGGTTTCCAGATGATTTTGGGCGTTGCGGAGAAGTACTGGCGGTGGATTGGCGATGTTCAGGACCTCGCAACAGATCTTCGAATGAACGAAATGGAGGACATCCCTCCAGCACCAATTCAACAGTAACTTGTTCTTCTCCGAACAGACAATTGTCATCCGTTCTGGGACTCTATCACCACCGCTTTGGTTCTTGCTCAACAACATCAACTGCAACATAAAATTCTCCATATGGACACGTTCTGCTGTTCAAAAGAATATCTCACCTTGACCCAGTTTTGAAATTATGCTGTCCGTCATTCACAGGCCGCTGAAGTTGCCTTAGCGCGAGGCCGGTTTTGCTTTACTCTGTATTCGAACAACGAAGTTCTTATGCGCCGCACCGTCATTTCTGACGGTTTTTCTCTTTCGTTTTGGCATTTCCTCTCGTATCATCCACGTCAGTTGGACGCGACTTGCGCAAATTTCCTCGTTGGACGTTCATTCTTCTCACTGCTTTTTAAATCAAATTAATCCCCGCTAATTCCTCGTCTGCTTTCGATTTGGTCGTGTGCTACTTTCGCCCTTGATCGTATTCGATTGCCTCCCGCGGACGAAGAACGTCTGCCCGGCTTCCTCCAACGTTCAAACGTTCGCGGCTCCGCCTGACAGCATCAAAAACGTCAATAATTGCTCGTGTTCTCTCGTTCCTGCCCGGCGCGCAAACAGAGCTGACAGTCTTCCAGCTTCCGAGATGCCCGAATCCTTCAACCCCCCTTTTTTTTCGTCGGGGCTAGCTCAAGGATGACTTGTTATGTCCTACGCGGGCCGGTAGATATTTACTGGGTATAGTAATTCGAGTGTGATGAAGTGGAATCTCGGGTTTTCTTTTGGTTGGTTGATTGCTCAAACCGAGCCTCAGGTCTCCGAGGGCAATTAGCCGGCCTAAAGGATGTCATCTCACGGAAATGAAATTGCCAGGCACGTCCGCTACACTACCGTCTCTTCGTGCGATTCAATTCACTGTGCTCAGCCAGTATTTCCGACTGGAGGATAGTACGATCAAAACAATTTGAACTTTAATCGCCTTTTCTGGAAATGTAGTCTATTATCCCCGGCCATCCGCCGGCCCGATTGGAGGAGCTGCGAATTTACAACTCAATACAAGCAGGTTGAACGATAGACAGCGGGCGCAAACATATCGATGGTATGAACGATGCCCGACTACCCTCCGCAATTGCCTTCACTCCGCGGCCTCAGTTTTCTCCGACACTCACCCCACGCCACAATACCCAGATACTACATATAGTTTCTTGCCGCCTGCGAATCAAATGCCTGAAAGCAGTAAAAACCATTCTCGACAACATCGGAACTTATCATTCTCTTGCTGTTCATCATATCATCCCTCGATCTTTCATGTCCGTAGGTATCCTATTTGCCGCCTATTGGCTTCATGAATTCTGCTGTCCCGATCTTCCTCTGCAGCCGCCCATAGGCTGTAGATGTTCTGCCAGTGCCACCACAGCGGGACAGGGTCGCCTCGAGGCATAGCACGAACGAACGATGAACAGATTGTTAGCTGTGAAGGATCTGTGTCGGCGCCACCAAATAGTAGGCTGCACGCGAACTCCCGGTACGCCTTATGGTACATACCGGACGCGGACGGGCTTTCCCAGAGGGTATCAGCAAATTGAATGAGATACCGGTTACATGCACTCGTAGCACATAGTTCAGAAGTAAGTTGAAAAGCGCAATCGACGGATTCTGATAGTGTACTATATGGGCGCTTATGGATCATAGCATTGAGCTCAGGGTCTTCATATTATATCATATAAACTGGCGCCATTCATTTCTGTAAAAGACATAGAAGGTAACTGAAATCGGCGCAGACTGTCTCCGTGCCAATCGATTGAACACGATAGATTTAGTATCTCTTCAGCAGCGTCATTTCCGCAGCTTTGGGCTACCATTGTTCAGCTAGGGGTTACAGCGTCGCGGCGAGAATAGAGAATAACAAGCTACCTCTAACGGGAGAGTAAGCGTCGGCCGTCTATAGTCCACTTCCCCGACACCAGAAGAGAATATGGGGAGTTAACGGACACCAAAGTGCGTGCAGAGGCCTCAAAGCGTGGGACACGGAAGTCCGTCGAAGGAGCCTCCACGATTGGCAAGCGACGGGAAAGGAAGTGCAATGGCTGGAAGAAGGCGCTGGTGACAGCTCGCCCTGTGCGCGGAATCTCAATTGGCCAAGAACGGGAAGGGTTGTACCTCGATGTAATCCATAACACTCTATAAACTCTATAACAAGACTCGGCGATTGAGCGACCAAAGGATAGAGGCCAGAAAATTCGTCACGAGGGAGTCCGACTCGTTGGGATTATGAAAACGGAGATGAACTGGCCTCGTAAGTTATCGCGAACCTCCCGCATTCCATTGTGCACGTAGAGAACGAGAAAGAAGTGAAGGAAGAGATTTCTAGACAATACGAGACAAAGCAGACAAAGATGTGGTATGGCAGCATGTATTGAGGTTACTTAGATCGATCCAATGAATGGTGGCGCGGGGAAGTACAAGAATGTGTCGAAGGCTTATTAAGTAGGATTGAGGTGGCGCCGAGAAGCGTCGAGCCTGTGAATGCCATGACGGAAATAGTGACTTCACATATTCAAGGCTTCACTCGACTTCGCTGCTCACGTCGAAGTAGAGATCCCCAGAACGAAAGGCCGGTTCAGAGTCTCGAGTCTGTCTTCGTTAGCGCTGGCGTGAAAGGTGACTTCTTCCTCGAGTTGACATCCCTCATGATCGAAGGAGACTGATATGTTATGTGGAAACCAGAGGGGGGAAGGGAGAAAAACGTAGCAGGACTGTTGAGTATCGCTGGTATTCATTTCTTCGAACCTCTACGTATTAGCATCCAAATTAGCAGCAGTAGATTATCAATCGTCCTCCAGTCGAGTCTGATGGAAGGTCCACGCGACTACGCCCCAACTTGATACTTCCTCCTCTTCGTCGGCGCCGCCGATTGCGCTTCCATTTGCCGGCCCTCTCTCGGGGGGCGGCCGTACATCGGCTGCGGTTTATCTGAAGGATAAGTTAACATCAGTATTCGCCGACCCATATTTATGTTCAACAAAGAGCAAGAACATAAGAACCAAAAGCAAGAAAGTCAAAAAAAGAAAACTGTCCACTCACGTAGGTCATACCGATACACCGCACCAACATAATTATCCCAAACCTCACGCCACATATGAGCTCCGCCCCCCATCGCAGCGTTCAGACCGTACTGCTTCACGAATGCTCGCACGTCAAAGTGCAGGCGTTGCTCGTCTGGGATGACCTGTTACGGAGAGGGGTCGATAATAGAGGTGGGTGAGCGAGAATGTCAGAGGGAAGCTGGAGAAAGAGAAATTGAGGAGAGAGAGAGAAACGCACCGGGACGTCGATCTGCTGGGACAGCGTCACAAAGTGGTTGAGGGGATCCTCGCCGGAGGTGGGCTCGGGAAGGGCTGCGTTCGGGTGCGTCGGGTGCCGAGTGCGGGAGCGGCCTAGTCTCGCGATGTCTCAAAGTCGACGATGAGTTCATTTTCATAGAAAAAACAACACGCAAACCCATTACCTGACAACCCATCCGCCTCGCCAACCGCCTTCTCGACATCCTCAGCGCGAGCCTCAGCGATGTTGGAGCTGTCGCGGATACTTTGGGACAGGCGTTCTTGCTGGGCAGTGAGGAGGGCCTCGGTGTTGCGGTTGTACCTGCAAAAAAGAGATACGAGTGTCAACGTTCGATCCCCATCGACGATGGATGGCGCAACGTACTTCATGCCTGGCAACGGCGGCTGGGGCAGCAGCAGAAGAGTGTATCGATGATACGGTGTGCCGCGTTGGGGGTGCGGGGGAACGTATCGCGTGTGGGTGTTCAAAAGCGGGATGCGGCCGACATGCGTGGCGGAAAGTGGGATATTGGGTCTGCAAGGACGCGCGTGTTAGAGACGTGAGTCGAAGGAAGGAAGATGTGATGTTACTTGAGCCAGTGGAGGAATGTTGAGTAGGTCTGGTTCTCCGGGTCGGGGACGTCTGTGATGGGGCTTGTGAGATAAAAGCGGGTGTTAAACCAGACGAACATACCGGGATCAACGAGCAGCATCGTATAGAGTCGCACGTCGGTGTGGAAGACATTAGCATATAGTTTGGGGGGTACGCGCGTCTGTGAAATTGTATCCTAGTCAAATTTCCGAATGAAGGTTCTGAGAACCGCACTTACTTGTTGCGGCGTCAAGTAGTTGCCTGGTATTACTTCCTTGAAAGTGTTGACCCGGCGCTGGAAGCGATTACGCTTCATGAGGCTCTCGAAATGAGTAGGCATGAGACGCGCAGTAACATGGAGGTCGACCGAGGGATGCATGACCGGTAACACGTCGGGAATGACATTCATTTGGTGAAGACGCTCCATCAGCAGATCCAGGTCGCCGTCCTTCCGCCAACGCTGCTCGATGAGGTGTCGGTGGGATGGGATGTGCATGTCCGTCATGGCATTCGCTACGCTCCAGCGCACTTCCGGGAGATTGACCTCGCTCTGCACGTCCAATATATGCAGCTTCCCGCGCTTGGCTTCGAGATCTGCCTCCATTGCAATCTTCGCCTCTCCTTCTAGCTTCTCGCCCTCCACCTCCCCACTGAGTACTCGATGCAAGCGGTCGACCTCCCGTCGCAGCACATTCGCCTCCTTCCTCACATTGTACGAGTTCTTCCGAATGAGCTTCAAGGCTTCATCATACGCAGGAAGAATGCCCTCCGGTAAAGGCATATTCCACCGCCGTGGCCGCTTTAACGAAATTTCTGGACGACCGTATCGCTTGCGGCCCCGCCTCGTCTGCAGCTCACCCTTCTTCGCAATCTTCCGACGCAGCTCCGACGACATGCGGCCTCGCCGCCCTCTTTGAAAGGGTTGAGAATGCCGGAGGACGTGGAAACCGAGGCGGAAACGCTTGACGCGGGCAGGAGGGCTTGTTTCGAGACGGTAGCGCCATCTCATTTTCCGGGAGACGGTACGCGAAGTTGGTGTGCGGGGTGCGGGTTTGATCCATTTTGTGGGCGTCGGAGAACGCGCTTTGCGGCTGAGGCGACCGTGTTTCCGTTGCTTGGGTTCATGCACTTTTTTTGGTGCAGCGGGTGCAGCAGCCTCCGCGGCGCGTGGTTTGGGGTTCAAAGAGGATTTGGGGGAAGAGGATGAGGGTTTTCCCTTGCCCGTAAGAGGTGGTGAGGATTTTTTGGATCCAGAAGAAGAGGAAGTTGAAGTGCTGGCATGGCGGGTGAAATGAAGGAACTTGGTGGAACTTGGGAGGGCCCCTCGAGCAAAGGCAAGACCTAGTTCAGCCGGTGGATGTCTTGCAAGTGGGCCAGCACATAGTCGACCCAGACGAAGCATCAAACTTGAAGCTTCAAGCCAAGAAGTTGTGTTTGGTCTTGTCTACCGGCGCCTTCACCTGACCGTGACTCCTCACTTGTCCTCAACCTTTTCGTGTTGCGCTTCCTCATTGCTTTGATGCGAACCACACCTCCAACGCCCGCAGCAAGGCCCTCGATTTTTCAACCACCCAGTAATTGAGCGTAAGGTCTAGTGGAGTCTACTCTGCAGGTGAACGTTCAACCGTTGCCCGGTATCGCCTAGCCCCTCCGTTGCTGAGCAATAAATTGAATGCCAGTCAACTAGCTTTGCCCGTCTCTACCTGTTGCGTTCGTTGCTCAGCAATAAAAATATCAAATTCACTTCACCATCTCCCGCTTCTAGCCTCAAGGTCGACCGTTTCAATCCGGTGGCCTCGGTGCGTCTCCTCAACTTGTACCTCCTGCTTTGCAACAAAATCAGTTCTTTTGCGAGTTTGCGACGGCATATCTTCGGCAATCCCCTTTCACTTGATTCCTCTCATCCAAACGGATTCTCAGGATTCCACCACCTATACAAAATAATCACGATCTACATCCACGCGAGCCTGCATATACCTCCACAGACGCCATCCCAATCTCAGACATCTCCACCCACTTTCAAAGTCTCTTCTCCGCATCCCGCCCCGACCTGGAAATTGCCGGTCGGTGCTCCCCGGAAATCATCGAAGCTCTCAAAAAGCAAATTCTCTCTGCCACAAACCCGCCGCCCACATGAAATCCCTCTCAACCCTTTCTCGAACTCTAAAGAATTCGCGAAAACGTCCTCCGGCGACGCTAGTACCCTTCGAGCCATTATTCTACGTCTAATATGTCGGCGGTCAACAGCGAATTTGCCGTTAAACGCATCAGAAGCGCATCACTACAACGGCCCGCACACCCGCCAAGCGATATCTATCTACGCGAAATTTAATCGCGAGCGCTTTACAACACGTTCCCCGACGCACAACAGAGCCCGACCTTCGCCTCGCTTAAGTTACTTACCTCCCTCGGTCGCGCTCGCTTATTATGCTGCTTCCTGATCCTCCCTCCCCGCTACAACTCTACTACAACTCTTCTTCCTTTGAATTTCGAACCCTTCTTTTGTGGGTTCTTCATAAATTCCCGAACGCGGATCGCTAAAGAGTCTCACTACTCATTTTTACGCAATTAGCTTTCGCGGGACGGAGAATGCACACGACCAGTATTTTAATGGTTTTTACTCATCCGATTCCGATTCCGCCTCACCCGACGACAATGATTCCGAACCGACTTTGTTCCCACCGTTCAACCCAGCCTCCCAAATCTCTCCGTGCCTTTTTCCCGCATAATCTCCGGGTTCGTAGAGGCCGACCTCGCTGGATACTCTTGGCTTGGCTGCTGCTACATCCTCACTGCGAGCCATATCCGAATTATCACCAGCATTTCCTTTCTTGTCTTGGCTGCTCACACCCAGGAACACCCCGGGAATACTCTATGGGCGGTTGGTCACTGTGATATTCGTTTGGACCGTTCACTCACAGGCTCACAATACCATCGCCATTGGGCTTCGGAAATAGTTGGCTCCAAATTGGGATCGCGTTCGACTCTATAATGCACACTTTGCTTCCACGCCGATCCTAATTCGGAGGCAACTCCCTCCAATATTAATGAATGCATTTCCGTCCTCCGTCCTACAACCTCCAACCTCGCAACTCTGTTCAGTGTTCTCACATTTGCATTCGTACGACCTCAAGCTCCTAAATCCAACCACGCGCCCCACATCACCCCACGAAACAACCAAACCCAAACCCGAAACGCAATATCCGACAACCTGCATGGCACGCACGTCAAAGCAAATTTGCCTCCGCCCCCAAGGCTCCTGAACGGCGCATGCATGCCCTCATTCAATTTCCAACCATCCAAACATTGACACTTTGCCTCCGTCACCCCGCCACACGATGTATAGGATCCGAAATTCAAACGCATACGGTGCGCGATGTGTACTCGAGCCTCGCGTGTCGATTTGGAGGATCCGAGTTCATGTTGAGAAAAACGTACGATTCTGAATCGACTTTTCAAGAGCGGGATATCGATCGTCGTTGAGAATTCGGCGATCGATGTTCCGTGCGTGGTCGTCGGTTGCAGCTTCTGGTTCGACGAGGTTAACCCAAGGGTTAACCGCTGAGCTATTGAAGCTAACGCGTTTAAGTACAGTAACACAACTCAGCTGAGCATCGATATCCGACCCATGCGAATTGAATAATACGCTCTCACCAAAGCAAGCTGAAACTCTTCCAACTCACTCTCAGCCAGGTACCGTTTACACCCTTACATACATCGCCCTCGACTGGCCCACACTCCGACTGGACTGGGTTGAACGGTTACAACAACGTCCACAAGGTCGGCGGACTCATCCATCACTTTTGCCGTTACGAGGCGAGGCGAGGCGAGAGTCGGGTGCTGAGCATTGCAACGATTGCATTTGGAGTAAGACCGCGGCCCGCTTCTCGACTCGTCGCTGTTGAGCAAGATGTTGCCAACTCAACTGTAAACTCTCCTCCTCCCCTTCTGCTCCACCAAGGCAAGGCACCCCATTGCAACTCTTTCTACAGCTACCCACCCCCGGCCCCGGCCCAACCAACCCGGGCTCTCTGATGCGCACATGCAACCCACGGCGATCATCTCACACTCAACTGCCAAGCGCTTACTGCTTAGCGCATATGATAAACGCGGGGGGATAAGATAATCACAAGCATTGCAAACATGAGAATCGGCGTATGTAAAGGCGGGATTGTCATTGGCTAGCTGGCTGGGAGGGTCGGACGAGGATCCCGAGAGGAGCTATAGCAGCAATGCCAGCACAGCTTGCTATGGTGAACGCGCGTCCAAGTCTCAAGCCTCAAAAAATCCAAACAATTCAAGCAGGCCAGTCTATATCATATTAACGCAGCAGTACGTATAGCAAAGCACTCTACACCAACCCGAACCCAAAACAAGTAACGAATAATAAGCAAGGAAGAGTTCATGTAGCATAGCGGCGAACAGAGACGACGGGAGTGATATATTGCTACAATACACAAGACGAGGCGGGTGATAGTAATACGAAGGGGGGTGGCGCGGGGTGTAAAGTGAATGTCAAGCAGACAAGCAGGGAGGAGGAGGCGTCGAGCAAGAAAAGCAAGACAACAAGAACGAAGGGCGAATAAATGTACGAATAAGTAAGCAAGTAAATCAATCAGAGGGAGGTGGTGATATGTGCAATTAGTCGGAGGTATGGGTGATGCTATGTATGTATATGGTTCAAGAGACAAGGATGGACGCAAGCAAGCAAGACTAAAGATGATGCATAGGGTATTGGGTGGGCTAGCAGTACAGTGGTTGAGGATGAGATGTGCACGGGAAAGGGATGACGCGCGGCCGGGCGCGCGGAGGTGGAATTTGGTTGGTGGATGGCGTGGTGTTGGTTGGTTGGTTGGTGGTTGCAGACAGACAACAAGAGATATACAGCAATAAGGATAGATAGACGGGAGGATGTGGGGATGCATGGGTGGGATCAGAAGGTGGAGAGGTGCATCGGGGGCCGCTCAAGGGCGACTGGTTCGGGGTCACATAGCGCGGGGAAACGATATTGGAAGTCTTTTCAGAAAAAAGTCAGCATTATTCGAATGGTGAAAACACGAAAGAAAACACGCACCACCATCGCGAATGACGGGATTACTCCTCCGCTTCTGCTCCTCCGCCTCTTCGCGCTCCATCTCGAGCTCATACGGCGCCTTGCCGCCAATGACCGGCACGCGTAGCGTCGGGTCGACTGCCTCGGGTTTGGGCTGCCAGCGGCCGCCGCCGGTGGCTTTACACAGGAGAGACGCGCGGCGGAGGGGATACGCGTCGAGTTCGCCGTAGGACTTTTGCTCGACAACCTCGGGGAGGGTCGCGGCGCGTTGCACGGCGCGGTGGGAGGGGTGGCGCGAGAGCGGGGACGCGGGGGTGGGGGAGGGGGTGCAGCTGCTGCTGGTCGAGGGGGAAGAGGGACGCGTGCGGGAGATGCCGCCCGGGGGGAGGATGGAGGGGCTCGGGGGGCTGGAGGGCGCGGAGGAGGGCGCGGATGCGGAGATGGCGTGGGGGACGCGGAAGAGGGAGATGGGGGAGGCGAGGAGGGAGTTTGTGCGTCGTGGGGGGCGCGAGGGGGGCACGCAGGGGGAGCGGAGGCCGTGGATCTGGTCGAAGCAGTCGTCGCAGACGCGGGCAGGCGCGATGGGGGATGTGGGGGAGGCGAAGGAGGTGAGAGGGGTGCCGGCGGGGGGGTGGAGGAAGGCGAGTTTGGAGGTGTCGAGGAGGGGGGTGCTGTGGGCGGAGCAGACTTTGCAGTAGATGCCACCGCACTTGCGGCAGTGGTGTCTGCGTTCGAACACGGAGAAGGGGACGCGGCAGTGGAAGGAGTCGCAGTGGGAGGTGGCGGAGTCTTCCTTCCACAGATGGCGGGGGAGAAGGACTGCGAGATGCTCGTTGGGGCGGGCGACAGACGGCCCTTGAATGGGAGCGGAGGAGTCGCTGGAGGATGTGGAGCGGGAGGAGGAGAGGGACGCGCACGAGGGCGAGGAGGAGAGGATGGAAGCGACGGAGGCAGCGGGTGATGGAGGGGAGGACATGTCTTGGTGGGACATCCAGAGTGGTCCGTTGCCAAAACGAGCGCCAATATTTATCCCTTCGCTGCACTGTCCAAATATAGAAACAGTCCACATCTCAGATCTCGAGATTCAACCTCTTTCCCCTTTGGGTTTTCACCACGTTTCGGCATCATCCGCTGCTCATCCTTTGCTCCTTCAATTCTGTTGTCTGCTCGCACTTTCACTCCAATCGCCTGCCCTACCTCTCACTCTTTCGCTACCCTCCGTCTCGCAATTTTTTTCCACATTTTTTCGACGACACAGCAAGGAGTTTCTCCATTTTCCCTCAACCCCTCCGCCTCTTCGTGTGTGCCTGGCCCCTCCATCTCTCCCTGCATTCCTCTCCACCTCCAATCCTAGCCAATCCCACAAATAACCCGCAAAACAAGCTCGACGACGCATCTTGCGAGGCAAGGGACAGCACAGATCCCCGATCCATCCAATTGCCCCTTTGGGAACCCACCACGTTTCAGCGGCGCAAACTCGGTGGTCGACCTCAGGCTACTCTCCACTTGCCCCGACTCCAAATCTCTGTTCATCCCGACTCAAAAGCCTCCGTCGACACAACACAACGCTGTACTTATGTGGCAGGTCTTTCCGTCAGACGACCCCGCCCCCGCACCGCCAGAGAGAGGTTGATTTTGATCTTCTGTAGCAGGTACGTCCAATAATCGAACTCACTATTCGCTTTCCTTCCGAGTCTCTATTACTCTCCCCTGCCATATGCATTCCGTAGCCGTAGCCAGGTACACTGTCAACTAAACCCTCCCCCGCACCCGCTTGCTACTACCCATCCCACTTCGCCCTAATCGAATTTATTTGCTGCACCGGATAGCCGCGGCCCTGCACCACTCATCTTATCTACCACTTAGCCTCTTATCTATCCACTTAGCAAAAGAAAACGAAAATAAATCAAAATAACTAAATACTTATCTGCCTCTCCGCTTTGACTTACCTAATCCACAATCTCTTGCAGGGACATCGTGATGGTTGCCAATCTCCGAACCTCTGTGATTTTCCTCTGTCGTTACTCTCCCACCACTCATCAGACAAACTCGACAAGCGAAGTGGAAAACCAGACCAACCCCGACAAGTGTTTCATCCGGCAACACGTCGCGCGACGAGGTGGTGGTGCAAAGAAACGAGAATCCTCTTCGTTCGTTCGTTTTGGTTCAAGTTGTGGAGATTCCTTCAGAGTGCGCGATTTTCGCCGCTTCTCGTCGACGTTGCGCTGGTTTTGTGGTGCAAGTCTCCGCTCGCAACACAAGAAAATCAGAGATGTGGAGAGCTGGGCGCGTCAAAAACTCCAACACCCATATGCCCTCCGCTCCCAGATACGGACTGCTCTCCACAGCGCTAACCACCTAGTCGATTAAGCGCTGGCTGTTGAGTGCTGGCTAAAGCAACCTCATCATCTCTGACTTCATCGAGGACTTCATACAAGTATCAACTTCATCCTCGTCTGTCTGCATCCCCTTGGGCTTTCTTTGCTTTGCTTTGGCTTTCGAGTTTCTACCCCCGCTTCGCGCCCACATCTACTGCTTGAAAAACTTGTGAACAGCCCCTCTTTTCCGCCCGCCTTCCGAATCGTTCCCCGAAGGAATATATTCCGCTCTCGTCGACAAATAATTTCCCTCCGCTGTCATCCTCCGACGTCGGTTCGCTCGAACCTCGTACGCGTACATACGGCATCGCATATGCATCCATGGGAAATCTCACAATTTGCATGCGCAATTCGTCGAGAGTTGGTCCGTCTGCCGTACTGTGTCTGTCTGTCGCTGCAATTTCGCTGTTCGGACTTGAGTTACGGAGGAAGTCCGAATTGGGCCGATGCGCAGATGTAACTTCGTGGATTCAATTTCTCAGCCGTTGAACTTGAAGCAATTGCTCCCTCGTCCGCTTTGACGTCTGTGCCTGTTCCTCTACTCTAGAGCCGCGTCACGGTCCATATGCCCGACGCTCCTTGCTGTGTTTGTTTACTGCGCTGCGCGGCGCATCCTCACCGGTGTTTGCAATGGTTCCGCACCCGCCAAGCACCACACATACGCATGCACAACGTACACAACGTACAGCAACTGGCATTGCTTATCTCGCCAACGACACGAAACGTTGACGGCACCTCCCCGCCTCGCCTCGTCTCGGGACGGATCCTCTTTCTTTCTCGACATTCTCGTTACATACAGTATCGACGGAACAACGATTTCGGATTTGAATGATTGAGCAGTTGGCGCGGACCCGTCTCATACGTGGCCGCAGGGGCAGTGAGAACAGGCGAGAACCCCGCCCCCGCCTCCGACACAGACAGTTCATTAATTACTGTATGTAACGAACGCGTATTGGAGAGTGGACAGTAGATTCCTAGTATTCGGAGCCCGCGGCGAAGCTGTCAACCTGCAGAACCCGCCGCCACAGAATAGCCACTGATGGCGCATCAACTCGGACCTCCGACACCTCTTCTGGCCAACTCCGACACTTCCAATTCCAATGCCGACCCAAACTGATTCATCGTCGTCGACGACGTCGGAAGCTCAATGACATAACGGCATGCGTGCGTGCTGCCCTGGCATATTATATGGCAAACACCCGACAGACTCGACTGAACTAAAAACATGTTCAACACTGTCCGAGTTAGTCTCATCATCAAGGAAAATAAATCGACCTAAATCGACAGAGCCGAGCTTACCATCGAAGAGTAAAGCAATGAGCCACGCGCGCGGTGCATGCCTACGGCTGAAACTTGCATAGTTTCCGCCTACTAGATAGTCAATTTATTCCAAGTCCATACTGAGCGCAAGCAAATGAACGAACCAACTCACCCGTCATAGTTTCGGTATATATTTAGGAGAACAACGACGGCTCCTATAGAAAATGTGTGTGTAGATGAGAAATAAAGACGCAATATGTACCTGCCGGATTCGACGAGGCGCATGGAAGTAGCTCCAGTGCATCTGAGGTCAGTGATTGAACGCGAAATAAGTAGTACTAGTAATACTTACAACCTGAAGACCTATACTGGCGAGGGCGTGATACGTCAAAAACAAAGGCTAGACGAAGTGAACAAGTCAGAAACGATGTACAGCTACTACGATGAGTAAGATCGCTTTGGAACGATTCAAGCCTACATGAATAAAATAACGCACGGAGACCGTGACAATCCGCCGTTCAACTTGAAGTGAAGTAAAATTGAGTGGAACAATTGTACTTGCGAACAGTTACGGCGGCGAATACGAATGAAATAAAGCATTCAACGCTTGATTCGTAGCGCCAGCAGTTTTTTCAGCTAAATTGAATCATATACAAAACCGACTGATGGGATGAACAGAGAATGAAACTTGGTTTAGTGCGGCGAATTCAATGATAATCTGGAGGTAGTATGGTCAAGACTCAATAGAGCTCGAAAATTTGAAGAGACTCAGAGAGTGAATGAGCTGAAGGCGTATGGCATCTGCTGATAGAAACTAGGTGACATAACTGGCACCCATGAATGGAGCACTGAAGCAACGGAGAGATCCCCAAGACCCCTGGAGGGGAAGAGGCCGACCGTGCTCGACCTTCGACTCCTGACGAAATAGGTTGTGGGTCTGGGAATGAGGGAAGATTGGGGAAACTAAACCAAACGAAAAGGAGAGTCACGAAGCTACGGCCAGTGGGCCACCTGGCTTTCTTGGCTTTCCTGGCAGATCCCCGACACATTCCAATGCACAAAGAGAGTAATGTGAAGCGTTGGCAACCGCAAAAAATCAGAATTTGAGGTTGGTTTCGAGTCCAAGCACGGCGCCTCGGGTTGGAAAGTGTCGGAACTGATCGAATTGAGTTAAGCGACTACGGAACAGCACAAGATGAGACATACAACTTACCAGTGTGCCCATTGTGCCTCGACGGTCATGAAGGATCGTACCGCACTGAGATTGCGGCTCGGGTAGAGCCAAGTTGAATTCATTGTTGAACGCCAACATGTCCAGATTCCAGAATTTGCAACGTTAACTACACGCTTCGGGTTCAAGTAGCTGTTGTGCGCTGAGTCACGCTGAGGCACTGGCAGAGCTTCAACATCAAGAGAAAATGGTCAGTAAATAAATTTGAAAGCAGCGCGGGTCTGGCAATGAATATGATTCGGATAAGGGGTTGAATAACTTGAATTAACTGGCTTGTGATCATTGATGCGCCATTTGATGCGAACACACAGCGCATCATATCCGAGTTTCGATCCGAAAGGTGGCTGGGGGTGTCGATCACTTCATCGTCTCACTGAGAACCAGCGTATTTACGTCCTGTGAGCCGTTCAGATCCTGCCTCCGCCAAAATCCGACACTTCTGTGCCACCTCCTGCTGTTCCGAATAATAGTAGTCTACTGTGGACTCGCGTATTGGACTGTATTGGACGCTTCGTATTCGTCCGTCCGGGTCTCGTAAAGCCTCTGTCTGCGCTGTCCAGTGTACTCAGTCAGCTTCAAGGTCCTCCCGCGTCGCGTCTCGGTATTTCCGCTCAACTCGTCCGTCCGGGTCTCGTAAAACCTCTAGCTCTGCGCTGTCCAGTGTCCTCAGTCAGCTTCAAAGTTCAAAGCCCTGCCGCGTCTCGGAGCTTGCTTGCTTTGCTGCGTCTTGGATTCAGTAATCTCATCTCATGTCCACTCTCACCGACTGACGGCTTCGTATCTCTCACTCGCGGCCGTCTGGCTGTATAAGGGTTTCTGGTCTCCTTATCTAGGTCTCGTCTCGTCCAGTGTCTCCGTGTCTGGCCGAGCCCGAGCCTCTCGCCTCTCATGGCGCCCGAACGGCGACAGGTCGACAGACCGACCATGCACATCCTTGACCCGCCTCGGCAACGCGTAGCGCTCCCTCCTTCTCACGTCCCCGTCCCATCCTACACTATGTCTCGACCGACCTGCTGTGTCTTCGAGATGGTATGGTATGGGATTGATTTTCCGTGCCCGGATTCAGCTAGGCTGTTTGTCTGGAATGCCCTCTTCTCATGATCATCCAACTCCCGTCGTATTCAAAGCCATGCATATTCCTCCGTACCCCGACACGCCTCGGCTCCGCGTAGTTACAGACCGACAACCAAACAACTCTACGGTCCAACGATCTTCTTCCCATGTCTGGTCGCGTCGCGTCGCGTCGTCTCTCACGAATGTATACTGCATCAATATCAATGGAATATTCATGAACATTCATCCCTTCCATCAGTCCAGCGTGTATGTATATATGTATGTCCAAGCGACAAGTATCAACCTGTGCGGTAAGCTCAGAAGCTCATCAAGTCCCAAATTCCAAATATGCTTAGTGCGTTTTTTTTGTCGTTCAATTCAGTGGGCGTGGTAGCATGTATGCGCCGCGGACGTTCAAGTCCAGCACTTGAACGATTCTGGATTGAATTTACGTGTGCGGCTGCACGATTCTCTCCCGCGCCGTGGGGTAGCTGGGTCGGGTTGAGTTCTTCTCTTCTTCTAAGTACTTACTTACCTCGGTGAGAAAGCCTTCCCTTCCCTTCCTCTACATAATTTTAAGTTCTTCTAATTGGTTAGCACGCGCAGTCGACTTCGAGTCGCGGCTCGGGTATTACTTATCAATTAATTTGAATTTGACTGCTCCTACGTGCATACGATGGATACTTATGGTATAGTGGCGCACTGCGAGCAAGCCAACGAATAGACAGACGAATTCAGAACGAATAGATGAATGTTACCACGAAGCCCGCCGCCGTTGCATTCCATTCGGCCTCTCGAATATGTGCCCGGGTTGACTCAGAACTGGAGTACAGTAAGTGCTTACTCGGAGTTCGGGATGTCGGGCGACGCGTGAATATTCGGGCTGCGAGTTTGAGTTCTTTCCAGGCGGAATTTGGGGAAGGCAGAAGGCAGGCAAGCATATGCCAGTGGTGTAGGTCGGTTTAGAGTCCTGCGTTGGAATCGCACTAGTGTTGTGTGAGTGCAGTGTGACAATTAATATTCGATGTCGCGTTCGAGGCTTGATTCAATGATTGATATGTATGTGGGCGCGGAAATTAGCTGGAGGTGTACCGTGCTTGTTGGGATTCATGCATTGGATGGATAACGGCTTGGATGGGTACGAACTTCGCAGATGAAAAATCAATTCAGTAAAAAAAAACAATGGAATGATAACCCTAATCCGATATTCTTGCGAGAATATAGTGCCAGCTGCAGAATGCCACGGACCTGGGATAGGCCTAGCTGTGGGTCAAGTCGTAGCACTGTAACAGCCCGCGTAGCTTTCTTTGTTCAAGTTCGAGAGGCTCCAGACTCCAGTGGTGTATATTTAAGGTTGAAGCAAGCGGACCCATGCGATTTTTGTGGTCGCATATGTATCCCTCTGGATGCACGCTGCAGTGGTGTTGTAGATCTATCAGGCCCAGAACCAGCCATAGAAAATAGCAGGAGACGATGACTGTAAGAGTTAACAGCAAGTGACGCAACTGACATAACATCAGCGACAAAATCAAAAACAAGCCATCTCTTTTCGGTCTTCCTCTCTGTACACGCCGCGACGCACAAAGGAAACATCGAACCCCATGTACCCTTCCTCTCTCCCCACGCCGTACTCAGGCGGGCCACGCTGTGATCTTCGACTCTGATGAATGACATTCGCTGAATTCGACGGTCAACAACGCATTAATCGATTGCGATTGCTTTGCTGTATAGCCGGACTCTGAGCTGCCAGTTTCCTTTTGGCGTTCAAGGATCCCTGGCGAAGCGATGCGATAATCTTCTCTCGTGCTGCACGATACCTACTATCGAATCGATATCATGCAGTTGAAGCAGTCTGGGGTGACAGCTCGGGGCGATTCTGTGCCTCGAGGCTTCGGATGAACGGACGAACTCCCTCAAGAGACTAGCAGCTTTGGTTGGCAGTGCACGGAGTCGCGGATTTGCGGACTCGACGGACAACTTACTTTCAGACTAAACTGGGTACCGCGATCGCTACTTACGAGTCATCGCCGTCTCCCTTGATGATTTTTTCGCGGCCTTCTTTCTAAGGGTGTTCAAGGTTCAACTGGAACTCGACTCGAATGCTCTGTGGCATGGCTAACTCTTCCCGCGGAAGCAAAAACCTCTAAGCTCGACAGACTCCACAAAACGGCCACGCGAGCGGAAGCAGAATGGGATTACTTTGGAGTTATGACGATCCAGCGGAAGGTATATCGAGTCCGGATTTTGAAACACATCGAATGAATACTAACTGAAGAATACAGGACAAGATGCCGCTGCCGTTCCGCGTCTAGATAAGCTAAACACTAGAGCCAATTAGTGCCTCCTTAATATCTTCCGCTAGCAGTGAGTTATCAAATGCTTCTCATTTTAACTCGAATCCCCGGGGTTTTCTTCCGACCATGCCCATCGCCCCCGAGCGCAAATGAACTGCTAATTGAATTCAATTATCAGAGCTCATTCATTCGAGCCAACTCATACTCCCCACACCGGAGTATACCGACCACAGCACTCATATCATCTCAGATGTGCAGCAAACTCAGACTCATATCATGACGATTCAGCCTGTGTATGCTGAACCCGAGCCCCACGCCACAGAGTTGACTGTAACCAACCACGGATACCAGCTTCTCTCGCTATCGCGGGCAGCGGGAAGCCCTTTGGTCGACCTCTGCTCGTCCAGCACACCGCCCTCTCTTTGCAGAGTCGAAACCATGATCTCAGCATCTCATCATGATGCGGGGAGGGATATTTTTGCTGCTTTATTTGATTGAAGGGGAGGTACTACTCAGATTGCTCATTCCGACCGACGGATCCAATCTGATATGATGTTGATAGATGCCACTCCCAGTGATAGGTATACTATACGGACAGCGCCAAGTACGAATGAATAGACGGATGTACGATTGGGTGGCCGTAGCTGGAATAACGTCACGATTTCTGCCTCGAGGCCGACTTGGAGCGGAACAAAGTAATTCTGGATTCTGTTGTGTTTGCATTCACGATTGCTTTGTAGAGTGGTGGACGGGAGACGCGGGCTTGCGAGCTTCGCTTTGCTACGTACCTTCCTTTTCCGGCTTGATAAAGGACGGTCTTCACCGTCGAGCAGCACGGAACGAGATACGTATCCGTCCAATACGATTCCGACGAGTGAGTTCGAACTTTGCTTTATTCTGCAGACGTTCTGTTGATTGGTTGGAAGGCTTGAAGGCAAGGACACCGGCA
This sequence comes from Favolaschia claudopus, assembly GCA_037176885.1. Lineage (NCBI taxonomy): Eukaryota > Fungi > Basidiomycota > Agaricomycetes > Agaricales > Mycenaceae > Favolaschia > Favolaschia claudopus. The sequence continues at coordinate 259,352 of JAWWNJ010000168.1, read as the reverse complement.
CTATTCATATACGTTGCTTTATGTACATGCAATATGAGCGGAGCGGATATGAACATCGGTCATCAAATTGTTATTTTCGTTGGTGTACTCTGGTTTTCTGATAGAGTTTCTTTTGAATGACATTGCAGGGCTGTAGGACAGCGGCGCACGCAACTCTCCGGCCGGGAGGGAGGGACTCCAGTTAGTTCCTTACTACCATCCATTAGGCTTCGAAGGTAGTCGCACTCTGATTATGTGCGATACCGTTACGAAGTAACTTACGATGCGATGCAGCTTCGAGCCTTCGACAAAGAAGTTAAGTCATGTATTCGTATTCGCGATGCGATGCAGGGGCGGCTCCCGAACAAATCTCACAACGCTCGCCTTTGATCGCCTCTCTCAAGTTCACTTCCCTCCTCCGTTTCCTCCCACCTCAACTCCCTACACTTTTGAATCCCGAGGCTCTGTTTTCTGTATCCTTCCTGCAGTCATATCAAGTCAATCCGCGTTCGTATCTCTGCGTCTATATACACCGCACTGTGGCAACGACTAACTCCTCTTTGAATTCGACTTTGAATAACGATTGGAATAGACAAGTTGGTCCCTCTTGCCGCGGCTGCACTATTCTCAATTCGCCACCTCTCTGCATGTGCCGCCCGACTTCTTTGACCTTCGCTCTCGCACGACTTGCGCGGACGAACGGGAAACTTCAACTTGTCGGAAAGCCTAGACTCTTCCCCGCGGTGCTGCGTCTTGTCGCCATCTCTGCAACCCGCATCCTCGGGCTCTCCGTCAAGCCATGGCCGGCCATCTTATCGAATATAAACTCCTCTCGGTGATCATGATCTAGACAATTCACTCGCGACATACGACAAGTACTTAACGGAATCTCGGCACCGCTTTGAACTAGCAAACCTCTATCGGCGTTCCTCGTGTCGTCCGCCGCGGATTTCGCACCGCTACCCTCCCGCGAGTCGGGTCCCGCCCGACAGTCTACCCGTTGTCTGTGAATTTTGCGGGATTTTTTGGAATATAATCAACAAAGCCGTAAACAACTTTTCCGTTAACCAGTTATCCCGCCGCTCAACTTTCTTCGCGAACCCAACATAACGTTTTACGAATGTATCCGAACTTGACCTGTCTATTCACTCAACTGCCCGAATGACATCTCGCGCTGTCTATTGCCTTCCCCAGGCTTAAATCGTTCTGCCGCTCTCTGCGCTGTCTATCTGTCTCGGAGTTTCTCATCCGAGCCTTCCTTGAACCCAAGCATCGCTGTCTAAAATAAGCCATTGCGCGGCATTTCCCACCCATGCCAATACTTTCTTTCAGCCACATATTCTCACAGATTACGGGCAGCGGCGAATTGTCGGGATGGGGCGCGAGGTGTGTATGATGATCTGGATGTAGGTCCCGCGTCTTGCTGACACCCGGCGCAGCGTACCCTCTAAGTCTAGTATATTCGATCGGCTACACCTCCACGGACGTTTTTGCCCTGATCATGGACGTCTCCCACTGTTACTATTTTGAACTATCGGCGCTTCGAATTGGAGGTACTGTAAGAAGTTCGACGGTATGTCATGTTTAATTAACCCGCTCACACTCCACCTATTCATGTGTTTCCAGTCAGGCTGTACTGCACCATCAGTCGATGTTCTATGTATGTTGTGACTGAACGCGGCGTGCCAGCGCTATTATCCCGATTTGGGTTCCTGCAGGAACGTACCGGAAACCGATCCAACCGGGTTGACGCGTGTGCGTTTAGGCTTGTCGTGTGTGGCTTGCGTAGGCGCTTGGAGTCTTGAGGTCTTGCTCGATATCTGGATCCTTCCCGGAACACTTATAATTATTTGGTGGAGCATGTAGTTGGGCGCCTTTCAAAGTAACTCGGGTTGTTCACCGGTCAGTGCTCTCAAACGCTGGTTGGAGAAACAAACCTCTTCGCTGAATGAGCCATGGAGTTGGAGCTCATGGACGTTCGCACAAGGTCAGCGTATACATAGACGAATCAAATGGCGGCTATACTCACCGAACCCATCGGCCCTGTCCCACACCACTTCCCGTCTCAACCGCCATCGCGTTTTCATGTGCGCACAGGGTCTTCCTTGTTTTGGTCGCAGACAGAAATCTTTTGGCTGATTTGACCAGTTTTGGCTGAATTCGACTGCATATCATATGCAAACGCAAGAGACTGTAACTAGGTTGAAGAGTTGATCTATTTTTTCTCGACTTGAGCCATATGTTGATTTTACCAAATTCTGTTCTGACCTGCATACGTTTCAGAAGCCGAAAATCCCCGTCCGCAAAATTCCCTGGTCGGGGCCGAAGTGAATTTCCCGCGTCGCCCCGACATTGCAACCGTCAAGTTATTCGCAGGTTCGTAAATACAAAGCATCTCGAGCAAATTCCAAATCCAGCTTGTAAGCGCCGTTCACGCCAATCACCTGATTTTCTCATCGATGAGGGATCGCTCAAAGCTACGTCTGAATCTGGGGGTATTATCCAGCACTATCAGCTGCTGATGACCACTTTCCCGTAGACGAGTGAGAGCCAAGTAGTGTCGCGGAAGAAACGGTATTACCGGGTTTACGATCCTGTCAAAACTGAGGTCATATTGGGCGTGCCTCGGGGTAGGCCGATTCAATTTTCCAAGCGAAAGCTGTTGGAAACCGGATTCGGAAAAATTAGTCGAGGTCACTGAACTTTCACAGCCAATTGAACGTTCCGAGATTGAGCCGTGTTCGAAATTTCGCAGTCTGAACTCGCTAAAGATTGACCGACACAGAATTGGCGGCAGTTGCCGTGAATCTGTATGCCCCGCAACTTTATAATCAAGATGTAGGTTTGTTGGATCTCGTGCCTTGAATTCATCACTGGTGCCCGAGGATTTTGTGGGTCTTCGAAATCATGTATTGAGCATGCGTGAGAGTCACTGTCAACTTGTTGGGGGCTGCGAGTATCGGTGCCGACGACATATTTCGAACGCAATGAATTCGAAGCGGATTGAGGTTCCTGTGTCCTCCTGTTGAAAAGTTGCTACCGAACTCAGGCCCCTGTGGGAAATGTGGGCCGAGTTAACCGAAAGCTCAACAATCCATTAACAATCACAAACAATGGTTCAACTCTCTGGAAGTTGACGTTCATGTGGCTATTTTTCAAGATTCTCTCTTGTATTTTATGGACAGTGACTCTTTTACTGCTGAAAGTCGTGAATGGACGCCTTCGAAGCAGGACTATAGTGTCTGGCGATGGTAAGTATAGAACTCGTAAACAATTTATTTAATTCTGCGTATCAAGATATGGAATTAGGGCACACATCATGGAGTTCCGTATATGTCCTACTCAAATAAGAATACTAGAGTCCCGGGGAACTGCAAAGATACTTGAGATTTTGTGATACTAGGAAAATTTCAACCGATGGCGTCTTACAGCTGCAGTAACTCTAGGGAGATGGATTCCGAGTGGATAATTCTGCTGCTGAGAAGGCAAGATCATGTCTACATGAGCTTCTTGCACCGACGGTCCATGCTCCCAGTTTCAGAATCATTCAACCACCGTCTGTCCCAACAATAAGCACAGATTCCGTTCCACAGATTGCGACTCCGAGAGTTTGTATCGTCAGACAGATCGAGACCCAACGTTGACCGTTGCTTATTACTATTAGTTACGCCTGAGATGAATGCGCGTAGCCAAAACCAGAATGAAAATAAAAATTTGTCGGCTCTACCAAATTGCAAGAGTTCTCATCGATGCACAATTTGGAAAACAGTAGTCACCATCGCCAGGACCGAAGGCTGCATTGACATAAGATTCTGTCGGCATTATTTCTTGGAGGTTCAATGGGATTGTCTGGGCAGGCAATTAAAGAGATGATATGTAGCTGACCATGACGCACATGCACTTACTTCCTGAGCTGCCTTGGAGCTGCCCACGAACATCTTGACAAGAGATACGGCCGCCGGAGTGGAGAGTCGGCTACTTACTCATCGGCTAATCGGACGGAGGTGAGCGGCCATGAGACTCGAAAAGATATGTACCTGCTATAGGATAATTTCAATTGTTACTCGAGTATGTCGGGGAATTCGGTGTGGCGGCCTTTAGGGACTGGTAAGATTTCTGAATGGCTCCTTCAAGGAATGCATATCCATTCGCAGCCACTGCCATGGCAAGATGACAAGTAGTGCCACTGTGGGAAAGTCGGGTCGGGAAGGCCAAGCGAGTGGCGACAGTTCTCCACATCGGAAATCGAACTTATACCTTCCAAAATGGGAATTCCAGCTACGGAACAATCTTGCCAACAGTTCGTTGCAATTGAAAGTTGGAGTCCGGGGAGATCCACCAAGGCTCCAAAGCGCCACCCACCACCTGAACAGTGTTCCGATGTTACTGAGCTGTCGGACAGCATAATTGCCGGAACGTCCCCTGCTCAGGGCCGGCGCCTGAACTAGTACCAGCTGAGACTCGCAGCAGAGAAGCGCGCAGTGTGGAGTGTTTTGATATAATAAAATCTGCGCTCCTGGGAAGTTGTCGTCGTCAAGCAAAGATCGAAGGTGCTGTAGAATGGGGAAGAAATCTGTTTTAGAACAGAGATCGATTTATTCAGGCTGGTGACCTGATGGTAAACGTTTTTCTGTACTTATCTCGGACCGCTGAAAGTCTTTGGCGAGGACAAGCTGCTCTTGTTCGACATCGCCGATCCACCGCCAGTACTTCTCCGCAACGCCCAAAATCATCTGGAAACCCACTTCATCCACAACATCCGGATTGATCTCGTCTGGACCCCCTACGGCAAACATCCTCTCGCGATCATGGTCTTGATTCGGACGGGAAGTTTCGTCGACGCTCGTAGCATTCGGGTTCTTGCGACATCGACTGATAACACGAGAGAGGGAATCTGCGATATTGCACTCAGAAACAGCGCTAGTCGTCACGGATTTGGAGGAGAATGTGGAGTCTTCTGCCGAGGATGAAGTGAAGACGACGTGAAGGACAGTACATAGATACCACAGCGCATCGTTTCGTGCTAGGACACCAAGGCGACTTTCACGTGTACGGGAATTTCCACCCTTCGTCTGTTGAGGTGAGAAGAGATTCTCGAGTTCTCGAAGCGCAGTCAAAGCAATTGTGGCACGGAGATTGGCTTCGAAAGCAGATGTGGCAGAAAGTAACGGCGATAATGCGCTTTGCAAGATGTGCAACACGTCAGGTCGCAGATCGACAGGCAGTGTCGACGAGGACTTCGCAGGGAATAGGAATGTTAGAAATCGGCAAGATAGAGGACTGAATGATTCGATGATTGGGTTGAAGATAGATGTCACGAGAGCATCCAAGAAACGGTTCATAAGAGACGACACAGTGGTTTGATTTGTAGCGCGTTTCGGCTTGCGCAATAAGAACGCAAGAGACGAAGAAATGAGATGCTGCATCAAAGTAGCCAGACTCTGCAATGTTTGGAGTTGAGTGGTGACGGTGGTATCTGTATAGCGCAGGATGGGATGCAAGACATTCGCAATGCTAGTGAACGCTCGCACTGCAGTAGATGACAGAAGGGAACGCTGAGCAGCCGTAACGGGTACTTCCGATGAAGAAAGTGCAGAAAATAGTTGCTGGAAAGCGGAAAGGTTCGCGAAAAGCGAAGTCGAGGTAGGAAGGTCGGCCAATTCCTTGCCTGAAGCAAGTCACCGAATTGTTTGCGAATCTGAACCAAATCAAGCTCACGACCATGTAGATCTTCGAGCAAAGTTTCAAGGTTGATCTTTCTAGGAGCCTCAACAGGCTTTTCCGGTGCTTTCTTCTTTGCCTTCCGCTTGACTGGTTGGCTGTTGTTCGGTGCTGCATCACTTGGAGCAGGGGGAGGTACAGCGAGGTTTTCTTGACCACCATAAGTATGTTCAATTTTATATCGAGAACCAATAGCAGCAACGCACTAATTTGCTCCTCTTCGTATTTCGCTTTGAGGTCAGCAACTTCTTTCTCCAAGGCCAGCGCACGCGTTTTCCATGGTCCCTCATCCTGAATTGAAGGGGCAGACGGAGGAAACTTATTACGAAGGTAGAGCACATATGCTGGAGTCGATTTATGAACGAGGTATTCACTGACCAAACCCTGTGATAAGGCGTACAAGCGCAGGACTGTTCGGCTGGTTTGAATTTCAGGGCTGTTAGCGCCTAATAGACAGTGAAAAGACGATGGAGAGGGAAGACAGAGACATACAATCGCAATTCTGAGGCGGTCGGCTTCAAACGGCGGTGAGCTTGTCATGGCCGTTGGTCGAGGGGTCAGTACCGGTCAGTACTGTGGTAACGAGGAAGAAGGAGAGTTCAATTATTCAAACTCCGACTCGGAGTGACCCGCCATCAAATTCAAGGTTCAACGTTCAACTTCAACCACGACGTCTATTCTGCGAAATTCTGCTCCAATAGAGCGCTGGGTCGACGAACCAAATCCGCCTTGCTCTCTCCCCTTTGTCAACTTTGAATCGTCCTCGAACCAACTGCAAAAAGGCTGATGTTCAGCCTATATTTGGCAATTCATCCTGGTTATTTTTCGGACTATGCAAGAGTTGTTTTGATCATTCGCCTGGCGATATCTGCACTGGTCGTAAGCGCTTTCAAGAATAACTGGATATCTTTTCGACGGAAAAAAAACCCCCGGTCGTAAGTCACCATCATATCATGTCTTGAACATACAGCAGAACAAAGAGGTACAAGATTTCAGATCCCCAACCCACACGGTTACCGAGTCATTCCAGTGGAACCCGTAGTAGCGCCAAATCCCCCATTGAATCCCGAAGATGTAATTTGATTATAGCCTGGTTGCAGTGCAGCATTCTCCGCGGGCAATGGATACCCTGACGATGAATGTGGCTGAACGTTCATAGCAGCAGCGTTGGCTCGCGCATTTTCAACATATGTTCTCTGAAATCTCTTGATTCGTCGATATCTCATGACAGCAAAAATAGTGGCGCCAATGGAAAGCACCAATACTGAGTCGGGTTAGGGGGACAATTGAACCGAGGTAATATTCTTACCGACAGCAACGACGATGCCTGCTATCACCACTGTCGACATGGCTGCTTTGCGAGCATCATCGAACGAGTCGCATACACCGCTGAGGACCGGTCAGATCAACCCAACAAGACTCGGAAACTCATCCTTACTTGACGCATTGTACTGCGTAGGTATTCGAGACCAAAGAAAGAGCGCAGAGGTAGAACAAAGCTCTGCCAATCATTGACCTCCCAAGGACGCGACAGAGAGTGGGTGCAAAACTGTGTACACATCGTCGTGCATATTCGTGTATATATACAGCAGTTTGGCTTGGCGAACGCTGTGCGATTGCCGACCCCTGCCATTGTCCAATCACAGCCCGGCGCTTCAGTGTACTCGGACTCCTACTCAGAAAGCCTTCCAAGTGAACGACTCACGGTCAATAATCGCATATCCAGAAAGCTGTCCCAAGAGCCATCACGCTCTACACATATGCAGATTAAGTTTATTTTGTTCGAGTTTTTGAGATACATTACACCGTAAAAAAGAAAAAACATGTATTCTCAGCTCAGATTTTATTCGTTGTTGAGACAAACGAGGGTGAAAACACGCCCCTTACAAGATCATCTATGAACAATACATGTATCAGCCGTAGCGCGATGATCATTGGAACATGGCCACGTACCAAAGCAAGATGACCGCCGACGACAGGGCGGGCGATGAAGCCAGACGTAACGCCCGTCTTGGTGTCATACCAGTCAGAGAAGGGCGCACGGTTGGAGCCGTCCGAGAGGTATTTCTTGAGACCGTTGATGAACAGGTCACGTCCCTCGACGTCGCTCATGATTGCGGCGGTCCAGACTTCCCAGTCGGTCTTGGTGTAGGTGTGACGGGTATCGAGAGGAACGCCGTATTCATCTGAGAAAAGCATGAGCAAAAACAAAGTGGCGAAGTGGATGCACTTACTGGCAACGCTCTTGTACCAAGCAGTTTCTGGACGATAAAGGTTAGTGAAGGATAACAATACTAGAGGCGCGAACTCACGTTGCTCGTAGAGGGATTGAGGGAACAGTTTCAGGTCCAGGTGGATGTCACTGTAGAGGTTGTAGGCCTGCCGAGAGTTAGAGACATGACGCGGGTCGCCGGGTGTGCACATACCAATCCCCAGCTAGCATCGTTACCGTACTAAAACAAGGTTTCAGAAGGACGAAAGAATCGACAAGATATCGACTGACGTTGAGCGTCAAATGAGGGCCAGTCTTCGAGGAGGCGAGGGCCGTCCACTTGGTCACGTAGTCGGCAGCAATAGACTATACGAAGTGAGCACTGGCAGACCTGTAACAACGAACAAACATACACTGTAGTTGTCGGCCTTCTTCGTGTCTCCAAGCAACTTGGAGATCTCAGCCATACATTTGATACCGATAATCCCCTTGATCGCGAGATTGGTCTGGTTAACAAGCTGACCAGCAAAGTCGTCAGTGGACAGCTGGTTCGCAGGGATCAGCGAATCCTCGATGAGGAATTGAGTCCATTGGTCAAGAAGGTTTTTCTTTCAGGCCGTCCGTCAGCTCAATAGTACTCGAAATCGAAAGGAAAGTAGAGAGGCACTCACGTAACGCTTGATCTGCGAGAGGTCGTTGGTCGCGCGGGCATAACCAAGAGACAGGATGAGCATGTTGCCACTCTCCTCCACCGGCATGGCTTCATCGGTACCGTCGTTGTGTCCGTCAGCCTTCGGGTAGTGGGCGCCGACATCGTGGACACTGAATTTGTTGTTGAGAGGGGGACAGTGGTAAGAAAGACTGGAACAAACCTCCATTTGTTGGGATAGAGGCCGGTTGCCTGTGGGCAGACTCAGATTCAGAACCACCTCAACGACAAGGGAAAATAGACGAACCTGATACCTAAACAGCGGCTCCAAGAGATACTGACCCAACTTCGGGTTGAGGTAGAAGAAAATCGGGGAAGCAGGGAACCTGAAAATGTTGAGCGTAAGCTCAAGAATACTTCACTCCCGAAAGACGAAAGACTTGCATGACGTCCACGGTGTCAGTGTTACCATCACTAGAGATCTCTGCAAGGCCGTCAACCGCCAGCAATGTTGTCTAATGCTAGGAAAGAAGCGCACCTTTCATGAAGTACAGAACATCAGAAGTATCCCAGAGTCCGAACGCGTTCTTCGAGATGGTCAGCTCGTTGGCAGCAAGCGACTGGCGGATCGACAGCTCGACGATGCCAGCGTAATCGGGGTGGATCTTGGCGGCGTCAGTCTGGATCTTCTTGTCGAGGGTGTTGGCGGATTTAAGAGCAGTAGCGTAATCTTTGAGGAAGAAAGAGACCTAGTCGAAGAAACATCAGATTAAATGATTGGGTAGAGTACGCATAAAAGGAGTTGACTCACGACTTGCTGCGCCGTCGAGAACTTGCTCCAGAAGTACAGACTGCGCTCCTGCTTCTTGTTTCCAGCTACAACATATTTAATAGCAGGGTCACGAATGTGACCGATCGCGAATGTGACATCCGCTGCAGAGCTGCCAACGTTCCCGAGGTCCTTAGCCAAACCGAAGACGGGCCAGCTGTCGCTGATGGCGCGGAAGTTGTTGTCCTTGACGGTGGAGAGCACGCCGTTGTTCAGGAACTGCGCGCGGACGACGGAGTCGCGGCCGATCTGCGCGGTGACCCCCTTGCCGTTGAGGGTGGCGTAGTACCAGTTGCCGTCTAATACGGATGAATGACATTCAGTCAGTCTCGAGCAGGAAGAGCAGGGTTATGGAAGCGGAAGACGGAACGCACATTGAGAATGGTCGTTGACTTCCTCGAACTTGGCCGGAGAGACGAGCGAGATCTGGTGGCTGACAACATCCGAGGTGGTGGTGGACCATTGGATGTCCCATTCGGTGGCGCCGGAGACCCATTCGCCGCTGATATCAGAGTAGACCTGGACGGAGTGGGAGGCGCCGTCGGTAGACGCAGCCGAGACGTGCATGTAGGACAGCGGGATCGAGAACCGGACGAAGTCAGTGGGCTATCCCAATTTTCAGCCTGAATAATACGAGTCCCTTGCGGCAGAATACTCACCTCGACGGGGCTCAAGAAAGTCACAGTGAGGTCGACGGGGCCAGCGGAAAGGACGAAGATACTTTGGGTGCTCGTGAACTTGAAATGAACATCAGGCTCCAGAAACAACGCAAAACGAAAGAGAAACCAACCGTGAGGCTCTTCTGCGTCGCCTTGGTGTAAGGGCTCCCCTCAACCGACGGGACACCGAGGAAAGAATAGCTCTTCCCGTCCACCTTGACCAAACCAGCCCAGGCAGTGATAGACCCCGTCCACATCGTGGGCCACGCATCATTCAGCGCCTGTCCCTGTCCCTGCGGCAGCCAGGTGTTGAGGTACGGCGACCGCACAGCCAGCGGAACGGAGGGGGGGTTGAACGGCGTCGCTGTCCATGAGACTGCAGCACTCGCTTGCAGCGCAAGGAGACCCGCGCAGAGTAACTGGGAGAGCATCTCGCTTGTTGCAAAAGTTCACAACGAGCTGGGGAAACACGCTATAGAATTGCGCGTTCCCTTTGTACCTTCGGCCAATTCCTGCCAATTCCAATGTTTACGAGATGTCGGTCTCGAGAATTTGTGAAAATCCTGATGCGCATGGCGCAAGTGACCTGGAGGGTTACGACGGGCCACGCGCTGCCATGTGCGAGTTGACCAGCTGATGTGCGCGAAGCACCAACCGCGCATTTGATGCGTTCGCGGAACGAAGATCTGAGCATCTTTGTAAAGTTTGAAGGTTTCAGACGCGTCGTAAAAAAAGAAATGCGCGAACGGTCCGTATTCCGTCGGTCCGACGCAGCTTAATTCATGAAACACTTGTGAAGCAGTCGGTTGGCTGAGGTAGAGGAGGGCAAGGAGGACATTTTTTCCGCGAACTAGAACAAGCCAGAGGAATTTTTCTCGTATAAAGCGAAGACTCTTGAACTTGAAGACGGAGGAACGAACGCTTCGTCGAAGACTCTCGAAGCGCGCTTTTATTAACCGACGTCATAACCCCAGGTGACCCCACATGTCGCGATGGCTTGGAATTGCTTTTACCGTCGGAAATCAACGGAACGACAACCACGAATCTTTGGGTTGAGGCCGCTGAGTAAAATGCCGAAGCAGGTCCAGCATTCAATGCGTCCTACATGACTGTACATACCGTGTGCAAGAATGACGATGAGCCCGCAAGCCGCAGGCTTGGTGATAATCGTAGACGGCGAGCACCGACCGGAAAACATGGTCGGAAATCAACGGAACATCGGCCGACACAACGAGTCCACGAATTTGAAGCGCGGTGGCGTTTGAGAGCACCAAGACTCGCGATATGTCAGCGCCCATAGCGTTGCAGAAGCAGCAAGGTTCTGGACTCTGGAGAGATGGCCCTGGAGAAGAGTGCCAGAGATCAACTTCCTTTTTTCGTGGTGGAATGGCACCACAAACCTTGGGCTATACGATTTAGATGAAATAGCGATTAGTTGGGGTGCTAACACAACGAGGGATAAATGCAAAGGGAAGAGAGCGAGTAGTAGTAACTCTGAGGGGGCCGGTCGGGATGAATATCAACCTACAGATCAACCAGCGTTAGGATGGAGATCATACGAGGATAGGATGAATTTCAACGGACTCAGGATGAAAATGAGCGGTTCGTAGGTTGTTTTAGGCAGGATGATTAGTATTCTAAAACAGTTCGTTTCATCCTAAGCTCGTTTCAGCTGTTCCGCGTGAATATCAACCTACGTTAGGGTCGAAAAATCAACCAACTTCATGCGGCTTTTCATGCGCTCCAAGGCTGATTTCTCACAGGACTCAGGATACATTTCAATGACAATCAAGATGAATTCATGTAGGCATACTAGGCACGGAAAGATAATTAAAACTACAACAATCGAGCGGAACGGAGCAGACAGTTGACTGTAATGGGAATGACATAGTGATAGACCATCGATATCGATGGCCTCGAGGCGGAACTAAACGGAGGCAAAATGAGTGACGTGAGACAAAATGAACACGCGCACGCACCTCAATTTGTACCGTCCTCCTCGTCGCTCGTGGCCTGCTCCTCACCGCCGCTCATGGCTTGGTCCTCGTCCTCTTCATCGTCGCTGGAAGGCTCACTTGTGAACAATCAACTTGACCTTGCGTTTCGACACCTCCTTTGCCTTTCCCTTGCTGGATGTCGCCTTCTTGCTGGAACTCGAGCGCGCCGCTACCTTCTTCTCTGCAGCTTGCTTCTTCTGGGCGGCACGGGCTTTGACAATCTTGTTGCGTCTGCCGCGAGGCGCGTTCGGGTTCCGTTTTGCTGAGTTGGCGCTCAAGTGGGAATATTTCGGGTCGACTTCGAGCCACTCGTGACGGTACGCGTTATTGCGCTTGTTCTTGAAGTACTGTCTGATAATGTCTTCGGTTAGCCCAGTCGTTATGGAAGCGCGCGAGGATCGGGTGCCTCTCTCGTGCCTGTTGTCGCGATGTGAGTAACCGTCTCGTACATCATAATAAATATACTCACCACTCGAAAGAACTTGCCTTTGACCTCGTTGGAGATCTCGCGCCACGGTTTCTCCAGTTGAGACCTGCTCTTGCAGCCAAGTCTCTCAGGTAACGCTTCGGAGTTCGGGTAAGTCTTTGTCGCACAAAACAGTGTAACGTACCTGAATTCCTTTGTAGAGCTCCCTATCCCGGGTAGTCTTCCCCATGCCCATCGCGTCCTGGATGTTGTAGTTGGTCCCGGCCGTCCCCTTAGGCTTCGGGATATCATCCGTCATGGGGTCATCAGGTTCATCGCTGGTCACACCTCCGTGTGCGCGAGCCGCCTTGAGCTGCCGCTTGAGCTCGGCATTCTCGCGCTTCAGTTTCTCTGCACACAATGTGAGTGAATGGTAAGCTCGGCAGTTCGGACCCTCACCTGCATCAAGGTCCTCGTCCACCTCCATGTCGTCTTGATCAGCATCGGCAGTGTCGCCTGTGATGATGTTCGTGCTAAGTGCTCAGACATTGGCGCCAAGGCTCGTATGGTACCTTGAGCTGGCTTGATGAGCTTCGGCGGCGCTGGACGACGGTGAGCATGAGATGCTCGTCAACGACAGGAAGCTGCTTATGCTCACCAGGTGCGTCAACATGAAGGCGGCGTTGCGGGGTCTCCGACGGCCTTAGCTTGAGCAGCTATCACATCATCAACAACGCGTCCGCGTGAGTCACGGGACATTGTTGATGTGATTATGCACTCACCCTCCACCACATCGTCTCCAGCAGTCAATTGCGCGACACGACGCTGCAAATCCTCCAACGCCTTGTTCGCAACCTTCAATGCCTCAGCCTGCGCGTCGATTTTGGCTATAAGAATTGCAGTCAATTCCCGAGCGCCGTCAAGGTATTGTTCTCGCCTTACCTCGATGCTTGTCATTCTCAATGGCCGAGTAGATGATGTCGACGGTGTTGCAGTTGTCGATGTCGTATTTTTCTTCCAGCTGGGCATGGAAGCGCTTGAAGTCTTCCAAGGTAGGGCTTGGGAGGCGCCTGTTCTCCTTGTCTGCGGCTTTCCTGGGCGGCCGAGGCGCCGGCTTGGCCTGGGTGCTTGCCTTGGGTTCACTTTTGATCTTGCGAGGTGGGTTTACTGGTGTCATTGTGTTGCGCTGGGTTGATATTGACAAGAGCTGTAGGAGAGGAGATGGTGGTTCGAGTTAGAGCAAATTCAAATGTTTGTTTGTCACGCGTCGCTTTGCAATATCGCAGCACAGCATCCCTAATAAAGTATCTCTCTCCTTTCAATGGGCCAACGTCGTATCTGCGCCTGTGGCTGCGGTGAAAGAGTCACTCAAACACGAGAACAAATTCATCTAAATGCTCAAGTGCACCCCTACCCTGCACCCTTGGGCAATGATGCCTCGCGTCAGCGCCGCGTCTATGCTCCAAGTTCCGACGACGACTTTGGGCACAGTGTAAGTGGTCCCGATCATGCTGGTCCGTCCCGACAAGCACAACTCGGCGGATGGTACGGCATCGGCACCCGCGAGCTTGACAGTGGGCCAGAGGATGTGGATATGACTCCGGCTCCTCCAAGCCCATCACAGCCGGGCGGGTTCGACGAGCCCGAGTCCGAGTCCGTTCATGGTGATGTAGGGGATGAACTGGAAGGGGGACTCAGATGTGGATGATGTGCTAGAAGATGGCGGGGATGAGTTGAGGGTGGAGGATAGCGAGGGAGAAGACTCTGATTCTGATGAGCCGGATATATTTGACTGGGATACCTTCACACCTTCCGGGGTCTCAGCAGCAGATCATGTAGGGGAGGATTTCGAGAGAGAGGCAGCAGCAATAGGTATTTTCTGTCCTTTCCGTCATGCCACGATCATAACAGTCTCTGTTTCTAGCCGACAAACTCAGCGCATATGACCTCGCTATCTGTAAAGCATTTGCCTTCAAGGTCAAGTCAAATATGACAGACAAGGCCTTCAGAATGACCCCGTTCGCTTTTCCTCAGCACCCACCTCTCCCCTCGCTCGACAAGATTCGTTCTCGTGTCAATTTTCTGGCTGGCTTCAAACCGCAGATATATGACTGCTGTGTCAATAGCTGCCTTTGCTATGTGGGCCCCGCACGAGGGTTTGACGGAGTGCCCTTACTGCCACGAGCCGCGCCGAAGAGCAACGGCAAACCTCGAAAGAAATTCACTTACATCCCTATCATTCCCCGCCTGGTCGCATTTGCGGCAAATCCTGAGATGCTGAAAAGCAGCAGTATCGAGCTGAGCACGTTCATCAACCGGGTAAAATGACGGATGTTTTTGACGGCAAGCACTACCGAGCGCTTCGACACAAGTTTGTCGAGATCAATGGCAAGCAACTCGATCACAAATACTTCTCGGATCCTCGCGACGTCGCGCTTGGTGCATCCTGGGATGGTTTTGCGCCGTTCAAGAGAAGGAAGAAGACGGCGTGGCCACTCATCCTTTTTGATTACGACCTTCCCCCCGAGCTCCGATTCTTGCTGGAGTATATTCTGGCTCTCGGCGTCATCCCGGGCCCGAACAAGCCCAAGGATTCGGACTCGTTCTTGTGGCCAGCGGTGCAGGAGCTGCTCCGGCTTGCGGCGGGGGGTCCCCGCCTTTGATGCGCTTTCTGGTCGAGCTTTCGACCTCAGGGCGTATCTAATCCTTGTGTTTGGGGACATCCTGCCGTCTCCATGTTTATGCGCATGAAGGGCCATAATGGGATCTCGCCGTGCAGAATGTGCAAGATTGTCGGTCTGCCAGTTCCGGGAGCCCGGGGAAATGCGCACTACGTCCCCCTCGATCGGTCATATCATCCGCAGGTCAAAGCAAATCCTCAGGCTGTGAAGGTCTATGATCCCGCCGACCTTCCGTTGCGCACGCATGATGAGATTTTGTCTCAGGGCAAAGAGGTCGAAGCCGCGCCTACGAATGCGGCTGCGGAAAGGCTGGCAAAGAAGTACGGCGTGAAGGGTGTTCCCATCCTTTCCTTTCTACATTCACTCTCATTTCCCCGGTCGTTTGGCTACGACTTCATGCACCTCATCTGGGAAAACCTCATCAAGAATCTCATTCTGCTTTGGACGGGTGATTTCAAGGGACTCGACGGCGGACGCGAGGATTATGAATTTAGCAAAGCGGTGTGGGAAGCTATTGCGAGCGAGACCTCTGCCGCTTCCAATACCATCCCATCTGTGTATGGCAGCCGTATCCCCAACATCTCGAAAGACCGTCCCAACGTCTCCGCTGAGATGTGGTCATTCTGGACCCTCTACTTAGGTCCCGTTCTGTTGCGCCGGCGTTTCAAGCACGTCAAATTCTTTCGACACTTTGTCAAGTTGGTCCGACTGCTCAACCTCTGTCTCCAGTTTGAAATCACCGAAGAACAGATTGAAGTCATCCGTGCTGGCTTCATCTCATGGGTCAAGGAATACGAGTCGTAAGTCTATCTTATACCGTGCACTTCCTTATCGCTCACCTCTTTCGATCAGGCTCTATCTACAGAACAATGTTGATAGGATGTCGACCTGTCCTCTCACTATCCATGCTCTCCTCCATATCGCCGACTCAATTGCCTTCTGCGGTCCCGTCTGGTGTTACTGGGCTTTTCCAATGGAGCGCTACTGTGGCAGTATCCAGCCCGGTATTCGCAGCCGTAGATTTCCCTGGGCATCAATCGACCGATATGTTCTTGAAATTGCGCAGCTAACTCAAGTCAAAACGCTTTACAGTGTCGTTGAGGAGCTTGCGCTTCGTCCCCGCGCAGCATAGTCCAAGGATCATATTCCGATCCCTCTTGTATGTGAATAGCTCTGCTGATACTGCGTAGTGCTGATAAACATTTGCAGACCCGTCGTGCTTATTACTACCTCCCAAGTCACCGACGCGCCCCGGAAACAATGCTATCAAGATGATCGCAGCTGCGCTCGCAACTCGGACAGGGGCATCTATGGGACAGGTCAATACAGCATTGAATACAGCGATTGTTGAAGAGTGGGGCAAGATCCGGCGTGTCGATTCCGAGGCAGGCGATACCATGCGTTCCTGCTCTCTAGGGGGTGGTGCTGACGACTCCAGGGATGCTACATACGTCCGAGTAAGTTGTTTTCACTGTACTCGTACTTCGAGACTCATAGACCACATTATCAGTACGAAGTTCTTGTGGATCAAAACCGACGTTTCAAAAACAAACCCGTTGCGTTGCACCTCCAGACATTCTATGGTCAACTCACACACATATACCGCGTCCATTTACCGGTTGCCTGCCCCAACCTTCACCTGGACAGCGCAACAACATATATTCTTGCTGCCGTCCGGTCGTGCACTCTGAAGGCGCCGGACAAAGAACTGGAGGGGCTGGATATTCACCCATATAGCTCTCATGGTTCTCTGGACGTTGTCGATGTCACCACCGTCCAATCGCTTGTGGGCCGGGTCGCTGTTGCTGGCACAGCCGGAACTATAATCGATCGAAGTGGTGTGTTAGCGCGGGCAGAGTGGGCAGCGGATGAAGATTACTGAGTAGTTTCCTAACCTCATGCATGCACCCTTTTTAATCTTTGAATGCTCCACTGAGCTTGATGGACTCGTCGTCGTACATAGACATATATATTATACCCCTTGCTGCTAGTGTATCTCAATATCTCGGGATTCCCATGCCAATATAAAAAAATTGCAGACTCATATAGCAGTAGGGTGTCCTTATTTCATACTCACAAGTAATTTTGAGGCACCCCCCGTGCGCCAGAAAAAGGTCGAGAAATTGTAATTATTCTCGTGATCAACACAGCCACCACTCCAGACTTGTGTCTCTCCTCCATCGACGCGTATTATGGACGCGTTTTTCACTCGGGAACCTGACACAAATAACCAAGAAGCGGCAGCTGCTTTCCTAGAGGACTTGAGGGACAACAAGCATGAGGATGATAGGTGAGTACCCAAGCCTCTGAGCGCGTTGCTGCAAATTGACAATTGATGCGCGCAGTTACTTGTGGCCGACCGTAGATTTTCACGAAGTGTCTGAGCAAACGTGCAACAAGATCTTCTCTCTCCTCGGCGAGGCTCCCTTCTCTCTCCTCAACGAGGAGCCTCACCACCATAGGGATGTTACCAAGACCCCTCGACGCGAACGAGTTTTGCGGCAACTCAACGAAGTCATGATGGCGCGCATCTACCTCCCGATAAAGCGTGCTGTTGATTCCCAGCGTCTCGAAGAGGCGCTGGAAAAGGATGTTCTGGTTATCGTGGACTTCCTGCAAGCCGCCCGCCGTCATAAAGAATTTGTGTTTCCTTTGCCCCACGCGGAGCACAAAATTTTGAGCAGCGCAGCCGGGATCAGGGCAGCTCTGCTAAAGGTCGAGGACATGCTGCGTCTCAACAGCGACCTACCGGGTTCAGTCACAGAATCGGACTCGCAGCCGGGATGGAATCCCTTTCCGCGCATGTCGGCACTCGTAATCCCCCGCACTTCCGACAACGAGGAGGACCCCGATAAGACGTTGGTGGGCATCAAGGTCGAGCCTATGTAGCTCAGTTATGAAAGGCATCCATATATATTCACTATCTATGCTTGTACTGTCTTTGTATTGTTTTTATTCTATCATAGGTTGATATAATATTTGGCGAGCAACCGCATGAATCTCATTCTAGTTTAGGATGAATTGTACTGGATACAATGCAACCTACACAATAGGTTGAAATAAATCAACCTAAAATCAGCCGGTGTTAGGTTGTTGGACGATTTTCATCCTGAGCTAGGATGGAAATGATCCTGATCTACCTCCATAGTGTAAGTATTGGGCGCCAGGATAGAGGCCTTTTGTTTGTAATGGATGACAAAGCAGTGACACACAGCTCACCAACAACGACGACGACAACCACCATGAGCGCCGCTCGCCCCGACACTGACTTCTTCAGCGGACCCTCCTCCTCGTCCCACACCTCCACAACACTAAGAACCATCAGGGTGAAGCGCGTTATCTTGCTTCCACCAAAGACTCCGAAGCCTGTTGCGCCTGCCTCCTCCAGCCCCTCACATGCACCCCATTCCAGCACATCCTCCTCGCTCTCCTCGCCCCCCGTCTCCAGTCCATCGCGAAAGCGCAAGTCCGTTTCCATGGACCCTCTGCGCGACTCCGAGTCTTCAGACGCGATGATCTCCCAACGCGACCCAAAGCGGCCAAAGACCGACAAACCGCGTAAACGCGCCGTTTCTGGGTCTAAACTCGTGCATAGCTCACAGAATAATTCATCCTCGTCCTCAGACCACGATGGGTCGAACTTCGTCGCCCGAGGATCGGCCGCAACGTGAGGGTCTGTAGGTTCTGTAAGAATGCACAGCGAACCCAGAGCTCATTCCCCTCCGCGATGAATTTCTCGAATGACATACCAAAACTGCCGTCCCTGATCCCTATGCTGCTCGCAAATTTCTTGTCTCATATGATTGTTTATGGGGAAACTATCTCTCTCGTTGCTAAACTTGCCTATCACGAAGTTACTCAGCTCCTCCGATGTATACTCCTCCTCTTCCTGTACACTCCTTGACACTACCACGACGAAATAACGAATCTGTGCGCATGGCCAGCAAAACCTTCTTGTGCGTATGTAGCGGGACTGAAGAAAGATTTCCAGGTCAGTTTCCGTCAGCCTCACCGATGCGACCTCCAGCAACTGTCATCATTTCTGCCGACGCATCGCAAAATTCGTACGCATTTTTATTGGACATGGGTGCCGGTAGAGCCGTTTCGTACACCAGGACCAACTGTCCAAAAATACTGCGATTTACTACTCCCGAAGACGTGCCGTGTGTACGGCCTGCTCTTCAAGCGCTTCCACCATGAATACTCACAAAAAATCTATTCCGACCTGGATTTACCGAATGAACTTCAGTCGGAATTGTTTCTACACTTCATCTCAACATACCCAGAGCCCCCACCGCTTCTTGGATCGCCCTTCAAACAGCGTTGGCTACGCGACCGCTCTGGCGGGCCACACACACACCCAGGACGGCCGTGTTCCCTTCGCACAGCAAGTACCCATAGCAGCGCTGTGGATTGCACGCTCCGTTGCTCGTTCTCTTTCCATCTGGGCGGGTCAAATTGTACGCATTTGTATTGGACATTGAGCGTATTTTGGCCCAATTCCATGCACATCAGGATCGGATCTCAGCGCATATGCCTCCCTTTCAAATCCCTTTTCAAAGCTTGGATACCCAACGCACACTCAACGACCAACGCGAATTCCTCTGAGGCTGATCGCTGAATGAAAATGCAGCAGCAGGTTCGCCATATGTTCAGAGTCCGATATACATGCCATGTGCGAGGATGAAGAGGCCACGAACGGAAACGTCGCAGGTTTGATGAGAGGAGTCAGACACAGAGTTAGATATCCACGGAACGTCGACGAACTCGAGAGCGCAGGGTGCAGGGTTGGTGCAGCGAAATTGTAAAGATGGCAAGCAGGTCTGAATCACTGTGTCTGTGTCTCATCGGTTGACGGCTGAGAGCGCCAAGACTCGCAATATCGATGTCAGCGCGCATGAAGTGTTGCGCGCGGAAGGAAAGTACTGAACACGGCGGGGAGGTTCAGGTTCTAAGGATGGCCCTGGAGAAGAATGCCAAACATCGATTTGCATTTTTTTTCGTGGTGGAAGGGCAGCCACCGGCACCACGGACTCGGAAAAAACGTCGGTGGCCACTGCAATCTTCCGTACAGTTAACAGCAACTAAGACTTGAATTCTGATGAAAAAGTGATTGATTGGGGTGTGATAATATAATGAGGGAGAGATGCAAAGGCTATCGGAAAGCGACAGTAGACAGCGAGTAGTAAGGATATGGCGCGAGGGAAACCCTACATGTTCATTCATTCTTCCTTGATGCATTATATCTCAAAACCGGACGTCCGTCCTAGACAGAATACACGATTAGCTCAGCGTCGTGTTAGTTAACAACAACAGCTCTATTATGCACCTAGACAGAATACACGATTAGCTAGAGAATACTGTAAGTAATGTATTCCTGGGTACAGAGTAATAGAAGCCTCACCTCAGCGTCGTGTTAGTTAACAACAACAGCTGAGGAAAAGCTTGGCGCGTGACGTGACGTGACATGTCACCGCTAGCGATGACGCAGTTGGATTCAGAGTTGGGGAGCCTGAAATCCACTTGCGTCATAGTTGCCTAAAGATAGATTTTAGGTTTGGCTCGCTCGCTTCCCATTGGTTTCGACACTCCCACTCGAGGTAAACCGTAATCCCAAGGCTCTTGCGAACTTCCAATGCTTTTCCCGGGAAAGAGGCTTAGTAAGGATGTCGGCCACCATGTCGTGGGTAGACACATAGCGAATGACGGCCTCGCCTTTTGCCACAATGTCGTCGCGAATGAAGTGGTATTTGCGCTGTATGTGTTTGGTGCGTGCTCGGAATTGTGGGTCCCGACAGAGGATGATAGCTGCTTGATTATCACAGAAGAGTTCTGTGGGTCCGCGCTGCTCGTGGCCGACTTCTGCAAAGAAGGTGCGCAACCAGGCTAGGTGCTGCCCGGCGTTTGACAGTCCAATGTATTCTGACTCAGTTGAGGATAGGGCAACCATGCCTTGCCGTTTGCTGGACCAGCCCAATGCTCCTCGACCAGATATGAATGCGTATCCGGAGGTGGATCGAGAAGTCTCGTTGTCACCAGACCAGTCAGCGTCAGAGAACCCGTGGAAGTCAAGATCCCCAGCAATGTCCGAGCCGTCGAAGCACAGCTCAAGGTCACGAGTATACTTCATGTAGCGCAGGCCGCGCTTTGCAGCTTCCCAGTGGCATGCTTTGGGGTTTGCACTGTACCGTCCAAGCACGCCAACAAGGTATGCCAAGTCAGGTCGTGTCCCCTGGACAGCATACTGAATTGAGCCAACCACAGTAGCGTATGACACTGTCTCTCCGTTTATGGTCTGTTGGAGTAGTGTGGTGTTGTCGACGGGGTCTTCAGCAGTGAGGCGAGGGGTTGTAGCCATTGGAGTCTTTGACGGGTTACAGTCTGCCATACCGCAACGCTTAAGGACAGCGTCAATGTACTTCGTTTGGGAAAGAGAGATAGTGCGTCGCTGTCGGTCCCGTTTGATCTCGATCCCGAGGATGAACAAAGCAGCTCCAAGGTCCCGCATCTTGAATGTGGATGCAAGGAGAGCTTTTATCTCGTCCATGTATGGACGGGATGAGGCTGCAAGCAGTAGGTCGTCAACGTAGACCACCAGGTAACATATTTCCCCTTTCTTTCCCTTGAAGACGTACAGGCATGTCTCCGCGTCCAGCCGGTATGCACCAAGCTCCAGCAGTTTTGCGTCAAGAGTGACATTCCATACGCGACCAGCGTCTTTCAGACCATAGAGGGAACGTTTGAGTCGCCAACAGAACCCATCTGGAATATCCACTCCCTCCGGCGGTGAGACGTAGATGGCGTCCTCGAGGACACCGTTGAGGTATGCAGTGGATACGTCCATCTGGTCCAGCTCCAGGTCGTACTTGGCAGCCAGCAAGCAGATGATGCGGATGGACTCAAGGTTCGCAACGGGGGCAAAGGTCTCCTTGAGGTTTCCACCCTGCTGTCCAAAATCCCGGGCGACGATACGGAGCTTGTATCGTTCGATGTTCCCCTTGCTGTCCAGCTTTATGCGCATGACTGGTTTGGTGCTGATTGGTTTGACTCCAGCGGGTGTGGGGACGATCTCATAGACATCGTTCTCAGCCAAGTTTCCCATCTCCTCCGCAAGTGCCGCCCTCCACTTATCAGCGTCAGGTCCGCTGAATGCCTCAGTGAGTGTAGCGGGAGTGGGAATTTCACTTGGGCCGCTATTTGCTATGCCAGCGAAGAAGGCATCGTCAATGTCAATGAGCTCGATTTCAGGTTCTTCCTCAATGATTTGTGGAAGGTCGGCGACTTGGAGGGGAGGGGATTCTGGCTCGGCCGGCTGAGGCAGCGGTTCGGGTTTCCGGAGCTGCTGAGGGCCATCTGACTTCTGTAGAAGGTTTCGGTTTCGATCCGCTGGTTTTCTGGCACGTTCTCCTCGTCGGAGCGTGGGCTCGTCAGGCTTTGGCAGAGCTGGGACCGGTACTGGTGGTGCGACGACGGTGGGTAGTGGACGTGGTGACGCAATGGGATTTTTCCTGCGGGCAATGTGCTCAGAGATGGAAGTAGGGTTTACTGGGACAGGAATGCGAGAGGGTGTTTCGCGTTTTACTGTGCTGATAGTCTCTGTGTCTGTCTCCCCCCCTTGCCGAATGGAAAAAGTCCCTGGTGCTCCCACTGGCTCGACATCGTCAATCACGCTCCCACTGTCTGAGGGCTCCCTCTCCTGTTCAGGACGGAACAAGAACTCCCACTGAGTTTGGGGTGCAGGGTCCTGAAGGACAGAGGTGTCTGTTTCCCCTGTCTCATCGAAGCGGACATGTCGACTGTGGAAGATGGCCTTGGTCTTTACATCCAGGAGGCGATATGCCTTCTTCCCATCCCCCACATCACCATTACCATAGCCAAGCATGATGCACTGGCGGCCACGGTTGGAGAACTTCCCGACACGCTTGTCCTTTGGTATCAAAGCATATCCCGTGCAGCCGAACGGTCGGAACTGAATGGGGTCAACCTTTCGCTTGAACAGGGTCTCGTATGGTGGTACACCGTTGTTGGAGGAGTATGGTCGGCGTCCAAGAACGTAGGAGGCACAGCTCATGGCTTCCTTCCAGAAGTTTTGTGGAAGGCCTGAATCGATGAGCATGGTGAGGGCGGTGGAAACGAGCGTCTGATTTGCTCGTTCAGCTACACCATTCTGCTCGGGCGTGTCTGCGGCAGTTGTGTGATGGATGATTCCGCTGGCTTTCAATTCTGCCTCCAGTTCGTTAGAGGTGAACTCCCCCCCGTTGTCGGTGCGCCAGAAGTCAATGAAGTTTTCGGAGAATATGATCTCCTCAATCTCTTCCTCAAAGAAGGCTTGCACGTCTGCCTTCCATTGTTTGAAGGCAGCATGCACGTCGCTCTTCTTCTTGAGGTAGAGTACCCAATCAAAGCCACTGTGATCGTCGAAGAAGGTAATCCAGTAACGATACCCGTCTCGAGACTGTGGGCTGACCGGTCCGCCGACGTCACTGTGTATAATTTGTAGTGGGCGTGTTGCCCGCTGACGTCCCTCAGTTGGGAACGGCTGCTTGCGCATCTTTCCCTGAGCGCAGGCGTGGCAGAATTTAGGGGTACCGGTGGTGCGCTCCACACCCTTCAGGTGTCCCTTCCTGACCATACGCTCAAGGCTGTCCATTCCCACATGTGCCATGCGGCGGTGGAGGACGTTAATGTCGACAGCAGCAAGTGCACACTCCTCCTGGACCACCGGCTCTGCAGTCAAATGGTATAGCCCTTGGTCATGGTTGACCTCGAGAACGACATCGCCATTGCGGTCGAGAACGTGACCGCCTGTCCTCCCAAAGATTGAAGTCAGGTTACCCTGTTGGGCTAGCTTCTGTACGGAAATGAGGGAGATCTGGAATGAGGGGAGGTATAGGACGTTCGAGAGTGTGAGGAGTGTCTGTTTGCCTTTGACAGTGCTGAGGAGCTGAATTTCCCCGATCCCAGTGGCGTCAGCGAACGACTCATCCCCAAAGCGTACTTTTCTCGGGGGGTCAAGCTGCTGAAAGGTCTTAGCTATGAACCACTCCAGGACCGGTACCATGTGTGTTGACGCGCCGGTGTCAAGGACTGTTGTGTAGACGAGGGCAGGTGTCGTTTCACTCGCAGCATAAGCTCCAATGCGTTTTGCAAGGTCCTTCGATACAGAGTTTCCGAATGCAGTAACATAATGTCCGCTCTCATCGCCCCCTGCATTTAGCGCCTTCGCCCCATCCTCCTCCGCCTTCTTCTTGAGGTCGCGGCAGTCCTTGGTGTCATGATAGCAAAGGCCGTGGACTTGGCACTTCTTTGTGGGGCCACCGGTTTTCTTCCCTTTGTAGTTCGTCGACGAAGACGGCACTGCAGCTACGAGCGCGGACTCCTGTGGGCCAGTGATGATGGGGTTTCCCAACTCGGCTCTGATGCGCTGCTCGGCTTCGGAGAACTTGAGCTTTCCGCCCTGGGGAACACTGTTGACGGTCTGGGAGACGAACAGTCTCCACCCAGTTGTGTCTGGCAGTGATTTGAGCAGGATCCATGCCATGAACTCATCGTCGACCGGCCGGGACATACTTGTCAGCGTCAGGCTGCCCGATCGAAGTTTGGTGAGGTGGTCGTCGAGCTTGGTGGAAGGGTCCCACTTGGCCTCTAGCATTTGGACAAGGGTGAAGAACGCGGTGGCACCAACGTTGACCTTCTCGTACTCCTTGACAATGGCATCCCATGTTTCCTTTGCGCCAGGGAGATGAGCAACGGATATGAGAATGGGGTTGGAGATGAACTTGTGGATGATACCACGAGCTCGGGCATCGCGTACGCGGAAAGAGTCGCGGATAGCGCTAGTGGAAGTGGTTACGACACCATAGATGGCAGAGACAGTGCTGGCAGATGCGGCTGCAGTTTCTGCGGCCGCCTGAGTCGCCGCGTTGTCCTCCCCAGAGATGATGAGGCCAACCTTCTCTCGGGCAAACTCTCCCTCCATTCGAATCTTCCAGATTGGATAGTTTTCTGCCCCGACCAGCACCGGAGTGGTGGGTTCAGATGTAGTCGCCATGTCTGGCGGATGACGTGGCCTGGAGTTGCGAGCGTTTGCAGACTCCTGCGGCTAGTTGGTTTTGCTGTTGAGCTGTGTAGCGTCCGGCTAGCGTTGCGCAGTGAAACTGGCGTCCTACGGGGCCCATAACCTCTCAAAACCGGACGTCCGTCCTAGACAGAATACACGATTAGCTCAGCGTCGTGTTAGTTAACAACAACAGCTCTATTATGCACCTAGACAGAATACACGATTAGCTAGAGAATACTGTAAGTAATGTATTCCTGGGTACAGAGTAATAGAAGCCTCACCTCAGCGTCGTGTTAGTTAACAACAACAGCTGAGGAAAAGCTTGGCGCGTGACGTGACGTGACATGTCACCGCTAGCGATGACGCAGTTGGATTCAGAGTTGGGGAGCCTGAAATCCACTTGCGTCATAGTTGCCTAAAGATAGATTTTAGGTTTGGCTCGCTCGCTTCCCATTGGTTTCGACATTATAGTGGTTCAAGCCCTTTAAGACCCATGTTGCAGTCTACGATGTACAGCGTAAAATATTGGGAAGGAGGCAGCGGAGGGTGCGAGGGAGGAAGATGCTGTCGCGATAGTATGTGCTGTGTGTTCGCAAGTGCCGAGAATATAAGGCAGAAAGTGTATGCGAAGAGACTTAAGAGGATGAGTAAGTGTGAAAGAGGGGAGCGGGGTCATAGAGTGTAGGAGGTGAACCGATGGGTAACCGCACGAACACGAGTACGGAGTTCAGGTCGTGCTGGAAGGAAGTAGGCGGCGAAGGGAAGACGTTGGACACGGCAGGCGGGGCACGAGAGAAAGAGTTGTGGGACGCATTCGGGGGCGTAAGTGTGCACAAGGGAGGGCGCGATCTGAAGAGGCACCCATTTAGTCCGACGTGCCCCGTTCTCGGCTGAGGGAGAAGAGGGAGAACGCTGCACTGCGGTCTGCTCAGGCCCTTGTACATCCTTGAGGTGGTACTGGAGGGAGTTGGTGAGTCGAAGACGGCGATTCGCGCACGGCACGGGGACATTCGTCGCTCGTCGAACCCGCTGCAATTCCAGCCGCCCTGTTCACTAACTCGAAGAATCACATCTCCGTCTTGAGGGATGTGGATGCGCCCAGTGCGGCGGACGCGGAGGAAACGACTGCGAATGAAGTGGAAGGCGGCAAGGAGGTATTGTCCGGGTTGCGGATTCAGGGACGAGACCTAGAGAGTGGTGATTGCGGGCTGGCAATCGAGGAAGATGTTGACGAGTGAAAGAATTTGTGCAATGTATAAGAAATCGCTGCGGCCATCTAGCCTAAAGAAGAGAGCGCGACGATGAGGAGGGATGCGAGTATGGAGACTGGACAGTCGAGGTGGCTTGCGAGTGGTCGCGAGGATCCGGGCGCGACGCCGTTACCTGGATTTTGGAGCAATTATGAGACCAAGATCTACATGATGATAACAGGAGAAGACCAATGGAATCTCGAGTACGGAGAGCCCGAAAACAACAGCTCGCAGTTGGACGATGAGCGGGAATACTTTGACAGCAAATCGCGCGCCTCACATTCAGAGCTGAGAAAGAGTTGCAAGAATTCCCATCGTTCAAACCAGTCGCGCAGACAAAAGAAATATAAGAATGCATACAAGAGTGTGAGGGTAGATACGACGCCATGTAAGCGGTAGATTTCCATGTTGTCAAAGTCAAAGGCTACTAGAAGTGTTCCAGCTGAGACGGTAAAAGATATGGTTGGGACTTTGCGTCGAATCCGAGGTCGTGGGTTGGGTGGAAAAGTACAAGGCACTGTGACGACGGCCATATTGAATGGACTTGAGCCGCAGCGTCGCTGGCAGGAGCGAGACAAGAGCAGAAGAATTGAACCATAGCAATCATTGTTTTGTGGGTGGCGACGAAGAACAAGACGAAGAACGTTTTTGTCTTTTCATTAGGTTGATTAAGCATTTCCTGTTATAGTAGGAGCTCTTCGGCGAACAACACGGCATTGAATGCCGTTCTGATTCTTCACGCTCTTGTTATGTAATGCCGTCTATGCCGTTGTGCCGTATCAAGCCGATTTGTTTGTACTTGAATGTCAAAGCAGTGACGACACAGCTCACCGCGGACGACGACGACCACCCTCACCATGACCGCCGTTCACCCCGACACCGGCTTCTTCACCGGGCCCTCCTCCTCATCCCACACGTCTACAACAACAAGAACCATCACGGTGAAGCGCGTTATCTTGCTTCCACCAAAGACTCCGAAGCCTTTTGCACCTGCCTCCTCCAGCCCCCCACATGCACCGCGCTCCAGCACATCTTCCCCGCTCTCCTCGCCCCCCAGCTCGTCCCCTGTCTCCAGTCCACCGCGAAAGCGCAAGTCCGCTTCCATGGACGCCTTGCGCGACTTGGACGCGACCTCCCAACGCGACCCAAAGAGGCTAAAGATCGACAAACCGCGTAAACGCGCGGTTTCTGGTCCCAGACTCGTGCACCGCACTTCTAGCTCCCAGAAGAACCTACCCTCGTCCCCAGAGCCCATATATCGCAGTAGCAGGTCGCGTTCCACCTCCCACTTCACGTCCCTCGAGAGTGACGCACCTGTGGCCCACCGTTGTTGGGTCGCGGAGGAGGAAGGTGGCCCAGATCCAGACCATTTCAGCTCAGAAAAGGCCGTCGCGATGCTACTACGCACCTACTGTGCATGTGTGTGGCGTCCGTCACTTGCCACCCGAATAAACCCTCATTCTTTCTTCACAGACTTTAAGAACCTCGACGACCCATCGGACACCTCATTTAAACCCCATCCAAAGAACTATCCCTTTGTAGAGCTTGAATACCCCAATGCACATTCATCGGAGAAGTAAGCCCTTTCACGCGTAGTGCTCGTGTGCTGTCCAAACTTATGATCTTTCAGGTTCATTCTACTCGCTCCGAAAGACAAAGACCACTACAATCCCATAATGGATGTCGAAAAGACACTATACACCATTGTAGAGAGTACGGTCCCCTGTCTTTTTTCTTGAATTCTCGGACTGATGGATCAATCTCCGCATTTAGATTATTTGACGCCTCAACAGCAGGCGCTTTTCGGGCCTATACCCAACGATGACACCCTCTTCGACATCGACGCCGACGATTCCTCGTCGTCGTCGCCGTTTTCGTCGCCGCCACGATCCCATTCTTCCTCTAGCTCACTGTCCAGCATAACCTCGTCCGAGTCAGATCTCTCATCTCTATCCGACTCGTCTTCCGTAAACATGACAAAGGCACGGAAACCCAACTACCTCCGCTGCGTACAGCGAGCCATACATCGACGAGACGGTCCCGGGTTCCTGCAAGCCTTCAAACAGATCAACAAGATCCTGTGGTTGCTCAAATACCCTCCACTGCCCGCCGACACCTTCCAGAACCCCTTACCCAACGCACTGATGCAGACCGTACACACCTGGACAGAGAAAGGGATGCCAAAGAAGGTGTTGATGCGCATAATCGAGGAGAACTACCAACGCAGCGTCGGCCCGCACGTCCAAAAGCTCAAACAGTACGAGGCGTTCTCGAGCGCGGTGTACGGCGAGCTCATGCCGTCGCTCGTACACGATATCATCACGCTCACCAAACTCAACGAGGACTCGCTCTTCCTCGACCTCGGGAGCGGCGTCGGCAACGTCGTCGTGCAGGCCAGTTTGCAGACCGGGTGCAGGAGTTATGGGATCGAGCTGAATCCGAAGCCGGCTAAAGTCGCGCGCGATATGGCGGCGAATTTCAAGGTGCGGTGTCGGATGTGGGGTGTGCGGGTGGGGGATATTGAGTTGGAGGAGGGGGATATGTTGAAGAGTGCGAGGGTGAATGAGTTGATTGCGCAGGCGGATGTGGTGTTAGTGGATAATAAGGTTTTCGAGCAGAGTTGTGAGTATTCCTTGGTTGGACTGCGAAGTGCTTACTGACACATGCGAACTAGTGAATGAGCAACTGCGGCCGAAGTTTTTGGATTTGAAGGAGGGCGCGCATGTGGTTTCACTAGCGCCTTTCGTACCCTCGCTGAATGCGCGCGTCACGGAGAGAAACGTTCGTCGCCATTCCCTCCCTTTCCTTTCCTCTACATCCCACTTATCATCATTTCATTTCGTACTCGCAGGTGGACGACATCAGCGCGATATTCGACGTCACGGAACGGCACTACCACTCGGGTAGCGTATCATGGGGGAACGGCGGCGGGTCGTATTACATCCACCGCGTGGACCGGACGGGGTACGCTGACATTCGCGAGCGGTTTGAGAGCTCAAGGGGGGTGGCGACGAGGAGGAGGCGCTCGTAGGGGTCGTTTCTCACTCCTGCCTGCCTGCCTGCGCGGTGTCTCGTCGACGTCGACGTGTGTTTTGCTTTCCTCGTTTCTGTTCTCTGTGTCACTGTAGACCTACCTCGCTTTCCACCTCGCTCCTCTCCTCCGCGCTATCCTATCCTCCCCCTCGCTATCTTTGACGACGACCCAGGAACTTGATGACAACTGCATCTTCCTATTCCCTTATCCCTATTCCTATTTAGGATTCTCCGCATACCCACTTCCCTCGTACATATCCCTCATCCATCCATCATCCAATGTCGCTGTGAAGTCTACCTCTATATTTTATATTACATTACTCCCCCCTCGTTGTATTGGTATCTCGGTTGTTTATCTTTGTCTTTATCGAATCTGACTCTTGGTTTCGGTGTGTCTGTATGTTTTGGTGTGAGCTTGAGATTGGAGTTTAGGAATTGAGAGATCAAATTTGGTTGGTTTGGGATTGAAACTTACAGTGAATTTTGCTTTTCAGTGGGGCACGACGGTAGAATATTCCTACACCGAATCAGCGAACGAATATCTCACTGTGCAGTGTGCAGCGGCATCTCAGGTTTGTCAGTTGCCGGATTGGGAACGATATTTTTGATCTTGACCTCAACTATCGAGATTCGAGTCAAGTCCCAGCTGGACTCAACGATATAGCAGTCAATTCGACTCCTCCGTTGAATCAAGTCGAGTCAACGCCAACCGCTCTTATACGACGCGACTGATCCCCCAAAATCTGTATCTCAAATCTAACAATCTCGTCGACGCTTCTTCAAGTTGTCTCTTGTCGATCCAACTATGACCGACCCAACCCTCTTTCCCACCATCGGCGCGATCGCAGAGCAAGCAGACCAGCTTGAAGATCGCCCCGACACCCCCGATCAGCCCACCACCGATGCCGCCAATACTGAAGACGCTGAGGAAAAAGTAGTTCAAGAAATCGAATCTCTCTGCATGAAATGCCACGAACAGGTGCGCGTCGAGCTCTTCCGGGTTGGTGCTTCGAATCGGAGGAACTTATACTACATAGTAGGGCACAACCCGCATGCTCCTCACCTCCATCCCATACTTCCGCGAAGTCATAGTCATGTCCTTTCGATGCGAGTTCTGTGGTACCACGAACAACGAGATTCAATCCGCCGGGACCATTCGACGTTAGTTCTATTTTGCTGTCTGCATCATCATGTGAACCATGAATACTACGCAGCCGAGGGAACGGTCTACACCGCGCGCATCCTCCAACGTTCCGACCTCGATCGCCAGATCGTTCGATCCTCCACCTGCGAAATCTACCTTGCAGAATACGAGCTCACCCTCCCCGCCTCCAGCCGTGGACAACTTACCACCGTTGAAGGCCTCATCCGAGATGTCGTCGCCGACCTCAGCATGGACCAACCCGTCCGACGCATTCAAGACCCGGACGGTTACGCCAAAATCGAGGAACTGGTCGGGAAACTGAAGGCGATTCTCGCGGATGACGACGAGGATGAGGAGGACGGCGGCGAAGCAGCTGCGGACGCACCGAAAGTACAGGTGATTCTCACCGCTGCGCAGAAGGCGCATCTCCCCATGCCGGCGTTCACGATCAGACTCGACGACCCTGCGGGCAACTCATGGGTAGAGTTTGTGGGGAGCATGGCGGATCCGAAGTGGAACATGCGCACGTACCCGCGGACTCTCCAGCAGAATGTCGATTTGGGACTCGTCGCGGCTCCCGAGCCTGAGGAGGGACAGCCGCTGGACACTGTGGCGGAGGAGGAACAAGACGCCTCTGGAAAAGCTGTCGACGTGGGAGACCCTGAGGAAATCTACGTCTTCAAAGGCGTATGTTCCAGCTGCGGTCATCCCCTCGACACTCTCATGAAGAAAGTCCTCATTCCGTACTTCAAGGTGTGTTCAGCTGTTGTGAAACTGTGAGCACCACGTTTATCTCGCCCAGGACGTCCTCATCATGTCCACAAACTGCGACCGATGCGGATATCGCGACAACGAAGTCAAATCAGGCGCTGCCATCTCAGACAAAGGCAAGCGCATCATCCTCAAAGTCGAAGACCGCGAAGACCTCAGTCGTGACATTCTCAAGGTAAATGCCAGTGTTTCAAGACATTCTCCCTCCCTCACCCGATTCGTCCACTCAGAGCGAAACCGCCGGCCTCGAAATCCCCGAAATCCAACTCGTCCTCCAACAAGGCACCCTTGGCGGGCGCTTCACCACCCTTGAAGGCATTCTCGAGCAAATCTACGAAGAGCTCTCCGAGAAGGTCTTCGCCTCCGGAGACGCCTCGGTTGCAGAGGACCGCACCACCTTCGAGACCTTCCTTGGACACCTGAAGGAGGTCAAAGACGCCGCGCGGCCGTTTACGCTTATTCTAGACGATCCATTGGCGAATTCGTATGTGCAGAATTTGTATGCGCCGGATCCGGATCCGAATATGACGGTGGAGATGTATGAGAGGACTTGGGAGCAGGATGAGGAGTTGGGGTTGAATGATATCAAGGTGGAGGGGTATGGGGCGTCGGATGATGAGCAGCAGGGTGATGCCGGCGCCGCAGGGGAACAAGCTGTCGAAGTCAAGGCGGAATCATGACAGAATATCGGTGTGTATACACTCGTAGCAGATAGACGGGAGGCCTTCAAGCGTCGTGCTGTATTAGAGTTCAATTTGTATCCATTAGCGTAGGCACTGCGTCGATTTTTGTTGCTCTCTTGATGATGATTTTCTGCTTTTGGCCGCTTCCCAGCTCGAATTCGTCCATTTATCAATTCATAACATTCCAACGCTCTTCAACCCTAGATCTTTCGTTACCGCACTTCTGTCCTTCTCTCGCCCTTTTGCGCTTTCGAAAGCTTGCACCAGAGACGCTTGCCCTTCATCGATCCTATAAACTGGTTGAGGAGGGTATCAACCCAACAAAGTCAAACGACTAACCAGTCCACAGCCTTGCCCTCTTTCTCTAGAAGCACTTTGACTGTTGACCATGAAAATCGTACAAGCTTTGGCAGACCGAATACCGGCTCTACAGAATTGCGCAGCCATTCTTTCGTTTTGGGGTCTGGAGCCCAAATTCAGCAATGAATTTGTGTCAGTGATTGTAAACTGTCGCGCCAACCTGAAGGGTAACCAGATCCCAGTTCCTCTGTATCCCAGCTCCCCTTCACACCCTCAGTATGAATATTTTCCTCGAATACCCACCCTTCGATGCACGCGTCGCGGGTGACTTTGGCAGCAACGCTAGCGGCACCGACTATCTTGAATTTGTCGTCTGCTTTGCTTTCAACGGTGAAACTTATCCCGGGGAAACATGAAGAGAGGTAGGCTTGGTAGGTGGTTGTTGTTCCTAAGGCGTCAACATATACCTGTTTCATTGTGTTAATATTCGAGGACGGGTGAAATGGGGAGATGAACGGCGTGCCTCTGTAAGCTCTATGCCTTTTTTGAGGACTTCTTGAATCAGGAGGACAGTTGCGTTTCGTGATTGGAGGTTGAGGTTGATTGGCGGACGGCGGAGCATTCCACTCGATATTGCTTGGGGGCTGTATCCAGGTTCGATATGAGGGCCGCGCGAAGTGGGTTTTTGACATACCTTATGACCCTTACAGACCACCCTAAATTCTCTGGGTCAGATCTCAGTGTATCTAGCAGCTCAGATCGAATTTCTGCTGTTAAAGTCTTCGAGTCTGAATTAGCCGTTCGGTGAGATGCTTGAAATCCGCTTCATTCATGAATTAAATGTACCAGCAAATCCAAGTTCTTCTAATTTCTCCTTATATGCCACAGGACAGTAGGCCACCCCGTAGACTAGAGGGCCAAGAACGGGTCCACGACCTGCTTCGTCGACGCCTAGTATGTATGGGCCATCTGCGGTTGGGGTTGGGCTGTGATATGTGTATGAGTCCCGGAGTGGTGTTGAGGGGCCAGGAGCTGAGGGGATAGAGGTCGGGCTAGACTCGGATTCAGACATGGCGGAACGCGACAACAGTGAAGACGCGATGCGTCACGAGCACGTGACCTCTGTCACATCGGCTCGTTTTCGCCAAGTTTTTACTGGATTGCTCTCCTGTCAAGACGAATAGGAGAAAAAAGCGGACTCGCGTGTAGTGGTGTATTGGAAGCTTCTGGTCTAACAAATTTTCCTGGCCCTCGGGCCAATCTTGGGCAGTGCACTGACGCGTTGGTAGGAAGAGGTAGGAAGGGTATTCTATTCTAATAGTAAGATACATCAAAGCACACCGCAGGTACGGAACGTCGGGAAGCTTATGTGTCACAACCATCGCACGATGGAGCTTCCGATGCAGCTAGCTATCTACACTTGTCATCGTCCGTCGGGTTTTGTACGACGGAGGCACACCGGAGGTTCTGTAGGATGGAGGAGGATGACCGGTCTCTGTTTGTACCGGAGATACAATCGCAGTAGATGTAGTCAAACGCCGCTCAGCCAGCTGTGAGTCCTCCCTCACATCTTCCTCCACATTCACGGGCTGCACGGGTTCTATCCTTGCCATTTCTTTGGAAAGTACTGCGTCCATTGAACCAATGAGTGTGTCATGGTTGGAGGGAGTGTATTCTGCTCTTGAGATGGATATGGCGGCGCCGTTTTCCGTGATGAATGGATGAATAGACGCTTCTGCACCAGAAAGATCGCCATATTGCGCTCTGAGGCGACGTGCTCGACGGAGGTGGATTCGTACAGCGATCATCAAGACGACCGTTCCAGCCGAGGCTGCTGCGATTGCGCTTACTATGATTACCATGTGGGTGTTATGTGAGGTCTTAGTCACCGAGGCACTGGCCACAGGACGTGGTGTTGAAGTCGAGCTAGCAGCGTCAGAGTCTTGAGTTGGGAGGCTCCTTGAGGAGTCTTGAGTTGCCGTAGGTTCGGATAAATCATCGAAACTAATTGTTTCTCTGAACATCATGCCTTGACACGATAACCGGAAACTTACCCAAACGTTATAGAGTCAAGAATCATCAATGAATTTGGACCACCGATCCTCCCACTTTTGATCTCCAACGTATGGTTTGACAGTTCAAGAGGATCAGAGATGAACACGGTGGCTGGTTGGAAATTCTGCGATCCTGACGGTATATGAGGGAATGTGCCTCTCTGTATCCCGTCAATGACGAATGTGAGATCGGAGGTGCCCCTGCGAAATCGTGAGTCCCCTCAAGAAAGATCCGCAGGACAGGGCGGCGTACGCTGGGTTACTCAAGGTATTGACGAGAATACAGTTGACGCTCACAGAGCTGCCTGTGAGAGACGTTCATACCCAGAGGCGTGTTTTCGAAGGGGAAAACACCCACCGAAGAATAAGAGGGTCACAGACGGAGGAATTTGTTTGCTTCTGCCCGAATTGTGCTGATTCTGACATGGTTTGAGCCAAGAGCGAAAATTCATTGACACAGGACGAACAAAAAGTGAACCATGGAATGTATTCATGGACGCGATGTCCCGAATCGGCAGAATCGAGCAGTTATCGCATCCACCAATTCCTCCCTGCAGCCAGCCATCCTCAGGTTGGTAGACGATTTGAGAGCCGCTTGGACCACCATTCGTGTCGTCCACCGCTGTCGGCACAATGAGCCCGGGGATTCGACCAGAAATATGTAGACATACTTGTATTGACGATGACCGCCGAAGCCGAATGAGATAAAAAGAGCAAGGCCGGCAGCCCTATGTAGCGCATCTCGGTCGAGGTATAGAGAACAAAAACAGCAGAATGTCCGTCTCGCAGAGTCTTCCAGTACCAGGACGTGAACAGGTCGTCGCACCACTATCTGCCGGGATTATATATCATGATATCGCTCACAGCCATTGTGTCTGTTCACGTAGCTATCACGCTGGAAGTCGCTGATTCGCATTCGGGAAACCTACAACATTTCGAGATTGATCGGGAAGTATAAGGGAATTGAATGAAATCAGTAAGATAGAAAGTTGGATGAACCAGTTTATGGTCGTCTAGAACTCACTTTGAGTAGCTCCTAGCTGCTTTGCCTTCACTTTACCTGCAACTGTACTTATATCGCGTGAGAAGAGGCTCGACGGTACGGGAGTATATCTGATGAATTCATCGGTATCCAGCGTCACAGCGAAGCTAGATTGGAATGCGGATGGTGGGCTCCATTGCGTTGACAGTTGCAAAGACACACGCCCAGGAATAGAGAGATGGAAAGCCACGCTCCGGATTGTCGACCACAAAGGTTGTTTCCAGAGATTGATTTCTTGATCCTGGACGTCCGACTTATTCGAATGAACCTGAGTGAGCGATCCTTTCGGAGCGAAAAGAAGTTTATATACAATGCAGTAATCACGAAGGATGTGTGGTATGGGAGGGACTCGGACTCGGACTCGGAAAAAAAAATGATACAAGAACTCGAAACACTGATAGTGAGAGCAAGATGGCGGTCTAATCTGCGAGAGCATGTTCAGCTAGATGTGACACTGTAGAATATATGGAACGAACATCTGCGGGCAGCTTGCCTGGGGTCCGGGGAGTACATCGTACGAGGAGACAGCGGCGGGGTGCCTGTAGATGTTCTTAGCACAAGTTCACAAGTAATAAGTGGACAGAACTCACTCGCTGTGAGGGCTCTCTGCGACCTGGAGAGTCGAGAAGAATAAGCTTTCGAAATTTGGATGCATGAAAATGAATGCTTACATCGCCATTGAGATACGGGGATTGGTGACACCGCCTGGAGAGGAAGGTACGGAATCCCGGGAATAATGATGGGGCTTGGGCTGTGGGACATGGCGTAAAGGGCGAGGAGACACTTGAGGTACGGCTCGGAATCATGTTATTAAATGATGTATCGTTGATAACTTACGAGCTTGTCCTCGTAACTCCTGCGGAAACGGTGCTACCTTCTGGGAGGTTGAATGTGTCGGTGTGCGTGGCACAGCATGGTATCCACCTTTGAAAGATCGAGATTAGGGAGACGACGGGGTGGAAGAGGTATAATTGACCATATGAACCGGGAGACGTTCCGGCGTATGAGGAAGTGAAGGACTGTCGGCCTTGAAAAGGAGATAAGTCAGAAATATGAAGAAAATTCGAAAGCGAGAGAAATGTGATACTCACCGTATGAGTCAGGTGACACAGGAAAGGATGGCGAAATCGGTGAGGTAGTTGAAGTGGATCGCCGGCCTTGTACGAAGAGAAGTCAGAGACGAAAACGGATTTGAATACACAAAGCAATCACCAGGCTGCGATGGAGATCGTGGCTCGGAAAAACTTCCAGAACTTCTCGTCCGCGGGCTCAAAGGGCTAGGCGGTGGGGAACCAAAATCATAACCACGGGCCGGAAACGAAGAAACTGGGTGAGGGTGGTATTGTGCGCTCCGCCGGTGTTCTTCGGGAGACCATCCAGAAGGATCAACCCTGTCTGGTGAAGTTGTTAGGAAGATACCGACGCCCGAGTCGAACAGGACGCACAAGTCATAATCGCAGCAGGAATTTTCCGGCGGCCATCCTCAAGCTTTGTGGGTCGGCGGCTTCCCGGGGTAGACATGGCGAATATTTTGAAGTTGCAGCCTCCAGTAGCTCTATTATAGCTTTGTTCGCTCGAATTGCCTTGAGGCACGGCTAAAACACCCACCACATTGATATTGGAGGTATCAAAATCCCTTTGAGAGTAAGTAATAAACATCCCTTTGAGAATTGGCGTTCGCGGAGTCTTCTTATCAACTTTGAAAGGGATCCTGGTTTCTCCAAGGACCAGAGGAGGTCACACGTACATACCATGGTGCAAACCCTGGGCCTGAAGAAAAGGGTTGCGGGCACGATATTCACTCAACAAATCGAACCAAGATAGGGAGACGAAAGAAAAAGCTCTTTGGGGATCTATAACATGGGGCTATCGATAAATTTGCTCCCATGGGTTCGCTGCCATTGGCTGAAGCTTTCAACGCAAAGTGCGTAGATACTAAGATAGCAAGGCAAAGTGGGTGTCGGTGGTCTGTGGACTTGCCGTTGTTGTGTGTGAGAGCAAAAACTGCAAAGTCGTGAGAAACTATTGATCACTGGGAGTTTGCCGTGGCGTGCTTTCTTCCTCAACGTTAACGACCTTGAGAAGCCCCGACGCTCGCCACTCCGACTCGCCGTCGTTGTATAAGATATCAACTGGTATCTAAGGCTGATGAACTCTGTACCAAATCCCTTCAACTTTTGCTGGTCGTCTTTGCTATGAGCGAGGGCATGATACTCCTTACTGAATCGACTGGCCAGATTCAACAACTTCAAGTTGGAGAATTCCTAGAGATTCTTCCACAATAGCAGTCTTCTTTTCTCGTTTATGTCTAAGTCAGCCTACCGAGCATCACCTGCCCTCTTTCTATAGCTTGACACGGGAAACTGCCAGAAGTCCTCCATTTATCAGCTCTTCCGTCTCCGTCCGCATATTTATACATATGTGTCTTCTTGCAGCCGTGTACTCTGCTTTCCTCTAGCAGAGCTAACATGAGCCATCCCTCTGGTGAAGATTCCAGCCAACTCTCTGACATACGGACCAATTACCAGGATGGCTCGTTGAAGGGCGACATAATTCTTTCCAATGGCCGCATTCACACTATGAATGCCACCAACCAAATTGTTTCTGTTGTGGCAGCCAGGGCCGGCAAGATTGTATACGTGGGGAACGACGAGGGTGCGGCCGTCCGTCAATTTCTGCAGCCTCCACGCATCGTCGACCTCCACAACCGCCTTGCTATTCCCGGTCTCATCGACTGTCACAACCACATCGTCCTCTTCGGCAATCGTCCTGGCCATCACACGCCTCTCGAGAATGCGAATTCCATTGCTGATGTGCAGGAGACATATCGTGAACGCGCTCAGAATGTCCCCGACGGCCAGTTCATCACAACCATAGGCGGCTTTCATCCAGGCCAGTTCCGCGAACGACGACTCCCTACCCTCGCAGAACTCGATCAGGCCCTGCCCAACCACCCCGCCTTCGTCTCATTCGGGTTCTCCGGTTCAGCTGCCACTAACACCCTCGGCAAAGCGTTTTTCTCCGGCGTAACGATCGGGACTGACGGCTCCATCGCGGAAGGGGACGAGAATGGCAAAGCCCTTCTCGCACTCCGCCAACAGCTTACATTTGATGACCGTAAACGCGGTGTTCGCGATGCCATGGCGTACGCTGTTTCCCTCGGAATAACAACTCATCTGGACCAAGGAGCGTTTCCCGCGTCCAACACACCTTCCGATGGCTCTGGTCACGAAGACAATAATACCATGCATCTTCCGTTTCTCTCCGTCTACAACGACAGCGATGCCACCATCCGTTTGCGTATCAATTTTCTTACCATGGATGCAACCTCAGACACTCCCACCTTGACTGCGCGTCTCCAGAACGCCTTCAGATTCTTCGGAAACGACATGGTGCGCACAGGAAGCATGGGCGAATTCGTGACCATCGATTACGCGGGTGGGCCTGTGTTCGATGTCGCAATTCGCGAGGTGCGAGAAGCAGGGTGGCGGTTGGAAGTACACTCAATCACCCCCACGGACTACCAAACCCAAGTGGAGGCATTCGAACAACTTGATGCTGAAATGAGCATCAAGGATCTCCGCTGGGTCATCGCCCATGTACCGTTCATCCTCGACGATTTCATCGCTCGCTTGCAAAAGCTGGGCTGCGGCGTCAATCTGTCGTCCTTCCAGTACCTCAATACCTTGAACGGTATAGTGTCCCCTGCCGGACCACCCTACCGGTCCATCGTGGACAGCGGCATTCACGCAGGAATAGGCGGCGACGGCATGCAAATCGCCATGCTCAATCCATGGGTGCAGCTGTACTACGCCACGACAGGGAAGAACGCTCAAGGAGACATTGTCAATCCGAACCAGCAGATCACCCGACAAGAGGCACTTCACTTGTACACCCAAGCCAACCAATGGTTGCTGGGAAAGCCGGACGAAGACCTCCTCGGGGCTTTAGAAGTCGGCAGACTAGGAGATCTCGTAGTCCTGAGCGATGACTACTTCTCAGTGTCTGAAGAGGATTTGAAGAAACTCAGGTCCGTCTTGACTGTTGTGGGTGGAGTGGTAGTTCATGCTTCCGACGAGTTCCGGTCTCTGCGCATCTCTCAGGACACTGCACAACCGACGAGTCCCAGTAACCATCGCTCTTCGTGTATATCTATGTAAATAGAGTCATCCAATTTAAGGCGTCCATTCTTACTTGCCCGCTCAAAATGAAGGTTGTGGGAATATGATACGATCAAATCTCCAAACCCGGACAACTCGTCCAATGTCCCGCTTTAGGAAGTTTTCGCCTTCGGGATGCATAGTCCGCGAAGTGGATCAGCCCAGGCTCCGTAGAGCGCATAAAAAAATAAATTCTGCGTTTTTTCCTCTAATTTTGGCGGATCGATTACTTCCATACAAGCTTTCGTTCCATACTCAGAGTGACTCGATGTAGAGATAAGCGTGGAGCAAACAGCATCGCCGCATGTTGACGAGCGATAGGTAGATTTCTAGCGGTACGTGACCCGATTCATTCATCTTGCGTGATATTACACCCAGTCTATCAGATATCCTCACGACATACTGAACGATGTGCTCCTTCACAAAACCTCCTTAACCGTCTGCTCATCGGTAGAATTAGCTTTTCCCTCAGACGTCTCTCCCTCCATCGTAACTTCCCCGTCCTTCGATCTTCTGGCGTGGGCGCGCAGTCTCTTCGCAACTCGAACTGGGTCGAATATACTCTTGCTCTCAATGAATATCCTGTCCACACTCTCCAGGTGGAGCCCCTGCGTCTCAGGGAAGAAAAAGTACACCGCTGGCGAGGAAGATCGATTACAACAGAAAACGAATTTGACCATAGAAAGACGCACTCGGTAAAATGAGGAACCAGTTGATCGCCGCATAGATGATAAAATACTTAAACCCAAGCGAATCAAAACCCGTCGGCGTAGCCTCAACCACAGTAAAATTAAACAGCCACGTCGAAGTCGTCGACAGTGCGGTAATAGGTGTGCGGACGCTCAGAGGTGCAATCTCTGACGAATAGAGGAACGCTAGCCCGAGGAAGCCTGTGACGAAGAACGTGCTGAACAGGTAGATGAACGCGATCGCTGCGTGCACAGCTGTGGTATTCTCTGGATGCGATGTGCAGCCCGCGATGAGCGCCATGCACATGCCCATACCCGCCGCACCGAACATCATGAGCTTGCGCCGCCCGACGTGCTCGATGGTGTATGCGCCGATGGGGGCACAGAGGGTTTGCCTGTGATTTCCACAGTCAGGCAGGCAATGACGAGATAGATTGCGGAGTAAATGAATCCTCACCACATGAATACAGTCGCGGAAAGAATTCGCGCAGTAGTCGAATCGAGGTTCAAGAAGGTCCTGAAAACCGTAGTCTGGTAGTATCCGAGAACATTGATGCCGGACATTTGCTGGAAGCATTGGGTCACAGCTGCGATGAAGGCACGATTTGCAAAGCGTCCGGGTCCATTGCGAAAGATATCGCGGAAGGAACCTTTGCCCGTCTCTTCCAGAGACAATTCGATCTCTCGAACTTGCTCGGCAATTACTGGGCTGTCGTCTTCCGCGTCGTCCAATGCAGCAAGCACAAGTTTTGCTTCTTCAATCCGGCCGACCTTGATGAGCCAGCGAGGCTACAATGTTATCTATTAGTTGTCGCGAATTTCGATCGGAGCGCTGCAACGGCTTACAGATTCGGGCCACAGAGGAACGGAGCAGAATACGATAATTGTGAAGAACAACGGGAAGGCCAACGAGAATCGCCACGACACGCTGCTAGAGGTAAATGAGAGTCCAAAGTTTATCCAAGCCTGGATGACCAATCCACCAGAGATGAACAATCCCTCGAGCATGACCACGAAACCTCGATGGCCCGCCAGACTGCATTCAGTTTGCCTTGAGAAGCCGAAAAGATTAGAACGTGTGTTCGTTTAGGATATATATCGGCGTACCAATTCGGGGCAGTAGCACTGATTGCGCCGAATCCCAAGCCCGTTATTAGACGACCGACAATTAGTTGGGCAAAAGAGAACGATGTAGACTGGATAATGGAACCGATGGAGGTCACCACAAGACCCAATGAGATTGTGCGTTTTCTGCCGAGTTTGTCTCCGAAGAGAGTGCAAGAAAGTGCCCCGAAGAGCGCCCCGAGGGTGTAAACAGCTACGACTGTTCCTTGAATATGAGAATTGTGCGTCTTTTGCGACCCTTCTGTGTTGATCGTATCGATTTCTGGGAACAGAGCGACCCAGCTGGGGAGATCAAGAAGACCGCCCGCTACCCCATTATAATAGCTTCAGCATCGCGTTCATCAATACTCCTGGTTGACTCTGCAGGTAACTGAGTCGTACCCAAACAAAAGGTACGCTGGCATGATCACTGCCCACACCATGGCATTGCTGAGAGCATTGCCTCGAAGACCGAAGTATCGTTGCTTCATGGGGTGCAGAGAGTATACAGAGGTGAATTGAGAGCGGGCAAAACCGAGCAGGCATTTAAAAAGCAATCCGAAGCAGTCTCACGCCAAAATCCGGTGACTTGGAGCAGTCCATAGGCTTCTCGTCCTCGCATCGTAAATTGTGTGTTCCTTGACTTGTTGTGGGTGTGAGAATTGGAACAAAAATATGCTTGTATTGTTGACTGCGTTGAGCTATGCCGCCAGAGCGCATTCGCTTTCGGATTTTTTTTTGCAAAGATATTCCCTCATCATCTCGAGGAAGTCCGAGAGCTTTCATTTATGGCGCTTCTGAGTTCTATGTATGACCGCCAAACTGGAGTTTCGCGTTGGGAATCCAGGATTGGTTCGGATTCGGACCTCCGTTCCAGCGCCGGCAACTATTATTAGGACATCTGCAGCCCACAGTGAGCTTTGAGAGACGTCTTGGCGAGTTGAAGAGGAGATAGACAGCATATTGAACCCAGTGAGATAATGAACAAGATAGTTGTGGTTAGAGGCGCAAAGTTCTCACGTGCACGCATGTTTCTTTCTTTTGCAACCGCCATTTGAGTTAGGCTGAAAATCATGCGGCTCTCCAGACTTCCCGCTCGTTATCTGCAGCTCTCTCTTGTCCTTAACCCTCATGGCCACCGAAAGACTCGCTTCCTGGGCCGTTGATCTGTCGTACAGCGACCTCCCTCAAGAAGTCGTTCAAGCAGCTGTCAATAGCTTCTACAACTGGGTCGGCTGCGCTATCGGTGGTGCTCTACACCCAACCACAAAGACTGCCTACGACGCCCTGATTCCATTCTTCGGGAAAGGCACATCTACGCTGTTAGGTCAGAAAGGTGCTCGCACAGACGCCTCGCACGCTGCTCTCATCAACGGAATCGCATCTCATGTGCACGACTACGACGACACGCACCTTCCGACTATCATACATCCCACCGGTCCTGTCGCCAGCGCACTATTTGCCCAGGCTGAGGCACTCGGTGCTGTTACAGGCGAAGATCTCATCTTGGCTCTCGTCGCGGGCATAGAAGTAGAGTGTAAACTTGGTCTTGGTGTCTGGCCCTTCCACTACGATATCGGCTGGTGAATTCTTCATTTTAGCGCTCGCTCACCCTACAGCTCAGCTCTTACTTTCCTAGGCACATCACTAGCACCGTAGGCTCAATCGGTGCAGCCGTCGCAGTAGGCAAACTCATGCACCTCGAACGCTTACCCATGCAACACGCAATCAGCATCGCCGCGACGCAAGTCACCGGTCTGCGCGACATGTTCGGCACCGACACCAAATCTTTCCACGTCGGTCGCGCAGCGCAGAACGGCCTCATAGCCGCCGTCCTCGCCGCGCGCGGATTTACAGGCTCCCTCCAGGCAATCGAAGCCCCCCGAGGCTGGGCACGCGTCGTGAGCGTGTCGAACAACGTCGACGAACAATTAATCACGCTCGGAAAAGAGTGGGAGATGGCGCGCAACGCGTACAAGCCATTCCCCTGCGGTATCGTCGTCCACCCCATCATCGATGGGTGCATCCAGCTCCACCGCGAGTTGGCTACTACAGCGGCTGGGGCCACCATCGAGCGCGTTGATGTTCGTGTACATCCGCTTGTCCTCGAGTTGACGGGCAAGAAAACGCCACAAGACGGGCTACAAGCCAAGTTTAGTGTCTACCACGGCGGCGCTATCGGTCTCGTGCTAGGCAAAGCCGGACCCGCGCAGTACGATGATGGTGTCGTGCAGAATCCGGATATCATTCTTGTTCGGGACAAGATTTCTGCGACGGCGGATGAAAACCTCAGGACGGACGAGGCAGACATAACCGTCTTCCTGAGCGACGGACCGACGTTACAGAAACACGTCGAGCATGCTCTAGGGAGCGTCGAGGTGCCCATGACGCCGGCAAAGCTGGAGGAGAAATTCCTCGATCAAGTGAGTCTGGTTTTAGGCGCGGAAGGCGCACAGAGCGTCAGTAGAGCCTGCTGGGCCCTCGAAACCTTTGAAAATATTACGGACTTGGCACTCTAAATGAATTTGTACACTACCTACCGACCGCAATCCGAAAACAAAATTGTAATATAAAGTTATCAAGAGAAGAGTGGATAGTTTGGGATTACAACATTCGAATCAGCATGTGAGTGAGACAGTTCTACGCAGTATGTATACAGTAGAACAAGAGGGGTGGTACAGTTTATGTGTCATCTAAACGAACGTTTATATTACATTACGAGGATTCAGTATGCGCAGGCGGGGGGGTTGGCCATATCCAGTCCTTGACTGCAACAATCGCGGCATCCGGATCTGAAGGTATACTGCGAGGGAGTCAGACTCGATGAGGGAGCGCCAAAGCAGCAAAAAATACGAACGAGAGTTTAGGTGTCCATCTACCATCTACCAGCTTGAAGAAGCGCGGTTGGTGTTTCTCCCCACTCTCTTCAAGCTTCCGGCGCTGTTCACGCTGTGCCTCCTC
Organism: Favolaschia claudopus; assembly: GCA_037176885.1. Taxonomy (NCBI): domain Eukaryota; kingdom Fungi; phylum Basidiomycota; class Agaricomycetes; order Agaricales; family Mycenaceae; genus Favolaschia; species Favolaschia claudopus. The sequence goes on along the minus strand of JAWWNJ010000168.1, from coordinate 214,968 downwards.
GACAGCAGACTTGGAGTCCGTGGCAGCTTCCATATCCTTCGCAAGTATAGCTTTCGTTAGGTCGCGCCATAATCGACGCGATTCGTTCGGCTCCTGCTCATCTTCAGGATCGACTTTCTTTTCTACAATCTTGTCCCCGTCTTTGATAGCGTCGAACAAGACGCGCTTCTTGCCCGTCTGCAAACAAAAGCCATACATAAGTTTTGGGTGCTGATCCGAAAATTGACGACAGATTGAATACCCACCTGAGTGTTCTTGAAATCCATGACGTGACTCCACCGCCCCGAAATCTCCCCAACCTCAGTCGAATTGCGGCGCACCCGCCCCGAGATAGAATTATACGTCCCTCCCCAAAAGCCCTGCCAAGAAAAAGATAGATAGATGAGCGTTTTGGCATCAACATTGTCAGGCGCACGCCGCGCGCACCTTGGTTTTAAATTCAAGGTCGGCAGTCATCCCGTTCTTCTCGTTCTTGGCCGTGCAGGTATCACCAAGCTCCTGCACCATCTTACCGAACAGGATCCCGCGCGCGTACATGTTCGGCATCGTTACGACGTATTCTGAAGCAAGTCAATTTATCATGAGGAATGATGAGCAGTGAGCAAAGATGATTGAGATGCGCACCGCCGTCTTGAGGACAGCCCAGTAACGACACGCGGTTCTCGCCCTCCATGTTCGTAGAAACACTATTCCCCAGGAACTTGGATTTCGGCCGCAGCTCTCCGAGAATGCTGAGTCGGTTCGCGGGCGAAATGTAGAAGAAGGCGGAGATGGGTGGATGATGTGAAACTGCGGACGCGTCGTCTGAACGCAGTCGGGAGACGTAAAGGCTCCACATACCTTGCTCCGCGACATAGAACCCCTGCGTGCCATCCGGATAGTCGTACCGGCAGCGGAAAAACTCTCCAAGGATGGGGTTGTATGGTTTCTTGACGCCCTTGGGTTTTATATGCCAACCAGCAAGGTAGTATTGTAGTACCCGCATGAAACGTTCCTCGGGATCATTGCATTGCTCGGCACTATTTCGAGCAAGTCAATTACCGCGCCTGGGGGAACCCAACAGGACAACTCACCCAAAAATGAGATCGGGGTGGGACATGAAGTCCGTTATGCGCTCTAGCATACTGCGCGGCTCCAGAACAAAAGTCGGAAACGTTACACGAGAGAGATCCATCCCGATTCTGCACGTTTTCAGTCAAGGCGACGCTGGAATAGGGACGGCGGACCTAAGCTGAGATATCAAGGAGAGGATAATGGATCCCTCATTCTCGTCGCTTCAATAGCATTAGAGTCTTAGAGTGTGCAATGGAACCCAGAAATCGAATTACAGGATTGAAGTATCGTCGGGGTTGGTGTCTTCAAGAGCCTTGTCGTCTTCACCTTTGATCTTTGAGCCCCGGGTGTTGAATAGATTCATCATGGACGTGGTCGGAGAGAAAGAGAGTCAGGCAGCAAGTGCACAGCAAGTCGTAATGGCGGTTGACCAAATTAGGATTCTCCGCTTGGCCACACTGACTACACACAACTCCGTAAAAGGATCAAGTAGCTATTCTATCCAGATGACACTCTAATTGAACACAATCTTGGTCGATTTCTGCGTTATATCGTCGCGGAAGAACGCCCCATACGACCCATGCTCTTTTTTCTTGATCGTCATTGGGAATTTCTTGAGGTCATCGCACTGGAACCCACTGTCTCGGAGCACTCGGGCAAGTTCTCCGGCCAGCGCCTTCTCGTGCGCGTCCCCCGTGAAGAAGGTGATTGATTTGCCGCTTTTGCCCCCTCGTCCTACGGATACAAGGTGGGTGGTGAGTGAAACAGACAGCCCTAACGAAGGCAAGGAACGTTTACCGGTCCGTCCTATCCGGTGGATGTAGTCCTCGATCGTAAGGGGGAACGTGTAATTGATCACCGCGCCGACATTTGGAATGTCTAAGCCCCGCGCCGCAACGTCGGTGGCGACCAAGAGCCCGGTCGTACCGTTTTTAAACTTTTCCAGCGCGTCCATACGCGCAGTTTGTGAGAGGTCTCCATGCAGCGCGCCGACGCTGTATCCCTCTTGTCGAAGCCGCTGCTCAACGCGCGACGCTTCCTTCTTATAGAGCGCGAAAACCAGGATGCGAGCTTCATCGCCACCGGTCTTGGTTGTCTTTTTGTGTCCAAGTGAGCGCAGTTGGCTCAAAAGTCGGTTACTGTGCGAGAAACATGAGCATCAGACGCAATTGAATTCATCAGCCATTCGTACTCTTTGGATCGCGCATCGTCAAACACCTCCACGACTTGTGTAACGCGACTGTTGGCGGTAAGGTCATCGCTCCCCACCGTCACCCGCACTGGATCTTGCTGGAATGTGCTCGCGAGTCGCCGAACTGCCTCAGGCCATGTAGCACTGACTGTAGAGAGATCAGCCAATAAGATGAATGACCCAAATTCTACGAACACATCATCGTCTGCCGCTCAGACCCTTGCTTGGTATTAGAGATGATATTCCGGATATCATTCTCAAATCCTTTATCCAGCATCCGGTCGGCCTCATCCAAGACCAGGTAATTCACCCTGCAGTATGATAAGGCAAAGAAGCCGATAAAACAACGAAGGCAACACACCCGCTCAAATCGCAAGCGCCTTCCTGGACGAGATCTAATATTCGTCCAGGAGTACCTACTACTACACGCGTAGTCAAGCCGTCTTTCCCCTTGTTCATGTTTCGCAACATGCGCACTTGGGGCTCCTTAGGCACCCCACCAAAGACCGCAACGCTAGCAATCCCCAGCGGCGCACCAATCGTGCTCAAGGTCTCGTGAGTTTGCAGTGCAAGCTCGCGGGTTGGCGCAACGACCAGCACGCTGACCGTGCTGGATCCATCGCTCGGGTGTGGCGCGGTGATGAGGCGCGCCAGCGCAGGAATGCCGAATGCAAGGGTCTTGCCACTGAAATAATATTATTCCGTATTCAGGTTGACTTGCGAGAAACAACAAACCTGCCCGTCTCTGCTATTCCTACAACATCGCGACCATTGAGTGCCGGCGGCCAGGTGCAGGCCTGAATTGGTGTTGGGGAAGAGAAACCCTTGAAGCTCGGTCGTAGTTCGGAAGGAATTGCGAGTTGATCGAATTTGAGTATGGGGGGAAGTTCCTCCTGGCCTTCAGGCGTATGGATCGTTATGGAGTGCTCAGTCAAGAAAGCAGCGGCCTCGGCTGAAGTCGCTGGTGCGACAAGAGCTGAGGCTGAGGAAATCGCAGGTAAAGATTTGTTGTGCTTGTCCTTCTTGTGTTTCTTCTCCTTGCTTTTTTCGAGCTTGGAAGGAGCCGAAGATGACTCCGCGACAGAACCATGGGCATCCTCGTCCTCCCGTTTTCTTTTGCTGCTTTTCTTGCCGCTTTCTGAGGCTATTGAATACCGTATAAGCCAAAATCAATGAAACAGATTGTGCTCACATTCAACCGCTGCCGCAACGGGTACCTCACTATCTTGGTCCGCCCCTTCCGCGTGTTTTCGCTTTTTCTTCTTCTTTCTTTCCGAATCTTCGACCAGTCAATTCAAAACTGTATTTTCCAACTAAGTAATTACGCACCATCGACCTTGACAGCTTGCTCAGTTAATTCCGCAACTGCCTCCTTCTCCTTCCTCTTCTTCTTCTTGCGTTCCTCCTCGCCCGCCTCGCCTGACATACCGCTCGGTCATGCATATGTAAACCAATTAACCGCAATCAACTCACCATCTGCCTCTGCACGGCGTTTCTTGTTCTTCTTCTCCTTCACCTCGGGTTGTGCATCGGGCGATGATACAGCTGCATCCGCCTTCAGTCGCTCCTTCTCTGCAGCCTTTTCTTCTTTAGATCTTTTCGTTTTCTTCGCGGCCGCGTCTACAGTCATAGTAAAGCCAAGAGAGTCTAGTTATTTCTGAGGCCCGAGCAGTTATTGAAGTCCAGTGGCGACAGAGAGCCTGCCTTGCCGTCTATAGTGCAAAGTAGGTGCAAAGATTGTGCAAAGACCAAAATTTCAGAAATTGATGGCATGTCACATTGGTAACGAGCGTGACAAGCCCCCAACTCTCTGCCGTTCCATCCTCGTCTTTGCGAGCAACGATGTGCAACGATGCGTCGTTGAACCCTTTCAATAGCTCTTTGATATTACAAGTCACGCCGCTTCCTCTTCACATTCGATGCTTCGCACTCGGTCTTCTACAACATGAAGCTTGAAGACTGGGCCTGACCGAACTCGGACGAGCTAAGACACCAGCTGTAGCAATTCCGGTTATGGAACTGAGGTTGATTCTGTCGGACGGCTCGGATTCGTCTCGTATGATGCGCGACATAACTACTACCATAGGCCAACGAAGCCTATCTCGCCGATTCTTGGGAACGCGCTGCTATATTCAACACCCCCATCTTTCTTCCGGAGGCGTCTCGGGCCAGTGCCAGTATGAGAGCCCAACAACCTTCCGCCTCGCTCTTCTCTCCGCGCATGTCGGTCGCAAAACGAATTTTTTCTTTACTACTTTGCACGGCGGTTTGTCCTTTCCGATGACGCGCATACATACTGTATCATTTATCGAGCTCTCTACGATGCGAGTCTAATATTTGAATGCTGCATCGAGGAGCTTGCCGAAGACAGGAGATCCAACACCGGCTATGGAATAAACAATCAGTTCATAAATTCTGCTGAAGCAGAGATTCCACGTACTCAGCGGATCCCATCCTTCGGTCGCGTCAAACGCAACCTACAACCATAAAAAGATCCGGAAGCCTACCCAAAGGATCGAAAGCAAAAACGCACCGACTGGACAGGACATTCGTACCCAGAATTATGCCCCACGGCAATATCCGTGAAGGCATCAGCATTGGCGTAGATCCACGGATTGAGGAAGCCAAGGACAGGCTTCCCTGCAGCCTTCAGTCTATCGTTAATTGTCGCGATTACCGACGCAAAAATCGGGGAAGACAAGCTAGTGCCTCCAATCGTCATCCATCGACCTTGAAAAACGCAAGCGAGGTTCCCTCCCTGAACCGCCACGTCAGGGTAAGCACGCCCAGATCTGTTGAACTTGCCGGGGAAGTCGCCGGGGAGCGTCTTCAAGAAATTTTCAGCAGCCTCATCTTGATACCAAGGACGGGGGAAGAAGGCAGAAAAACCCCCGCCGGAGAAGTTGGTCGCGACTTCAGGGTGGATGCCTGTGTGGCGCCGACGGCGGTAACCCATGGGCAAGAGGCGGGGAAGATGGCGGGGAAGTTGTTGTTCTCACAGAGGCCGGGGATGCTGCTGTGATCGTGGCCGCCGCGCACACCGCCCTATGAACGAACGAGGTTTACTCGAGCTCAAATAGGTAGTCAGGACGGACGTACATCTCCAGAAGAAAACATCACGGAAATTCCACGAGCGCCGAGAGCAAGATAGCTGTTACAAAGTTTTCTATTATGATGTGAAAACACTCTGGTTCAAAAGAAGTAGACGGCTGGCTAGACAACACTCACCTGGTCAGGGATTCACCAAAATCCGGTTCCGTGAGCGCATACGAAGTCGTAACGACCGACGGGGGATCCTCGAGTCCTTCAAGGTAGATGCTGGTTTCAAGGAACGCCGTCGCAAAACCCTCCACCTCCAATGAGGGTGTCTCGACAGACAGGAATTGAACGGGAACACCCGTTACGAGCCCTGTTTGATTCGAAGAATCAATTTCATTGCGACAGCGAGCCAGAAACGATTTGGCGTTCAGCAAACAAACTCACCGATAGTGTATTGAATATCTAGATTGGCTTCCAGCTGGAGAACTCCTGCGTCCGATGGTGGCATCTCAACCCCGTCGTGGCCAATTTGAACCAATTCCCAGGTTGTGGTGGATGGGATATCCGATCTGTAGTCTTCCAGAAACGTCTATGAACAAATTCGCATCAAACCACGGAACGTACGAGTTGAAAAACAAAAACAGACATACCGAAAGATCAGTCCGGTTAGGTGAAATACTCCAGTAGCCAGTAACCACGAGCGAGTTGTCCTGTGGAGTGGCCGGAGTCAACGGAATCCCATACAGTTTTTGCAGACACGCAGGTGTCATGGGAATTTCCAGACCATCGCACTCCTCCTTTTCTGCGCGTTTCACAGCGAGTCGGTCCTCGAGTTTGCGTAGGCGAGATGAAGGAGATATATGGTGTGGAGCAGCGAAACTCGAGGTGGAGAACGAAGTGCTTGGATGTATCGCTTCGACGTGGCCAACAAGTTCAGAGGGAAGGGATATCGACAAAGTGCGAGTGATGGGCTGAGTGAGGGCCTCATGGGTGAACGTTTCGAAGCGCGCGCCGAATAGCTTGTTAGCCGTGGCCACGCTGAGCGTCAGAGACACCCAGTCGGCGTTGGGGGAAAGGACAGTGGGAGTGATATCGTTGGTGGACGCAAAATTATTAAACGCCTCAATTGTTTCGTTGGACGGCTGCACGAAGGCCTTGAGCTGGGACGCATAAAAATGAGCCGAGTTCGCAGAAGAAATGAGTAAGGAAATGTAAGACGAACCTCGTCCTTCGAAAGCCATTGTCTAAACTCGGGACTGCCGGGCGTGGAGATGGAGGCAAGCTTGTTCTCCAAGCCACGGATATTCTTCGGAGTCAACGCAAGTTTCAAGGTTAACACAGTCGAATCGGGAGCGGCACCCAGACTGGTGAAACCGGCAGGTGCTGAGCGTCGGCTTTCATGGACCACGAGTTTAGTGCATGAGACGGCGGATAGAAGTGCTAGAATATTTGCAAGGGTTGGGAGAGGCATTGTAAGAGAATTTTGAGAAACCTACCGTCGTGCAAGTTCAACTTAAATAACTGGTGATGACGCTCAATGGAGGTCGGTGAACACTGAACCTCGGTGCCTATGATTTACCCTGCCTATAGAGAAAAAGCAAAGCCGTCGGCGTACGCTTGCGTAAAAGAATATGAATAATTGGCACTGTGTGGAGAAATTCATGGCAATTCAAGCGAGTATCTCGTTGAGAGACATAGCCAACGTGTGTGCTTGAGAACACCGCACCTTGGCCGCACCGGAAGAAGGTTGTTGCGTTAGGCTGATCGACATAGTTTACAATGACATTGGTATCCATTCCAAAAAACCCGAATCTTTGACTCACAATCTGTAAATTTAATGCGCGGCTGTCTTCGTCGCGAATCCGGGTAGCAGAGCTCGTACTTACAAGGATCCTGCGAGCGTCGCAAAATGAAAGCTGTATGATGAGACGTCATAGATTCTGTGCTCATCCCTTTGACGGCCGACGCGCATCGAGAATTACAAGGGATGTAGCTTACTGAGCGAAGCATGCAGACAAACGATTCTGGATTGGGCGGCCAACTTCCATGATTCTTGTGCTGAAAACGTCCAGGTAATCAAGATGAAAGACGGCGACAGTTCGTTGTGATTGAATTCAAGCTACAGTGTCAGTATGCCAAAACTGCAGCTTTGCTCGTCAAGAAATGTCTGCACGTTGCGCTGGGAAGCTGATTTACAGCTGTTTCAGAGTCTATGCGGAAAACGTAAAAAAATCTCAGGGTGGCTGTGCAGGACCCGGGAACTCTTCGCTTAGTTTCTCTCTCCCCCTACCGTCTTTCTCGCCATATCATGAACAGTGTCCTTGGTAGTCTTTCAAGATAGACTTCCCAGCAACGCGCCCTCCACTTTTTGGATCGAAGCGTACGAAATCCCGCAAGAACTCGCCACTCAGAGGAGATTTTGGAAGTTTGAATACGACTCATGTAGGCCCATGTACGTCGTTCTCCATGGCTAGTTTTGCTTCATATCGTCGCGGATGTCCTTTGGAACTTCCCCTGCTTCATGCAACAGTTTGTTGCGGCTCCGAGGAGGGTCTTTCGTGGGGTACTGTCGGATTCTACCCAGGCGGCATACTCCCAAGCCTTCCATCACGCCTGGGGATGGTCATTCAAGTGTGCAGTGATGAGGAAATACATTCAAAATACATTCAAGCGTATTTTTCGTCCTTTCTCACCGCTGGGGGACTCTAACAGTGGAAGACAGCGGACCCGTACTTTCCACGATCAGAGGAGACATAGGCCGAGAGAAACTGTCAGAGAGGGTTCCACATAGCATACAGAGTACTAGTACACTCATGAGGATAGTGAATGCAGCCCATATCCTTCGCAACACCGTCGAGAAACCAAGGCAGGCCCCGGCAGGGGTTCCCGGGTCCTGCACAGCCACCCTGAGAATTTTTTACGTTTTCCGCATAGAATCTGAAACAGCTGTAATATTATGGTCAGCCATCCGTTTTTCCGCCCGCTAGTTCCGTGCCATTTTTTGAGTGTCGTGGATTGCCAGTGCGCGCCTTGTAGACTAAATCCTCGTCGCTGCAGTCGCGGCCTACACCTCGTTGAAACTTCAACTTGACCCTCACGTCGCAGTGGCGGCAAACTTCCTCTTGAGGGCCGCACAAGGATCGGTTCCTTGAACGTCCGCCGACACACACATATGGAGTTGCCAGTCACGGTGTCCGCAGGGGGCTGGAGGGAGGGTTGTCTCAGAGCCTGGCGCTTCCGAGTCAAGTATATGCTGTAAGGCAAGACTGTCAAGCGCGCGAGCGCGTCCGTCAATGATGGCGGGTCACGCGTTCTGTCACACCTTCACAACGCCCATGCTCGGGGAAGCTTTCACAAATATAAGACTTGACGCACAAACTTGAACACAGAGTACTCCAGTTGATCACGGTGCCTATCCTTTTGATGAATCGACCTCGGGAAACGCCGTCCAGACCACGAGCATTCTAATAAAAACACTTCCCTGACGTCCACTTTGACCATGGCCAATCGCGATCGACTCAACGAATGTCTGTCATCGCTGGCTGTCCCCTACGCAGAAGCAACACAACATCCATTCCTACAATCAGCAGGCAACGGGACTATCGATCCCGCGCTGTTCAGCTTATGGCTCTCGCAAGACCGCATCTACGCCGCATACGCGTACCCCAAGTTCATCGGCGCTCTCATCGCCTCTATCCCATTCGATAAACTCGCCCCTCTGAACTCCGCCTCGGAATCGGCTAATAGACGCGTGCTGAAAAAGTTGATGGCTTGTCTGGACAATATCGTGGTGGAGATTGATTTTTTCATGGCCATGGCGAGCAAATATAATTTGGATCTGGGGATGTGGCAAGAGAGGAAAGCGACGCGGGACTATATCGCGGAGATGGATAGCATTGCGAGCAGTAGGAAACTTGAAGAAGGGCTCGTTTTTCTCTGGGCTATGGAAAAGGTTTGTCACTTGCAAAATTGAAGCGAACTCGGGGACGATTGTGGTGCTTAGGTCTATCTCGATGCGTGGACCTTCGTCCGCAAGAAGCTCCAAGAGACGAACTCTGAAGCTCTCCCGGCGTATCCGATGATCATGTCGTTCGTTCCAAACTGGACATCGGAGGAATTCGTGAAATTTGTGGACGAGCTCGCTGTGTTGGTCGAAGCCACGAGCATCCCGCTTCCAAGGATGAAGGAAATTGTCGGACGAGTCGTGGAGCTGGAGAGGGAGTTCTGGCCGGTGAACGGGGAAGAGGTGACGATGAGAAAGGTGGAGTAGGGAAAGCATTAGACAGCACAGAGTCGGATAAATTATCCGACTTTCGATCTACAGTAAAATGGCAGATACATACCGGCCGCGTAGGGCCGCTCTCTACGACCGAAGCTGGGCATGGAGCGAGTGATACTGGAATCCTATGGCTAATGCAATACATTGCAGCCGAAGCACCGAAAGTCCAACTACGCGCATTACTTCTTGGATCTATCATTCATCCCAAGTCAGTTCACGTCAACAAGTAGCACTGAGGCAACAAAACACATACTTCCACATAAACCGCTTTTTCGTCGGTGAAAACTCTCCCAGTTTATGCCCCACCATGTCCTGCGTTACCCTCACCGGGTTGAAGTCGCGGCCGTTGTGTACCAGAAATGTGATCCTGCGACATAAAATTACCGGCATATGTGAGTGCGATTGTTTTGGCGTACCCGACGAAGGTGGGGAGAATGGTGCAAGACCGAGCTTGCGTTTTAATAGGAATGTGGCTTTCGAGGGCCTCGCGGAGGTTAGGGAACGCGACGAAGTATGGGCCTAAAGTGGTTTCATGGTTTGTTGACAGAGGACGAAGGTGGTCGGACGACGCGCACCCTTCCATGCGGAACGCCCGGATTTGAGGAGGATTTGTGTTGCCCGCATATTGCGTTCTGATGGACACGAAGTCCAATGACGAACCACGCGTCTCCGAGGTGGAAGTAAGGGTGTCGGGAAGAGGAAGGTGTCGGCCGACGGCTAATTACCTTGCTTGTCAAGGTCTCTCCACCCTCATAATTGGCACATCATTTTCTGCCACTGATCCTATTCCTCCCGAGATACTTCATCGCAGGAGTTGCTCAGCCGCTCAACGACCTCTGCTCAAATTGCAGCTCAATTGATCTGAGCACCAGTTGAAAGCGCCCACTCGCAGCGAGCTAGGCAAAACTCCCAAGTTTGACTCTCAAGCAAGGTATCTGCCGACGGAGTTGGCGCTTCCTATGAGCACAAACACTGAATTTATTAAATGCTCGACATTGAAATTGGATTCCGAAGTTTAGATACTGGATAAATACAGTACGGATACAGCATAATATGGGTCTGTGCAGGAGCAAAGCCCGCGCCATCCGAACGGATTTTCGAATGGGCCAGTCAGAATGATGAAAATTGGTCCACCGCGTTCGGTGCAGATGGTTGACGCGCAAGAAAGCGATCGAAGACACACGGCGCTCGTTTGGCACGGATCGGAAGATCAGCACCAGCAAAATCTAGCAGTTCATTGAGGTAGCGACCTTCGTCGAACGAATAGAAACACTTACCGCTCGTTGAATGCCCAAGTGACAGCTTCTTCAGACTCTGGCCCATACCACTTGAACGCCGGAAGATGTTCTTCCCGCGAAAAAGTCTTCGCACCCAATTCCTCAGCGAGTCCCTGTAAATTAGTAGCCAAATTCCAAATCTCCACGCGCTTCACGTCGTGCTTCTTCCCAATCTCGAAAACCTTACCCAACAAATCCTTGAAACCCTGGTCCACTGGATCCGCGACGTGTATTCTGGTTACAGTGAGGGTACTCGTAGCTGGCTTGCGAGGGTCAATCACCCAGGTCGCGTATGTGGATTTGGAGGCGGATGAGACGCCCCAGGTTTGAGGTGGGGAGGGCATGCGCTGCAAGAAGAGATCAAGACGACGGTGTTGGAAGGAGGCGACGCCTCGGGTAGGCAGATATGTGAAGGAAGCGCCTCCCGAAAGCGGGATCTTCTCCATCGCGAGACGCATTTCGCCGGCGTCCTCTTCCCAGAGTTTTAAGAGCCCAGCATTATCCAGCCACGTCCAATCACCCGACGAAGATGCAGCAGAAACAAGAGAGCTCGACGCGTCGACCTCCCAGACGGTGGTAGCAGCTCCTCTTACCACCCAACCCTTTTGGTCAGGGTTAGGTCCACATGCGGCGTAGAATTCTCCCACATCACTCCAAAGCGCGGAAAAGCGGGCATCGCGGGTGCCCGGTACCGCTGGCGGAGGTGCTCCCCAGGCTGCGGGGAACGAAGCAAGAGGTAGGAGCGATTCGTCCGCGATAACCCAGTGTAAAAGACGCATCATATGTCTGGCGAAACCCTTGCCGCGATTCTCAGGCGGAGTGAACACAGACGCAATTCCGTAGCACGGTACACTCTCGACGCCATTCTTGGTGTGAGCATTCGCGACGAGACCTATCCGTTTGAATCTGAAGGAAAGTTATACTTGGTCGATGTTGGGTTTTTATTTATCTTGCGATCGCTCTCGCACATACGTTTCGCACGCGCATTTGAAGTCTAGAGTCTGGGGATCGTTTCGTGGAGCCAAGACCCTTGGAGACGCGTCAAGAGCGTGCATAGACGTTCTGGCTTTCAAGCATACCAGATGATGAGACGCCCGTCGAGAGAGCCTTCGAACTGGTGTTGGTTCGCGTCGCGAGTGAGATGTTCTTCCAGAGTCAATCCCTTGCCCCATTCAAGATGGGTCCTACGACGGGCCTCTGTAATCTGTTCTGGAGTTGCTGGAAATAACGAGAGCGCGGAAAGGTCGTTTGAAGTCATGGTTGTTGGATTCAAGTTGTGCTCAAGCCAAAGCTATGGGAAAATGTACGCTTTGCCGAACTGATTTTGTAGGCCACCAACTTCCGCTCTACTTTCGTGCTCTCATTCGAGTTGCTTCCTTCTCTCTCTTACCGCCTTCCCAATAGCAACCCGACTCTATATGCAACGCGTTATCCATACCTGGGTTGTTCTGTGCTGCAAACTGCCTCGTTGCCCAATGCCCTTGCCAAATTTTATCCGAAGTTGCATTCGCTATCATCCGAACTGCAACCCATCGCAGTCCTATTACCCTCGACGAACACCTCTGCTGACCCTCGTGAAAACCGCCAACGCTTCTCCTGGTCGCTCACCCTCTCGGAACGGTCTATGCGACTCTCATTCCGCATTTGTCTCGATCGTTGATGGCCTCTTATTGTCAACCGAAGCCGCCTCTTATTGTTACCCGTCAACCACGCTCGACGCGACATCCATCCTTATTGTGTTGGGCTTCAAGTTCTGCTTTCTAAAGGAGCTATTCGAGCACAATTGCAAGACAATTAGGAAGAGCATGCGTTCACACGCGTTGAAAGGTATAAAAGCAAGCTTTTTGTTCAGGGTCGATAGCGCGAAACCCGAGTCGTCTTTGCTCTTTGCTCTGTGCGATACCTCATCCTCCACTCTGTCCTCGTCATCCTCATCTACTTCAATGGACTTCTTCTTCACCATCGCCGCACTCGCCTCATCCAAGGTCGAAGAGACCGAACAACTACCCGAAGTCGTCAACGAGGACAGCGGTTCTGGCTCCAGTGGGAGCTGTGTCGTCGCATGAGCACCCCCATGCCCACAAAATGCCTATGCACTATGCTATGATCGCTTTCACTGTACGTCTCTTCCGTCGCCTTTACTTCCCAGAGCTCATGTTATCGCAATACAGAGCCCACTGCCGTATAGATTCGCAGTGTAATGCAGCACACTCTATAAATTATCCTTACGTCTCCGTCTGGGGCTGGAATTGTTGGACGCTTTTTCGAGGGGGAAGAGGGGAATTCACGCGCAATGCGTTGTACAGCACAATCTTAGCTACATTTTTCGACTTCTTCGCTTGTATTCTTTTTTCAAGGACCCCACCCTCTCGTCGTTGTGGAATGGAATCATTTGAATCTCTCCCTCAGCCGTGTTATCTGAGGCTGATTCTGATTCTGAGCGTTCCTCAAAAAATGTGTTTCCTTGGGCACGGCTTTGGCCGACTATTCCCACACTGCAGCTTGCTTCCAACCACAACCTTGCTGTGCGCGCCGTATTATCGCAGCCTCCGCACTCCATCTCATGTTACCTTAGCAAACCCTAGGGCCAATAGATTGGGAGATTCGACAGTAATTGCTCCGCTACCTGGTCTTTCGTTGCTTCGTTACACTTCTGGTAATTTAGGTTGGGCCTGGTTCAGTGTCACTGGCAATGCATCCTCTAGGCCACGGAACTCGAACTTACTCTGGCTCTTGGACATTTTCTTCCCCCAAACCGCAAGAGATTGGCACTCAAGGGGCTGCACTACCCACCGACGCCTTTAACTGAACCTTGTTTGTCTTCAAGGTATCTACCAGTCGGCTGTCGAGTCGGACGTCTGGAATACAAACCGTCAAAACTGTCTACTGTTGTGTATGAGTCTCTAGGTAATTCTAGACCCATTACATTCACCACAAGCAGCTGGATTGTCTCTTCTGAAGGCAACACAAACCTGAATTCTTCACGCGGGATTTCTTGCCCAAAGGACAATACCCTTGGTATTCACCATCGTTGGCGAATTTGCTTGCGTCCTGTGGAAATCTCCCCTCTATTTTCACTGCTGCAAAGAGCTGCGAACGTATTGTCGCTGAAGACTCACGCCCTCCATATTTACACTAGTACTGCGGCTCTATAAATACTACTCAATCGAAACTGGAACTTGAATCCCTCAGTTTTCGACTACGTTTGGGGACAAGTTACACAACGGTGATCTTGGGCAGAAGGCCGACATTCCTGGACCAAATTCAAAAGTCTTCTCTCTCGTCGCCACATCGCTCAAGAAAGTTCTGATGTATTGGTGGCGTCAATAGATAGAGAGTAGAGCTACAAATACGTGTATATCTATGATTTTTTCGACCGACACAAGACAATTTATGAGCGCTTTGAGCGTTTGACGGTTGACAGCTGGCTGTGCCGAATTTTGGCTTCGAGGGTGGTGGCAAATAGAGGATTGGCGACAACCAGGGAAAATCAATTCCTCCTTGATCCCTGCGCCAACGATGGCAAGGAACAAGGAGCCGCTCCGAGTGAGTATTCCTCCCAACCTCGCGGCCCAGCAGTCTGCACTGTTCGTTGGCCAGCCCATGTTCTCCCCCGCTCTCCCCACTGCTATTCAGCACGGAATGTTCCCCCTTCCTATGCAGACACCACTACAGCAGACTTTCTTTAATCCTAAGCTACCAGGGGCCCCGGCTCGCCCCACACACAGAGGCAGCGCCAGTATAGCTGCATTCACCCCCACCGCTCTCAATTCTTCGTTTCCCATGACTCCGGGAGCTGGTCATTTCCCCCGACCCTCATTGATGATGGGCCAGTCCTTCCCCGGGCCCAATCAAGGTGGCCCCCCGTTTCCCGGAAGGAACAGGAGGCAACCTAGCATTGGGGGTCCTCCAAAAGCCGTGCTGGGTGGTCCCGCTCGCAAAACAAGTCCTCTACCCCCAGTCGCCCCCGTAACACTACCTCCAGTGAAGGCTAAAAAAGTCATTGTGAAGCTGCCCAATGAATCCCCCAAAGATGACGACGGCAAGCCCATTGACAAGCCCTCATGGGCCCGAACACCTCTCGAGACGCCCTTCGTTTATAAAGAGGCGGAAATCATGCATTCGGACTTGACGACTGCTGAGCCCTATCCCTCGGACAAATGGAGACTTGATATCCCTCCGACAATTGACGTTTTCCTTCCTGGCAAGGTATTGTTTCGCCTCTGGGATTGTGTTCTGTGTATTGGACTCATCTTATCGTTAGCGTGCCTGGCAAGATATTAAAAAGCGGGAGATAGACGAGAAGCTGGAACGACTCGGAGTTGAGCGTTCTAATAGCGCTCATATCCATGCTCCCCATGCTCGCGCAGCCTCGGTTAGTGGAGCTCATGTTCTACACGTGTTGACGACCATCCCACTAATCTTTGTGTCCTTTGTCAGATATCATCCCCCGCAGATCCTGCGCTTCTGTTCTTTAAACTGAACAAGCTTCAGCAATCACAAACGCAATCCTCTCTCAATCCGTCCACCGTGAATTCCAGCTCAACATCACCTCAACCACCTTGGGGCCTATCTCCATCTCCTCACCACCAAGCGCCGCGATTCCTCACAAATCGTCACGGACATAGCATGTCTTTGGCGCAGCCCCCGACTTTTGCTCCGCCATCTGCGCCCTTTAGTTCTATCAACAACCCCTTTGGACCCACTGCGTTCCTTGGCTCAGATCAGCGCTCTTTGCCGGACAGTCGTGCCACTGACACCGAATCGGAGGGAGAGCCTATTCATGCCCCACAAGGTCGCGTTCCCGTGTCGATGTCTTCGCTCACCGCACCGCGTGCGCTGAGCCGACCGGACAGCCGAGATAGTCGGCCAGACTTTACCCGAGGATTTGGACTGGATGTGACGGAAGAGGAGGATGAGACGGAGGAAGAGACTGAGCCGCACGACTATCTGACCAATAACGGCGACGGCGATAATGAAGATAGCGAGGAGGAGGACGAAGGTGATGGTGTGAGAACGGCGCGCCACTCGCGGCATGTTTCGCGGCTTTCCGGGGCCTTGTCGTTGCGCTCTGTTGGTGGAGTGGTCGGCGACAATATCAATCATGTACATGAGCGGACTGATTTCGCAGCTGGGGATCAGTCGCAGGATATGGAACTGGATCAGGATGTGACAGCGGAGTGGACCGGCTCTGAGGAAACGGAGCAGTACCGACTAGAGACATCAGAGGACGAGGTATGTTGTGTATCTTTTTCTTGGTCCTTTCTTTCGGATGCTGAGTGCAGCAGAGCATTGGCGACTGGTCGAACCCCTCGGATGAAGAGCGTGCGCGGCAACAACGCGTTGAACGGCGTATGCAGCGCCGATTAGACGACCGACCGCGACAGATTCCCGCATTCCCTCGACCACCCGACAACACCATCGCTGTACCTTTGCGGCACCGTGAGGACGATCTGATTTCGAATCCCAGTGAGGAAGAGGCGATGCGACGGGGCGAGTACCTCGGTGTCGACCACCCCAAGAACTACTTCAGCTCGTCGCCCTCAAACTTACCCATGCTCCCTCCTCCTCACTCCCGCGCGACGTCCGGGAACTTCACTGAGCATGATCCCGCGCAAGCTCACTCGCGGTTACCCTCCGACAACACTTTCAACGGTATTCAATCGCAGCCCGCGGCGCCATCCATGCCCCGTCGCGACTCGCTCAATCCTCTCGCTAAACCTTTCGTCTTTGGTGCACCGGTTGAGAAGTTTGTGTTTGGCGCCCCAGCCCAACCTTCGCCGAATCCGTGGAGCACGCATCGTCCCCAGACGCCCCCCAAGGCGCCCCTCATCACCCACTCGCGTCTTCCTTCGATTGGGACTGCTCTCAACCCCGCTGCGGCTGAGTTTAGACCCAGCGGGTCTGTGGACCTGCGGCCAAGTGCGTCGTCTGTGGACTTCCGACTAAGTGCGTCGTCCATGGAGTTCCGACCAAGTGCGTCTTCCATGGAATTCCGACCAAGTGCATCGTCTATGGAATTCCGACCGAGTGGATTCAATCCGGCGGCCCCCGAGTTCAAACCAGGCGGATTTACGTTCCGACCCCCACCGGGCGTTCCGCAGATGCAGTTCCCCGAGCCCGACCCTGTTCAGCCCACGGCCGAGTCCACGCCGTACAAGACGCAAGGCCGCGAGAAGAGACAGCGGCGCAGTCTTAGCGATGATTCGATGGAAGAAGGGGACAGTATGGCGTCGTTCCGCTTCCCGCCAAATCTCGACTCACCGGAGAGCATCCGCCGCGAGATGCCTGTGCCCACGACAACACTCAACCCGTCTGCGCAGCCGTTCACTTTCCCTGGCTTTGGGGCGCCGCGTGATACTGCTGTACCGCTGCTGCCATCGTTGATGCCTTTGAGTCCTGGTGCAGAAGATTTAGCTCACGACGAGAGTCATGGAACCGCTAAGCCAGAGAGGAATACGGAGGGCGATGAGGAACAAGCCGAGCAGGAATTCGTTTTGCCCATAGGACGGCCGAAGCGCGCTCCGATTCCACTGGACTTTACACATTCCTCGTCACCGAGTACGCAACTCGACTTCCGGTCGAGCAATACCGTTCCCGCGGGTCTATTCAAGGCTTTGGCCAATGGGGACGAACGTACGCGGCGGTCAGTGCGTTCGCGGCTCAGCTCGCGCGAGATTTTCGATCACTCGCAACGGCCTTCATTGGATGACCACATTGTGGCGCCGATATCACTCGCAAGGAAGGTTTCGCGCGCGCGACTTGTCACGGACCCGGGACAGAGATCTGCGTCGCCCGATTTGTTCTCGTCGACTATGGGGAGGCCGCCGGCTGGGCATATTCGGAAGCGGTCTGCATCGTTGCCGGATGCGATGAGGGAGCAGACGAATACGTCGGAGTCAGAGGAGGAGGAGTCAGAGGATGATGAGGATGAGGAAGAAGATGTGGCCATGGATTTGACGAGTCGGTTGGAGAGGCATAGGTATGAGGATCGTCTTGAGGCGCTGCTTGACGATAAGCTGGCTGTCATCCGGCGCGATGTTGCTCGCACCAAGGGGTCATTAAGCCCCTCCGCTGAGGCTATGATTACTGAGGTGGTGCAGATGTTCCGCAGCCACTTACAGAACTCGGCAATGCGCAGCACGGAAGACAGTCGTTCGGACGCTAGAGGAGAACTTGACTTCGAGCTGCTTAAGGAAGTTGTTCAGCAGGGTCACGCAGAGGCACGGGCGTTGTTGAAGCGCGAACTTGCAGATATTTCGATGCGCGTGTCGCAGGGTCAGATGCCGGTGGACACTGCGGAGACCTTGGCGCCGCTGCTGCACGACCTCAACAATCGGACGGTCAACGCGGTGGTTGAGTCCATCCAGGAGCTCTCGGTGCGTTTGGAGGCTATCAATATTGCCGCGCCCGCCCGCACCCGTGATTCGACGGTGGACGCCCTCATGTCGGCCCTGGCACCAGTTCTCAATTCTCTGCACCCTGAGGCGGTCGACTATGACTATCTCACGGAGAAACTTGCTCACGCTGTGAAGCCGCATATCTCGCAACTCATAGATCTCACATCCGACAAACGCGAAACCGCCGGACTCATTGTTGAGCAGCTTAGGCCCTTACTGCCGTCTTCCAGCGCCGACGCGGTTGATACCGATGCTATCGCACTACAGCTATGCACTGAGGTTCGCCGTGCTATTGCACCTATTGATGCCTTCGAAATCAAGGAGCAAGTTGCTGACCTCGTTGTCGAACGCCTCGACTCACGACTTGCTGTGCGCGACAGGGCATTCAATCCTGACGTTGTAGCTGGAAAGGTCGCTGAAGGGGTTGCCAATCTATTGGAGCCGGTGAACCAGATGACGACTCACTTGACAAGTCTTGTCGACGGCCAGAAGTCTCTGTCTACTCAACAAACGGACCTGGCATCTACTCACCGACAAGTTGTCGATCTCATGTCTGACCTACCTCTTCGTCTCACTACCGCCATCGAAGCTTTCAACGCGGCGCAAGGTCAAGTTCCGCACACCAACGGCGTTGTCGCCCACGTCCACGATCCGGAGGCCAGCGAACACATCCAGCGTATCAAATCCGTAGTAGAAAATGTTGCTGGAGAGCAGCGGACGCTTTCTGCTCACAGCCGAGAGCTTCTTTCCATGCACAAGGAGACGCTGGAACAGCTCACCGCCCTTCCGGACGCCCTTGCTTCCGCGACAAACATCCTCCATGGAGCGCACGCCGAATTCGCGCTTACCCGTGACGCGAACAAGCGTGAAATGGATGAACTTCGCCGGAGTAACACAGAGTTCCAAGTTCAGGTCGCGAAGGCCCGCGGCGCGCATGGGCAAGTGCGCGTTGAGAAAGAAGTTGTTGCGGAGAAGCTTTCTATTGTCGAAGCCGATCGCGATCGCTTGCGTATGCAAATGAAGGAGCTCCAGGCTTCCACTTCGTCAAATACTGTCAACATGGCTGCTGTTGAGGCGCGGAACAAGGAGCTTGAGGACGCGCTTGCAAAGGCTCTTGCCCGTTTACAAGCGTCTGACGTAACGCTGCAGACGAACCAAGAGCGTATTGTAGAGTTAGAGAAGGCCAACCGCGATTTGACAACGGAGAAGCAGAGCCTGAAATCCAAAGTGAGTGTTCGCGACCAGAAATTCTTTCAACCATGTGCTGATTTTGTCTAGGTTGATTCGCTTGACCTGCAGGCTACCTTTGCCGCCCGCGACAAGGACTCAGCGTTGCAATCCCTCAATACCCTGCAGAAACAATTTGATCATCTTACATCGCAACAAAGTCATTGGGACGACCTGCGCCATGCGTCAGCACAAATCGAGATGCTTACCAGTCTCATCGGTCAAGCTGATAATGAAGAGCTGAAGGACTTGAGGCATATTCGCGACCGCAGCAAGGTTCTTGAGGGAGAGCACGCAGCACTTCTCAAGCGGTTCAAAGATCAAGAAGCTAAAGTGGTGAACAGCGAGAAGACCGCGATGGCAGCGCGGCAGAGTCTGACCCAGGCTCAGCAACGCTCGTCTGAGTGGGAGAAGCGCGCGAAAGAATACGACGCACAGCTCGAGTCAACGCGGACCAAACTTGATCAGGCTGAGCAAACGCAAGCACAACTAGACGCCGATTATTCCCTGGTTAAACTGCAACTCGAAGAGCGAGAAGCAGACGAACGTTTAGCCAAGGTGCGTAGGAAACCACACACCATTTTCATACCTTTCTGATCGCCCTGACAGGATCGGGACAATAAGCTCCGTGACCAAATTGTGGTTCTCGAGGCCAAGGTCAACCAGCTGCAGGTTGAGCTTGATCGTAGCCGGGCGAAGACGCCGACGAAGGCTGTACCTCTATCAGCTTCAGCTTCGCCGTATCGCAAGATCACAAACGGTGCAGTCCAACGACCAGAGTCTCGTGCGAGCACGGTTTATCCGAGTCGACCTGCATCGCCGGCACGTAGCGTCACTCCGCCGGGACCATCGGTGTGGGACTCGATGCATGCTCCTCGCGGGCCTGTCAATGGTACTTCGGCGAGCATGCATGCCCCTACCGCTCATACGCCTACACCCGCAAGTCGGTATCCTGCGCTGGGCAATAAGCGCCGACCCCCACCCCAAGCGTACCCGCGATATCCGCAAGGCCAAGTAGCTCCTCCCTCTCCCACACCAAGCGTCGTCTCGCTTGCCCCCACTCAGGGTGCCGACGGTTGGTGGTCATAGTTGCATCGCATTCTCGATTCCAAAAGGCTGGTCTGCTCGCTGTCTGTTGTCTTTATGTTTCTCCTGGTTATCGTCACTGCTATGCTCATTCTGGATCATTTGTTTTTTATATGCATTCACATTACCACAGTCCCTATATATTAACTGCAATCTACATCTATCTATTAACAGCTTCTAGTCACCATCTCCCGGATTGTAATCCTTGGGCCACACTCTCCTTCCCCTTCCTGTACATCTGCGCATACTACAGTACATACATACCCCCGCTTTTTTCTGTTTGCTTCATTCAGCACTCTATGTCTGTAGCTGGAATGGAGGATTCCACGGAATCGGTTTCAAACTTATCCAGTGATCGAAGTTCAAGTGCGAATGTCCGTGTAGATTGGGCTCTGACAAAAGTTTTCGCAACGCAACAAAGGAGACGTGGGTTGAAAACAAGAGTCAAGGTACATATAAGGTGAGAAGCTACTTGAAATACGAACGCATATGCGCCATGTATTCCTCGTCCGACTGGCTTTCATACCTAGCCTTGAGGAAACCACGGGCATCGTTGCCAATGTAATAGCGCAATTGGTCTGTATCATCCGTGACAGCTAGACGAATCGTCTCGGCCACGTCTGCAGAAGACACCGAGGCTCCCGCGACCATTTTACGGAAACTGCGAAGAGAGCTCTTGTTTAAGGAGGATCTGTATTAATTGAAAAGGTTGAGTACCTTTCGCCAATGTGCGTTGTGAATTTCTCGTATGAGTTCAACGTTGAATCGGAAGCGGCGGAGGCTCCAAATCGCGCACCAAACTGCGTGGAAGTCACACCGCCGTGGGGTATGACTGATTTCACGAATATGTTTTGAGAGGCGAGCTGGAGGAAACAAAGAGTGAGGGAGTGATTTTTCAGTTTCAGTAACACATACCTCGTACGATAAGCCCTCTGTGAAACCTTCTAATGCGAATTTGCTGGCAGAGTACATGGAAGTTGCAGGCAAAGCCCACAGTCCGGCACCAGAGCTGACGTTTATAATCCCACCGCCATTGTTGGCGCGAAAGTGCGGAAGAATCGCACGTGTAACGTCCATGAGTCCTGTTTCGGGAGGTCAACTCCCCTGTAGAGGGGAAGGGAATACAGTAAAATACCCACCAAATAAATTGACGTCGAATTGTTCTTGTATTTTTTCTCGCGGAATCGCCTCAAATAGGCCACTCTGCCCGAATCCTGCATTATTGAGAAGAACACCTATGGTGCAGAATTTCTCAATTGCAGCATCGATGGCTGGCTGGATGGACAAAAAATCCTGGAGATCGAGACGTTGAACAAACATGCGGGCATCGTCCATCTTGGCTAGCTCATGGTCGGGCGTGGGGTTGCGCATTGTTGCAACGACGTTCCATCCGATGGAATGGAATAGTTTAGCAGACGCTAGCCCGATGCCTGCGAGAAGCAAATAAGCGCCAATGTGTCGACTTCGACGGGGGGACAAACCGCTAGATGCGCCAGTAATGAATATTGTGTTAGCGATGGCCATAGAAGCACTTGAGTTTGAGTACCAGCCCAGATTGCCATGCGCTTTATACGACAACTTATCAAGTTGAACGCCGTTCTGGTCGGCATCGGGCGGCGAATTCACGCAGTGAGAAAGTTGAGCCGAGAGATACCACAGACGCGTAAGCTCTGCCGCCCTCCGCGATGCGGACGACGAACAGGATTTGACCAGGTGCGGCGACAGCACACTTGTCACCGACAGCACAGAAAAGACAACAAAAGATTTTCCAGATTATTGAAACCGGCTGGAGGGGTAGGATGTCCGTGGAAGCTTGAGAATTCATACCCACGACCCCTGGTAAGTAAAGCCCATAAGTATCTGCGACGACGAAGAACAAGAATTTTGGTTGTGTGGTCCGGTTCGCGATGCGACGCGTGACGTCATCGCCTTTCTGTCAAGACTCCGCCACAGAGAGGAACAAAATCGAATCTCATTACTTATATTGAAACGTGAACTAGACAACCTGGTTCTCAACTCGTTCTGTACGACTGATCACAACTAAGCAGAGCACGAGACAAGAGAAATGAGAAATGAAAAGTTTAACGTGCGTTTGGCTTCCGCGTGCAAAAGGTGGATGAGACCAGATGCGCGCGTACTGAGCCCAGAGCCCACGACAAGGGAGCACGAGGATGGAGACAGAACTCGCACCCTTCTCTGAGAAAGAAACACTCACCTTGAACTCACCGTAAAATCCAGAACGTCTTGTGACCTTGACGCGCCGAGCCTTTGAGCGCGACTTGACACGTCTTGAGGTTGATGCCTTGACGCGCCGTCGAGTCTTGAGACGCGGCTTGAGGCCTCAACGCGCCAAGTCTTGAAGCGCGACTTGAATTCTTGAGGTTGAGGCCTTGACGCGCCAGCAACGCGCCAGGGCTTGAGACGCGGCTTGCGGTTGCGTTGACGCGCATATCTTGCGGCGCAGCTTGAGGTCTTGACGCATCGAGCTTGAGATGCGAGTTGAGGCATTGAGGTTGAGGCGTCTTGGGCAGTCTCCCACTGAGGTCTTGAACGGCAACGGCGACGGCCAGAGATCGTATGCGAGGGCTGAAATTCAAGCTTGCTGGGCCGTCAGCTCGACTTGAGAGAGAATGAAGAGGGAATGCAACGCACCGACGAGAAACGAAGAACCGAGACGACCCATCCTACTAGGCGAGTTACTTGAATCGAGAGTGGGTGGGTGCTGCTGATCATGAACACAAATCCAACCTAGGCGAGGTCGAGAGAGGTCAGTTTCGACGATGGAAAGGATGAAGGTTACACACTGGGGACGAAGCTTGAGATTGATGCAATGCCGTGACGCGCAAATCTTGCGGTGCGAGTTGAGATCTTGAGGTTGCTGCCTTGACGGCCGGTCGAGTCTTGAGACGCGGCTTGAAGCCTTGACACGCATATGTTGTGGCGCGGATCGAGGTCTTAAAGCCTTGAGGCGCGGCTTGAGGCGTTGAAGTTGAAGTTGAGGCGTTGACGCGAATGTCTTGCGACGCGGATTGAGGTCTTGAAGGCGTCTTGAACAGTCTCCCACTGAGGTCTTGAACCTTGCGTCTTGAGGCACCTTGATCAGTTTCCCACTGAGGTCTTGAATAGCGACGGCGAGGGTCAGAGAACGTAGCCGAGGACTGCATCTGCAGATGCAAGCTCAGCCTAGGCGAAGTTGAGAGAAGTCAGTCTCGAGACAATGCCAGAGAAGATGGAGAACACACACCTGGGACATTGAGTTTAATCCGCCGAATGGTAGGAGACTAGGCGAGGAGAGCGAATGATGGTGGCAAAAAGGGTTACAGAAGCTTGAAGTTGAGGCTTGAAACAGACGCCCCACTTGGGAGATGATCAGAGTGGAGGAGAGAAAGTGAGGGTCACTAGTGTCACAGGTGGCTGACAATTTATACTCTGTGCGGCAATTTCCGAGCCCGATTTGACCTTCAAGTCAAGGAAAGAGTAGGTCTGAGTTCAGGAGAGATGAGAAAAGCTAGAGGAGATGTTGCTCTTGCGAATTTGAGTAGTATGTGCCCAATTTGTCTTCGCAAGTGTGGATCTTATGAAGCCGCTGGGGATAATAACAGGGTTGATTTCTTTGGTGTTGGACCTTATAACAGCCCAGTGGATGCAACTATACGCGGAACCTCAGCATTCGTCACCCAGTCGGTGGAAGGAAGGAGCAAGTCGCGTTCTGCTCACCTGACCGTGATTTATGCCTATCAACTCCCACGAATGTCAGCGAACCACGAACCACCTCCAAACCAACTCCAAACCAGAAGTGGAACTTACTGTGCTGTATGACCGTCACAATGCAAATGTAGCTTGTCTGCAGTCTCCGAACTGTTTGGAAAAAACAGGTTTATCACTGCTGCCCAGATACCTTCTGGTGTTACGCAACAGGGTCTCTCAGTCTTGGGCAACATTTTCCGTCGACTGTTTCTCCTGCTTCGCCGTCTTTGAGCTGATTTGCGCAAGAATCGTATAATGGGCTTCGCGAAGATCGAAAAACCTGAGACGGATATGCTAACGAGTCAACTCACTCTACATGGCGGCAGAGCAAGGTACTGTTCACTCAACTGGAGCCATAAAGAGCACAACAATCTGTATGAACTATTGGCATTCGAAATTATTTCCTCGAATATCCGCTGCAGTGTCCGGACTCAGTGGGCGGAACGAATCAGCACGAATCTAGTATGATCTACGTTGCTGTGTCGTTATTTTTCTAGCTGCTCGGTTACTTCAGCTGGATTCTCTACGGCCTGTATTCCATCGTGATTCCAGCCTTTCCAAACCACCGAGCGGGTGCCCTTGCAACAGAGAAACCGGAAGCTCATTTTCAAGGCTAAGAACATAGCTTCGGGATACAGAGGTCTACTGTAAGACGGATGGCAATGTTGTCACCGTCGCAGTGACAACATGGGCTATCATCCTCCTCCTTCTCGTCCATTTCGATGCTTAAGCCCCAACTGACTTGAAAAGAAACCAGGGCTGAAAGATATGCCCGATTTACAGCCGGACATTCTTGGCTGTTGCTTCCCTCTATGGTGTCAATCGACACGAACTCATTTCATACAGGCTCTTCTGAATGGATTCGTCGAACTTGCATTCTATGGTATTACTCCGAGATGAGTTGTCCTCAACTCTCAGGTTTCTTGCTCAGGGGCTTCAAGCCACGGATACCACTGCGCACCTTGTATGATAGACAACATTCAATGCCAAACATCCAGAGCAAAACGCAAAGAGGGAGATGGTGTAGCATTTTTAATTTCTGTTCAAATACCAAATACAAATATGATAAACGAGAACGAACGGCGGCGCGGCACAGGTAAAATACGGGGGCAGTCAGGTCGAGGAACGTAACGATCGTTCGTAGGTATATAGTACAGGGTAACGTAGAGCAGGCTGATGATGAAAGCGCGGACAGGATACAATACATTGTGCCGGCCCATGCGTGCAATAGTGGTCTTCATCGTTACACCTCCTACATCCATCGACGACGAGCAGATGCACGGCAGCTCACTGGACCCACTAATATTAAGCTTGAAGTGTGCACGCGGCTGCCGGTGCAAAGAGGGGGCAATCGATACATCGAAGTGAACTATAAGGAAACAACGGGGGGAGACGAGTATGATGAGTGATGCTGGAAGGTGTGCGGTTCTATGCAAAGGTCGTGGTGTGATGCATACTGTACAGTGTACACATTGACAGCGAATCGTTCGACTATCACTTGCGATTGTGCTTCTGGCCAAGCGACTCGATAATGTTGCGCACGCCCTGCGGCTCCAGCACGACCTTTTGCCCGTCGCACCTTGCCTTCGCGGAGAATTCGGTACATAAGTCCGCAAGATCCGAATCCTGAGCGCCGGTCAACCTCTCTGTTACGAAGCAAATTTCGAGGGGACGCTTTACCTTGAACTTTGGATCCGACGTGACAGTACGCCATGCCGTGAGGATCTCCATGTTCTTCTCGCTCTGCTCGGTTTGCGGGAACGCAGAACCTTCGCACATGATGGTAGGCCCGAAGATTGAATCCGCTTTGCGCACGGCTGGAGCGTCACTGGCAAACACCGAAGGGCCCGAGTCGGCAATGCGGTTACGCAGCTCTGCTTTTGTCCTTGGACACTTTTCTTCGTCATCGTCAAAGTCAGAACTGGAGCTCTCGCGCGGTGTATTGAAGAGAGGATCCGATGATTTGGAAGATGACGATGAGGTCGAGTTCGCTGGTGAGCGAGTGACCGAATTACTGAGTGTGGAGTGATGTGCGACGGGACTGATCGACGAGGCGGGCGAATTAGACATGAGGACATTGAAGTCGTTGTAGTCAATGGGGTTTCCGCCCATGAAACCACCAAACAGATCGTGGAAAGCGCCATTGTCCGGATTCGGCGTTGACCACGCCGACAATGAGGCAATGTCAAAGTTGAACGGACTCGCGCCGCTGGTACTCGAACTGGAACTGGGATCTGCCGAACGATGAGCAGATGGCGCAGGTTGCGAGTCGAAGACGGAGGCGAAGGATGTGAACATTGGGTTGCTGGCAATAGTGGTATACCCTTTGGCAGGAACACGGGAAGGTCCTTCACCGAATCCAAAGT
This sequence comes from Favolaschia claudopus, assembly GCA_037176885.1. NCBI lineage: Eukaryota > Fungi > Basidiomycota > Agaricomycetes > Agaricales > Mycenaceae > Favolaschia > Favolaschia claudopus. The sequence continues at coordinate 188,302 of JAWWNJ010000168.1, read as the reverse complement.
CCATTTGCATTGCACCATCCGTCGCTGTCTGCTGGGGTGTATCGTCGAGCAGAGTTAACATGCCCGGATCGAATGTTGTCAGCGAACTCCAGTCGAGCGGGTTCACTGCGGTTGACGGCGGACTCGAAGCGCCAGCCGCAGACGGAGCTCGGTATACGGAGCCCGACGCCGAGAGGCCGGATTTTGGAACAGAAAATGTGAAGCTCGATTCCTTGAGCAGCACATTCTCATTTTGCAATCTGGAAAGCAGATCGCGAAGATTCTCGTTCTCCGAGCTTGCTGCATCGTTCTTGGCCTCGAGCTCGGCGACTTTGTCCTCGAGCTTTAGGGGAGATAAGCTTAGACAGCTTGACAACCGACTACTCGATCAACTCACATCCTTCACATGCTTTTCCTTGCGCTCCCGGAATGCGCGCTGCGCTGCCCGATTCTGCTCTTTGCGCTTCATAAGACGAGTTTCATCCTTGACAAGCACAGCACCGGTTAGTACGGCTATATGGAATGAGCGAAAAAAAAATATACCCCGTTGCCATTGGTAGTACCACCGGAGGACTTACGCTTCGTGGTGCTCTTCTTGCCATTGGGAACTAGGCGAAATCATTGGTGCATGGAACATGGAAAACAGAGTAAGCTCGACGTACGAGTATGTTGATTTTTCTGGCTGGGACCCTCTTCGAGATCTTCATTGCTTGCCTTGCGTTTCAAAGCATGGTCTTCCTCCGGACTGTTCTGTTGCGGGGGACTGGGGCTGCTGTCCTCCGAAGGGGGAGTCAAACTCGGGAGTGGGTAGCGGGAAATTGTCTGGGGATTAACGCCATTCATAGTGAAATCGGCACTGAATACACCAGGGTTGGTAGGAAACTGCTTCTGAAGCAGAGCCAGAAAGTCATCGTCCGGTAGCTGGGAGAAGGATGTGGCCTGCGAGAGGTCCCCAAAGGGGTGAAATATCAGAAGCGTAAGTATCCATTGGCTATGAAAGTGGGGGGCGACGGCGAGAGAGCGAGTGGAACGGGTCCGACGACGGCAACGACGAGTGAACTTTGCTCGTAGATGGGGCAGGACGGGGTGGAGCGGGATGGATGAGAACAGAGACGGTCTGCCTTACCAAGCACCAATTTCCCTCCCAGATTGACACCGTGACTGTCACCGTAACACTAATCGTCACGCTAACGTAACCCTCTTCTTCCCCGGCATCGACGCGCGTCTCAGAATTCGGAAATCCGACTCCATTCCGGGTCGATCATGGCACGATTCGGAGCCTTCGATGACTCGAGGCGGAGGTTCAACCCCATCTATTGGTGAGATACAAAGCATTATAATGCGATATTCGTAGTTCCATGCAGTGAGATAGATAGTTGCGAATAGATAACCTCCAAAAAAAAAGTCCACAAGAATCCTCCAGAAGCCTAGTCGAAGACCAGGCAGGCACTCGGCGGAACAACAGGCACATCCATAGTTCGCCGGTAACATGTATGCGGACGGAAAATCACTACGAATCAATGATTAGGGTGGTAAGGTGGGTAAGACACGTGGAACTCACATAGTATTCGATTTCCATCTGCAAGTGAGTGGGTCAAAGTGGGTCCGGTCAGCTACGCTGTTGTCGGAAGGATTTTGCACTTACAAAGAGAAAGGCGACTTTGCGCGGCCACAAGATGTTCAGCCCAGCAGGATTGTAGACCTCGTCATTCAGCTCTTGAATGAGGGATTGCAGCCGCCGCATTTCCTATTGACTCCGTATCAGAAGTAGCCATTCGAAGACACGACGACAGTTTACTTTTTCGTAGTGCGAAGCGAGCAGCACTCTTGAGAGCTGCAGGGTGAACACCGAGAGCATATTATCCAAAAACGAATACCGCAGGCTATGGGCCGAGATGAGCAGCTCGTTGATAGCATTAATTGATTCCAAAAATTGTGTCGGTGTTATCTACACATTCCTAGTTAGCCTATAGAACAAGATACGGCACCGTTACTCACCCGTCCTTCGAGCTCCAGAGGATATATTGGGGCAAATTGTATCAATTCGCCGCCGGTATAATCCCTCTCGACACGCAGAATCTCTCGCGGGTGGTGCACGCCTATCTGCCCAATAGGTCGCGTGCCGTACGCAGAATCGGACGGAGGAGGGCCAAAATAGTACGACGACTTGGGTATTAACGCCCGCGCGTGTCTGCTGACCCCGACAGAAGCCACTCGTCAATTGAGGTCCATATATAAGTAGCATGAAAGCAAAGAGAACAAACGCACGATGAATTCAGTGTGTTGAACTTACGCCCAGTGAGAGAAGCGTAATACTCCCCGTTCGTCTGGCCATTCGTCTCAGGCGGGTCGACAAGGTCCCAAGGCTGAGGTTCCATCTTAGCATTGAGCTGTATGGCAGACGGCTGCCGCGCTAACGGCTTAGGCGCCTTCTTGGGCGAAGGCAAATCCTCCATATGAGACCCCACCGTCTCCGTCTCGGCTGCATGGCCACTCCCAAGCGTCGTCGAAAATTCATGCCCGAGTTCCTCCTGATCAAAGTCGTCCACCTCCGCCGCCGCAACGTCGTTCCCACCGTGGTGCGCCGAACTCGTAGCGATTCTTATAGACTCGCTTTTGCCGGTGCTAGGCCGCGTAAGAGGTGGACTCGGCGGGAGGTCGTTCGGCCATATACTCGACTCCCGTTGCCGTTGCCGAGTGTGTTCCACCTCCCTCTCTTCGTCCTTGTTGAAATCCCCTGTTACGGACGGCGTACCCACACCACCGTCTTCCACCTCCCTCATCGTGATATCCTGCTCAGGCGGGAGCGATGCTGCGTGCTCCAAAGCACCACTCTGAGCTAACGCCCCAGTTGCGTTCGAAGCATCCGTTACAGCTGTTGGCTCATTGTTTGCGGTCGGAGAGGACGCAGCGAGATTGGAAGCAGAGGGTCGAACGGAATCCTGGGGTGAGGGTGGTACTGTGTTCATACCATCGACGCCGTCGTGCGTGTGTGTTGACCAAGGCAAAGAGAGGATTGCAACAAAACACAACAAAAACGGACCGATCACTTTCTGATCATACAACGCTCAGAAAAAATACAATTCGAGGTACTAGTGGGGAGAGCATTAGAGCAAATACTAGAGACAGAGTCGATAAAGACAAGAAAGATATCTACAGTACTCTGAACCAAGTAATACAAAGATATAAAACACAAGCGAACAAAGCCAGAGAACGTCCGCCGCCATAAATGATCAATCATCGTCGCTCGGCGTCAAGTACTCCTCGTCGCTGATCACTTGTCGCCGGCTACGACCTCTCGAAGGTGGCGGAGGACGGTCATCTTCGTCCATTGGCGTCAAAGCCGAATCGTACGACGCGGACGAACCCCCACCGCTCCCCGAAGCACCAGGCAACCCAGTCCCAACCGTCAGACGCTTGAACGTCGTATCCAACACCTTCTCCATCTCGACTGCGTCAACGTACACCCAAGAGCCTTCCTGGTTGTAGGTGCGGGCATTGTTGAACATCAACGTCCAGTCATTGCGGTATTGTTGCACATCCTTGTAATATGCCCCCGAGCCCCGCTTCCGTAGATGAGAAAGTGCGATAGGCGAGGTTATTAGTTGGTAATAGTCGGGGTAGTCCTAAGGAATGTCTGTCAACAAAAGAAGGTCTAGCTCGGCGGTATGCAACTTACGTGTTTATCAGGCAACTCTCGGAATAATTCGCATCGTTTCCGGCCATCCGTATCCTCGCATGCCACAACCGCACGGTAGCACTCATTGAAAACCTTCTTCATCTTGTCTCTGACGGCGGGCGGCACATCGGCGGCGCCATTGGCCTTCGGGGGAGCTTTCCGACGTTTCTAGAACAGAGCACAAAAACGATCAACGTTGGTTCAGACGGACAAAGATGCACGTACCGGCTGTCGATCGTCATCGTCATCCTCATTAACAGACGGCGTAGCAGACATGGACTTGATGACACGCTTCCGCTTGCTGCCAAGCGCAGGCTCATAATCACCTCCGCCGCCTCGGCCCTTGCCTTTCCTCCCTTTCCGACCGCGCGAGTCTGTATCAGACACAGGTGTTCCCCGTGTTGATGCCTCGGCAAGCTTACTCGCAGCCCCTCGTCTTCTAGTCCGATCCGCCAGCTCCTCCAAATCTTCACCGTCTTCCAGAGCCTTGCGAAACAAATACAGTAAGCGGCAGCACTAGAATCATATCACGCCCAACTCACCATAGCCCAAGTCTCGTCGTCAAGACCATCCGTATAACTGACAACATTTCTACGCCGTTGTCCACGGCCCTCGATGGCATCGTCCATAATGGTAGCCTCGAATGGCTCGTCCTTCTGGTAACATTCCGGAAGCTCATCGAACTGCATGAGCGGCAAAGGAGGCTTGCTGCGGTGTCCTTGAGCACGCCAGTGTTCGACAGTATCCCGCTCGCGCTTCGAGTCCATGTCGCGGAACAAATCCGCCTCTTCTTCATTTCGAGCAATGATACTATTCAGCTCATCGTCATTCATATCACCGGCCTCCTCGTTCTCCTCGTCGTCTTCTGCTTCGAGAATCGATCGCTGTCATTGAAGACGTCTTTCAGTGTCGACATCGGAAGACAAGAAAGAATAGACAAACCAAAAACTCTTCTTGCTCCTCCTGAGTAGACTTGTTATCGAAACGACCAGCTTGAATGACCTTGTCGTCGATATCAAGCTTATAACGAGCACGTTGATACATTGCTTCCTCAACACTCTTTTCCGTGATGAAACGAAGGATGAGTACAGCCTTTGTCTGACCGATACGGTGGGCACGATCTTGAGCTTGAAGATCCGCATGAGGATTCCTGTGAGAGGAAGTGTTAGTTTCGTCGAAACAACTCGCGCCATCATACGCTTACCAATCACTGTCGAAGCTTTTGTATGGCAAACGACACGTTAGCATCTGGGAAGATGAGGTAGAAGAAAATGCACGAACATGATGACGGTATCAGCAGTCTGCAGATTCAGACCCAATCCTCCGGCCCTGGTGGACAGAATGAACACTTTGTACTCGGAATTCGTAGCATTGAACAATTGCACGAAGTTCGCGCGCTCCTCAGTCTTCGTGCCTCCATCAAGCCTCAGGAACTTCCAGCCCATCATCGTCAAGAAATCAGCCATGATATCCATGACCTTAGTCATTTGGAAGAAAATGAGAACCTGTGGCCGCAGATAAGACATTGCATCTCAAACCAGAGAGAAAAAAGTCATACACGATGGCCACCGGCGAAGAACTTCGGTAGAACGCGATTCAGGAGTTCAACCTTGCCTGATGTGCGAACGAGTTTGTCGTCAACGACGCCTCCGGGGTTCATCTTGTCCTCCACGCTTTCGAACAGGAAAGGATGCTGGCAGATCTTGCGAAGCTGCATCAGCTCGTTACTCAACCCCTTCACTCCACCTTGTTTCCTATAATCAAAACACCACGTCAGTTCACCTTTCAATTGAGGACAACAGACAGAGAAATTATTGCGCACCCGTTCTTCGAACTACCATCCGCAATCATCTTGTGTTTCTTCATCTGCTTGTACATCTGGCTCTGCAACGCACTCATCCGAACCTTGATGACCTTCTCCACCTTATCAGGTAGCTCGCTCTCCACATCCTTCTTCAAACGTCGCAACAAGAACGGCCGCAGCACCTTGTGCAGACGACGAATGATGAGCAGCGCCTCTTCTTCGTTCAGCTCGATCTTATCACCCGTTCCGGAGTTCGCAAAAGGTGTGTTGAACCACTCATCAAACGATTTGACAGAGTTGAAGATCTTGGGCAAGACGAAATTGAGGAGGGACCAGAGCTCGGTCAGGTTGTTCTGCAGAGGTGTTCCAGAAAGGAGGAGGCGGTAGCGGGAGTGATAGTAGGTGGTTAAAGTCACAGTCAGCTTGCTTTGGGTGTTTTTCATACGATGCCCCTCATCTGGAAGCACATAGTTAGCATATTCTGTTCGGCCGAGAGCGGCGAGCTCACTAACCGATGATCATATGTAGCCACTTGATTTTGCAGAGGATCGGGCGATCCTTGATAATGTATTCGTAGGTCGTGAGCAATACGTGGAAGTAGCCGACGCGGAGTTCGCCTTGAAGGGCTCGTCGCTGGGCAGGGTTCCCCTTGTAAGCAACGACCTTGAGACTGGGCGCCCATTTCGCGAATTCTCCCGACCAATTCGTCATTGTGGACAGAGGCACGATGACAAGGTAGGGCCCGTTGAGTCTCTTCTGCTCGATGAGGAAGGTGATGAGCGAAATCGTTTGGATCGTTTTGCCCAAACCCTGGTCAAAATCGATGAGCACTCCGCAGTCGAAGTGAGATCTACTAAGAACGCACCATCTCGTCTGCCAAGATACCATTCAGCCTGTTATTGTACAAGCTTACCATCCACTGTAAGCCCTTGATCTGGTACTCCTTCAACGTTCCACCGACAAGCAACGAAGGCTGCTTGGTAATCTTCTCCTGGATTCGGTGGGCGATAGCATAGTAGTCCGTCTTACCGCTGGCAGTATCCTGAGCGTCTTCAGCAGAAACTTTGGCTCCAAACGTCGCCTCAGTTGCAGGCCCAGTTTCCATCTCGAACCGCATATCAATCGGTCCACTCTCACTCTGTTGCGAGGCCACAGCTTGAGCCAGGGAGTCGAGGTACGTGTCGGTCTGTCGAAGGAGATGCGTGATACGGGTATCTTTGACGTTGTCCACGAGCGCCATATACGCCTCTTCATCGTCCGCCTTGAGCGCCTTGATACGCTCCTTCGCAATACGCTCCATGCGTTTCTGCTCCTCCTTCTCCGTGTACTGATGGAAACTGAGCACCGCGCGACCAAGACGCATGATGCGGTCTTGGGCCGAATGGTTGACGGCAACGACCTGACGGGCATGCTCGCAGATAACGTCGAGTTGCTCCACATGCTTCGATTTGGCGCGCCGCTCCCGGTCGATACGCTGTTTACGCTCGAGCTGTTCGGTAACGCGAGTGTCACGAAGGGTGGGCTTTCGGTAACGACGGAAATCGGGGCGGTTGAGAGGAAGGAGGGAGCCGTGTACCAGCGTTTCAGCGACCTGAGCACGAAGCACGCGCTGCTTGTCGATCAGACGGAGAGACTTGAGCTCAATCAGAGCACGAATCTTTCCATGGGAGGTATTGCTAATGAGAGTAGGTTGAGAGGCGGAAGGTTCGGGTTTGATTTCGGTCGCAGTATTCTCCTTGTCGTCCTTTGCAATGTCCTGCGGGTTGAGACCAGTCTCTAATCCACCGTCACCCATGGTTGACGGAAGAGCTTCGAGCTCGCGAATGCGCTGGTGTATTCGGACCTCGATGAAACGGTCACGCTCCTCGATGATTTGTCGAGCATCTAGACCCGCAGGCATGATGGTCGGGATTAAGAGGCGTTGGAGGCGAGTGGCAAAGAGTTTGGGATCGGCTTCGGCGGGTCGTTTGAGGTGGGTGAATGGATGCCTGTATGCATTGTACGGATATATCCCCGAGTTTACGTCGTCCTCCAGGAAGGGACCTTTGGGAAGATCTGCGGGGTCGACTTCCTCGTCTTTGAAGTCATCGGCCGGCTCCCCCTTCGCTGCCCTGACGGCATTATCGACGATTTTACCATTGACATCCGGCACTGCGAGCAGTTTCTCGAGTTCGGGTACGGTATTGTTGGGGACCTTCAAAGCTTGCTGGACTGTCTCTGGAACAGGAAGACCACGAGTGATGAGCTTAAAGGCATGAATTTGTGCTCTGAGAGCATTGACTTGGTCGGGAGTGAATGATACGGGAGTTTGGGAGGTGGGTGGAATGAATTGAGAACCGTTCGTGGAGGCGGAAGCAAGGGGGCCTGCGCCATTTGTGACGGCATGGCCATTTGGAAGAGGTGGCTGTTGTTGTTGGCCTGGGAGGCGACCTTAAATCATAAGGCAATTGAGTTGATAGTCTGTAAACAACCGGCAAACGATCCAACTCACCTTGACTACTCAAAATCTGGATATACTTCATGAGACCGTCAAGCTCTCCCGGATTCTTTTGTTCATGTGGATTCTGACGGAGGAACTTGGCGCGCTAGAGACGAGATAGTGAGCCAGTGAATAAACCGCAAAATGGGAGATTTACGCCAAGGAGAGCGTTGATATCTGGAGGCCCAGGAACCCGCTGTGGGGTCATATTCTGGGCCATATTATTGGCGAGCATGGTGATGAGGAGGAGTAGTCGCGCACGGACAGTCGCGTCCCGCGCAAATTGAAGGGTTAGATCACGAGCTTTCCGAGTCCGCCGTGGACAAAATCGTTCGTCGTGTTCTGACCACTCTCGTAGAGGCTGTGTTGTCGTTGTCACACGTCACAGTCACTCAAATTGATGTGACTCAAACGATCACACGTCGCTCACGTGAGCGAACGCGTCTTGTCCCTCCCCCACAAATTGCCCAATATGCCTGCAGAAAGAGCCGGGGTCTGTGCTGTCTGTATCGCCTCTCTCCCTGCTCATTTGCTGTAGTATACCGTTACAATGTTCGTCGTCGATATTGGCCCCTCAATGGCCAAGTTGCGCACCCACGACCCTGAAGGCAACGAACTCATGCAAGAAATAACCAATCTTCAGTGGGGTCTTCAATTTGTCAAGCTCAAAATACAAGAGATGGTTTGTATTCCCTCAAGCTTGCCTACGACCCAATTCAAGCAATGGCCACACAGATCTTCAATGGGCGCAAGACTGACCAGTGTGGTGTAATTGTCTTCGGTTCCGACAAAACTCGCAACATCTTACACAAGAGAATGAAAGAGGGTTATGAGCGTGTTCTTGAATACATACCAATTGGTCAACCCAACTCGGGGACATTGGCTAAGCTCGATGCTCTCGAACCCTCAGACGAAGCAGGCGACCGTAAGTTACCTTCACCCACGACCAGCCAAATAAGCTAAGACATACCAGCGCTCGACGCCGTCATTGTGGCCATTGAAACGCAGGACGATCATCTCGGCTCTAAGAAAACTTGGACCCGCAAACTCGTACTAGTCACAGATGGCGAGAACCCTATCGAAGTGGACGACCTCCCTGCAACTATCAGCCGAATCAATAAACTTGATATCGGCATGACCATCGTGTACGTTCATCTCCCACTATTCCACACATATTTCATTCCGGTCTATACAGTGGTATCGACTTTAATGACGAGGAATACCCATACGAAGAGGAGGACAAGTCTCATGTCAAGGTCTGTACTTTTTTGCTTTTGTATTTCTCTTCACTACAGCATCATACTTTCCAGGCGGAAAACGAGAGATTTTATCTCGAACTTGTTGAAGGCCTAGAAACCAATAGCATTTTGGGAACCTGTGCATTGGCCCTCCGTGAGACTGTACGACCCGATATCAAAATTACCAAGTCCGTGTTAATGGGCACCACTCTCCGTCTCGGTGACACCGACTGTCGACCCGAAGAGGCACTGGAGATCAACATCAAGACGAGTAAATGCACAGCACTCAATCGTCCTAAGAGTTTCAAGAAGTTTGCCGAACGAGAAGTCCTGGAGAAGGGTTCCAAGAAAGGAAAGAAAGGCAAGAAAGATGAGGATGAGGACAAAGACGAGGATGAAGACGAAGATGACGAAGACGAAAAGGAGAAGAACAAGGAGAAGGAGAATGATGAGATGGATGTGGACGAGCAGCCGAAACCCACGCAGGGCAAACCGGAAAAGATAAACTACTCTCAACTCAAAATGCGGACCGAGTACTACGTTGACCGACGAGACCGCAACTCAGACGACGAAGGTGACGATGTAAAGATGGAGGAAGACGTAGAACCGGAACCTGAGGAGGACGAGCAGGTCGGTCCACGGGGGATGAAACCCGGCTTCGAAGAAGTCGCCAAAGAGGAACTCATCCGAGGGTTCAAGTACGGTACCACATACGTCCCCTGCCCCGATGGCCAATTCAACCGCCTGCCAACCAAGAAGGGGATCGATATCTGCGGCTTTTTCCTAGCCAAAAATGTATATTTCCCCCAGTCACCGACGAGCTAAAGACTCATCTCCAGATAGTTCCGTCGCGAGCTCTCCCTCGGTGAAATCCAGTACGTTTGGGGCGACCCAGCACAACCCGAACAGCAAGTCGCCATCTCCTCTATCGCACAGGCCATGTACGAGAAAAACGCCATGGCCATTGCGCGTTGGGTCACCAAGGACGGCATGGACGCAAAGATGGGTGTTCTCGCGCCATGCATCGCTGACGGAATCGACTGTCTGCTGTGGTCGCAGATGCCCTTCGCAGACGACGTGCGCAAGTACACGTTTGCTTCACTGGACAACCTCATCTCTAAGAAAGGGGAGGTCCTCAAGGAGCATGCGTACATCCCCACGGAGGCGCAGCTCGAAGCTATGGACAACTTCGTGGACGCGATGGATCTCATGGATGCTGGGGAGAAGGATGAGGAGGGGTGGGCTTCATTTGCATGTGCTCATATCTTGTGCGCCTGACAATTTTTGTGGCATAGAAACCGAGGGCCCTGGTTCGATACCAGAATGTCATACAATCCAGCCATCCACCGCATCAAGCAAGCCCAATTCCACGCCGCCGTCGTATCTGATCTCAACAAGAACCCCGTTCCGCCCCCACACCCCGAAATACTCAAATACTTCGAGCCCCCAAAACGCGCACTCAAGCGCGCCCGGGACGCCATCGAAGAAGTCAAGACCGAGTTCAAAGTCAAACAGGTTCCAAAGAAGGTCGCACGCCAACGCAAAGACGGACACGTCCACGCCCGCGACGACGGCGACGACATGCTCCTCCTCGACGCTAAGCCCGCACCCAAACGCCCTGGCGCCGCATCGCAATCACAATCCCAGGTCAACGTGACCGTTTCCTCCGCCGACAAAAAGGGCAAAGGAAAGGCTGTAAACTCCGACGACAGCGCGACAGAAGACGATTCGGAAGGCGAGGACCTCCTGGCGTCCACAGCGGCGGCGATCAAGGCGAAGAAAGCTACTCCTGCGACGCCTGCACCACCGCCAAAGAGGAATCACAACCCGCTACCCACACCCGCGCGTTCGATGTCCCCGGAATTCGATCGTGGGCTTGCTCCGGGTCGGATAATCGGGAATGCCAGACCCCTGGATGATTTCAAGACGAACATCGCAAGAGGTGATATGGTCAGCAAGGCTGTGGAGGACTTGGGCGCGGTCGTAACAGAGATTGTGTTGCGGCCGTTTGCGAATCGTCGGAAAGACGAAATGTTGGAGTGTATGGAGACATTGAGAGATACGTGTTTGAAGGTGAGTTATCCTACATATTGCTGATCTAAGCGGTTGACCAGTTATGAAGGAGGACGAGATAGATGCGTGGAATACGTGAGTGAAGTGAAAATTGGCTACTACAAGACTTGCTAATTCTATGCTCAGGTTCATGAAGGAACTTCGCGACCAGTGTGTATCGGAACCCGGAAATAAGCAATTCTGGTCACTGATCAAAGAGACTGGTCGAAAAATCAGCCTAATCAGCGACAAAGAGGCTGAAGAAAATGGTGGATCGTCGTCTATTTCAGAATCTAAAGCTGAAAAGGTGCGTTCCGCGGTAACCTGTCATTCAATGCTCATGAATCTCCTCCCACAGTTCGTTGCCTGAGTGTCGCCTTCGTCGTATCTGGATTTGCTATCTGTATTCAATATTTTGTACCTAGCCATTTGGCATATACAATACATATAAATGTGTAATTAATTCGATCAGCTTCTGCCCCACCATCCACCCAACAGACTGCTCAAACCTCCGCGAGCAGGTGCAGGAGCCGCCTTCTTCTCGGGACTTTCGACCACTGGGTCCTCCGTGACAGCCTGCCGTTTTTCGATTACAGGCGGCGCTGCAGCCTCAGTCTCCTCCAGAGGCTCTAACCCTGCCCGCGCTCTCAACGCAGGCATATCCAGCGCCACGTAGTTCACCGCTATATCAAAGAACAACGGCTTCTTGTCCGCCTTGGCGGTTGCGTCGAGCGAGCCACCGTTGAAAGCGAACCAATCGCGCTTGAATTGTAGGCCCTCGGAAGCGAGGGTGCCTTCGAGCTCGGATACACTTTCGCGGGATAGTGGGAAGTATGAGGGTGTGGCGGAGGATATGGGATCGACGTCGGATAATGAGAGCGTCGATTGGGTTTCGCGGATGTGAATGTTGGCGTGCTGGATCAACGTCAACGCTTCGGCGTATCTCTTTAAAGGCGCGTAGGAACGGGCTAGGAAGAGACATCTTCATGAAAATGCTGTGAGATATAGAGAACTGTCGATACACTACGAAACTTACCTCCGTGCCTTGGTGAAAGACAGCCGGGCTTCCACAGCCGATGCGAGATCGGGACTGTCATCGACCACACTGAGAGCGCGCATTTGATTGAGACTTTGTAGCACGGTGTCAAGCAGCTTGACGACAGCAGGGAACAGGCGAGCGTCAACCTGTTCAGATTTGGGTTTCGTTGAGCGACCGGGCTGTGTGGATTCGGACGATAGCAGAGCCGAGACCAGCAGAAGATCGCGCTGGATTCGCCGCGAAAGCAACTGGTACACAATGTAGGCATGCACGAACTGGATATCGCGAGCCCCACCTGACGCGGTGGAAGTGGAACCGGTAAGCTGGAAGGCGGTTAAGACAAATGCATTCGATCAACAGAAGAAACACCAGCCTGCTGAGTTTCGACCAGTTTCCTCGCAACATCCTCGGCGTCGCTCAAGGCCAATAAGATGGCATCATAAGCAGCCACGCCCTTTTTACTCGAACTGCCCGAGGTACTTTGTTGGAATCCCTCTAGCCTGTGTTCTGCCTCTTGCACCTTAAGCAAGACATCGACGAGTTCGGGATTCCGGACAGGAACCGGTTGGTCTTCCCATGTTAGTTCAGCCAGTTTCTTGCGGCTCGCTCCTTGGCCAGCGGTGTCCGCTTCAGACTTGAATTTCTTAATGATAGCATCACACCCTTCGACGATATGATTCCTGTGTTTTCCGGCTACCTCCTTGACTATGCCGTCGATATCGTAGGCTTTGGATCGCCCCATTTCATGCGCGCAGTATCTAATCTCAGGGCCAACTGCATCGGAGAAGAGAGTTGCGAGCGCCTGGTCTCGACTAGTGGCAGCATAAGCCGCCAATTCATCAAGGAGACCCCTAGCTACACTGAGCTGAATGAGCGCATCGTCGAATTCGTCGCGGTATCTCAAGAAGCGGCCGTTCAAGATCAGAGTGTAAACAGTGACTTGGATGAGATTCTCGGCGGAAAGTCGAGAAGAGGCGTGAAGCGACTGGCAAAGGGAAAGCAGCTGAGTCGACCAATTTACAGCGCGTCGAAAACGGCCAGTAGCGCTGTGACGCAGAGTGCTGGCTTTGTCGACGTTCGCAGGAAGTAAAGCAAGAGAAGATAACTCTTGAGAATATGCCCAGGCGCGTTCGGCTTCAAGGAGAAGCAGTTGAAGACTACCGAATGTTTAGCACCGGTTACACATCTGCCAATGGATGGGTGCGCACTGTCCGTCCTTGACGATCTCTGGAGTGAGTGACGGTAGCTTCTTAAATTCTCGACCTTTCCCGTGCGTCATTTTCAGAGTTGACCGAAGTCGGTGCGTCCTGTTCGCGCAATGCTTCCTGAACGCATAGTTCAGGTACAGTTTCAGAGATATACGAACTACCGCGCACCTATACCGAGCGAAATCATTGTATCGTAGACCATATGCATTTCGTTGTTCATTGGCAAGTTGCAAGGCTATTATCACGCTTGGTAGAGCCCTTGCGAGGATTCAATTCGTCATACCTTTGAACACGACGGGATTATTGGCCATTCAGAATATTCTGTAACGATCCAGCGAGTTCCAGGTAATACGAGTAGATGATGGAAGTTTTGAAGAGTGACACGCCAATCAAAACACTGCGCTTGACCAAGTTCTACACTGTTCTACATAAACCACCACCTTCCTGCCAATTCAGATTGACTTCAACCGCGCACGATGGACGAGGAACTCTTGCCTGCTACACTACAGAATATTCTCGACCAACATTCACTCAAATGGATTTTCTGCGGCACGTCCTCGATGCCGCGTAATTGAAGCGGTCACTTACTCGCATTCATTCGTTCTCAGGTGGAAAGGGTGGTGTAGGCAAGTCGGCGACGCGCCATGTATGAAGAGACAGAACATAACCATTAGAACAGGCAAAACAACAACTTCCTGCTCTCTCGCAATACAACTTGCTAAATGTCGGAAATCTGTCCTCCTCATTGTATGGTCGCGTCGACTAGCTGGAACACCTTCTTAATTATGCTGTCAACAGTCCACCGATCCGGCCCACAATCTATCGGATGCCTTTGGCCAAAAGTTCTCGAAGGATGCGACAAAAGTCAATGGATTCGATAACCTCTTCGCGATGGAAATCGATCCAACAAGTTCCATTCAGGAGATGGTCGAGCAATGTCCGTCGAAACTACCGCTCTCTGTATCTGATTTTTGAACCAACACCTTCAGCGGATTCGAACGGCATGATGGGTTCCATGATGCAAGACCTGGCCTTCGCCATTCCCGGTGTGGATGAAGCCATGAGTTTCGCAGAAATCATGAAGTATGTGTTGCGCCCCCAACCGTTCTTACCCTCTGAAATTTTACAAGACACGTCAAATCAATGGAATACTCTGTCATCGTATTCGACACCGCTCCGACTGGACACACTCTCCGATTCCTGTCGTTCCCTACTGTACTCGAGAAGGCATTGGGCAAATTGAGCACATTGGGGTCGCGATTTGGGCCCATGATCAGCCAAGTATTCCACAATTCTTTGATGCCTGTTATCTTGTTCATTCGCGCATTGCCCAGATGTCCAGTATGATGGGCGGCGAAGCTGGTTCTCAGGAAGATATGTTCGCTAAACTAGAATCCATGCGGGAAGTCATCACAGAAGTGAACACGCAATTCAAAGACCCAGTACGTTGCTTCGGTATTTGTTCAGTCTATACACTCAAATGAACGCGGCAACAGGAAAAGACAACCTTCGTCTGCGTCTGCATATCCGAGTTCCTGTCTCTATATGAGACAGAGCGTCTGGTGCAGGAACTGACAAGCTACGAAATTGACACGCACAACATCGTGGTCAATCAACTCTTGTTCCCGAAAAAATGTAGGCTTCAACAGCTCTTCGAGCTCCCGTTCTCAATTTTCCTGATCCCAGCAAATAACTGCGAGCACTGCACTGTACGGCAGAAGATGCAACAGAAGTATCTCGGAGAGGCACACGAACTCTACGACGAATTCTTCCACATCATACAACTCCCTCTGCTCACGGAAGAGGTAAGAGGTCCTGAGAAGCTCCAAGAGTTCAGCAAGATGCTGGTCGAGCCCTACATTCCGCCTACAGATTAGACTCAGGGTAGCCCAGTATATATTATCTATTTGCATTAAACATTCGCAGTAATCATTCTTCGAATCGCCCCGCCTTTCTTTCATTTGAAAAAACGGCCAATATCCCGAAGATCCTCAATGAGCGCAACGGGGTTATCCAGGCCAGCGAAGTGCCCTCCAAAGTCATGCTCTGCAACGGATTGAGTCTATGTAGCTCGACTGCCCTGCATCGAAACCTCACCTTTATACGAAACCAAATTCCCCACCTTCGCGACATGACTCTCCGGCCACAGCACAATCTCATACTTAAACGAACTCCAAAGCAACGGCGCGTCACTCGGACTCTTTGTGTAATCGCGGAAGGGATTGACGTTGCGCGCGTATTGCCATACGGACGTGTGGAAGCTGCCGGTGAGGTAGTAGAGGGAGACGGCGGTGAGGATGGCGTCCTTGGTGAGCACCGATGGACCGGTCCCTGCGCGGGGGTCGGACGCTGAGGAGAGTTGAGCATGGTGATATGGAGCTGGCTTTTCAACATACATCGATGGTATTGTGTTCCTATCCATGCCAGCTGACCGATAGGATTGTCGTGCAGCGCCAGGCCGATGTCGTTGGGCTAGGCTTCGGATTGATTTCTCAGTCACCGACTGTGAACTACGACATACCTTGAACGTTTGAGATTGGAAGTAACCTTGATCGGTGCTCAACCAGCCCACTGTCCGTTGGAGAGTGACTTGCTGGTGTTCAGAGAGCGGGATGTTATTGTCCGCAATATGTTGGGGGAGCGGGGGGATGAAAGGAAGGAACGTGAAGTGCGCCGCACGGACATTGGACGTGAAAGACTCGTAGAGGTGGTATGCGACGTTGCTGCCCTACGTATGATTTTCGGACGGTAAATGTGAATTGAAAAATAAAGATAAAAGTATGCACCCAGTCGGTGCCATGAATGGCATACTTCGAGTACCCGAGAACATCTGTCATAAGCGTGTTGAACAGTTTCGCAGAGTCAAGGTCATTCCAATCCTGAGGGGGCGCCGACGAAAACAGGAACCCAGGAAGGGAAGGTACGACCACATTGAAAGAGACCGGCTTCCCTTCCAAATTAATGTGTCTTTCGGTCAATGGCTTGATGACAGGAAGGAACTCGTGGAAAGAGCCTGCATTACCGTTACGGTTGCGATACATTCTCTTTCCAGATTGTAACGTACCCGGCCAACCGTGCAGTAGAAGCAGGGGTATCGCATTCGCATCTTGAGATTTTTCGTGAACGAAGTGAATAGTCTGATCTCCGATGGTAGTTTTGTAATGCGAGACTCTGAGTATTACCAGTCAAAGAATGATATAAAGAAGAAAAAAGCTTTTTCACTGGTTCAGTTTGGCCTCTTGCTCCGCCCAGTTGAAGTCATTGATCCAGTGCGCCTGCAGGTCGCGAAGGAAATCAAGCTGAAGTCCAAATTCAAGTCCCGCGCCAGGATACAAGGGATTGGAAGGTAGCTCGGTGTTCTTCACCAAGAGTTCCAGGTGACTGATTCTACTCGAGAGGTCGATCCGAAACGGATGAATTTCGTGTTTGACTGGGCTGGTCATTGAAGGCTGCATTGAACTTGGAAATGTGTCTCGTCGATAGCCGCTTTATACCTTCTCCTTCATTTCCTTCGCTTAGAATGCAAGTACGTTGAAGCGTCGGCTGGAGACAAAATAGACCCGAAAGCAGTGTGCGTGTAAGCTCCACATAATCTGTCTATACGACGGTCTTGCTCGGTGATCGTATTTGACAGTGAGAACCAGGATGTGCTGCGTGCTATGATTTGGGAGCCCAGATACGACAAGTATTATGGTCTTGGCTATTATGGAGGTTTCAAGTCTTAATATGGGCGCCGAGTTCCGCCAATGGCAGGTGGAACAGTCGAGTGTGACAGCAGGGGTAGCGGTAGCTCCAAGTTCCAGCGGTTTCGAAGAAGGTGCAGTCTCAGAAAGATATTCTCAAAAAGGACATAAGAAAGTAAAGTGATGGTTCGGACGTAGCATGGATGATTTTGTAAGTGCCTTGATGCGTGACCGACAACTTCGGTAGTGCAATCGAGTCCTGCGCGAAGGCTCATTTCAGCCTTGAAAAAATTCTGAAGACGATCGTTTAAATCAGGGGTCAATGGTACAATGGTAGTTCAAGCAAGATATGCAAAATCTCCCTAGGACCTCTGATTGAATTGCCAGCGGAGCGTGTCATCAAAGGAGGGAAACATCTTGAGAGGAAGGCCTCGGTCCTGCAAACCCTCAGGCTGTATAGTGTCGGTAAATTGCTGAGT
This sequence comes from Favolaschia claudopus, assembly GCA_037176885.1. NCBI lineage: Eukaryota > Fungi > Basidiomycota > Agaricomycetes > Agaricales > Mycenaceae > Favolaschia > Favolaschia claudopus. Next base: position 170,662 of record JAWWNJ010000168.1, on the reverse strand, counting down.
CACATGCCCTCGCATCTCTAATTGCACATTCGTCCAGCGAGCGACCGCTCGAGGGACCGAAGCGAGAGCTTCCGTCCACCACCGGGAGGAAAGCATCTCAACCAAAAGATGCGTCGCAAACGCATGTTGTTCTAGGTTCTGGAGAACGAGGTGGTGCAGTCGAGGTGCTAGAGGTGTCACACCATCTTTGTTGACCAAGATGGTCATGAAGTCGTTGCCAACGATGTTATAGCAGTGACCTAGTCTCAATTCGGCGACGCATGGTAAGTGTCGAAGAGCTGCACATAGGTTCTCAGGGGTGAGATGAAAGGACCCATCTAAGGTCAGGGAGATGATGCGGCTCGACTGTAGCTGGAATGTTGTGAACGATGGCTCGGACCATGTAAGGAGACCCTCCAGCGAGCCGAAATCCATCCGTAATCTTTCCAACGCAGGAGCTGATATACGGTCAAACAATGGGGAAACATGTCCTCGATCTCCGTCAATGAACAACGTCAGGTGGCGTAAGTGGCTCAGTGTCTGAACCGACTGGCCGGGCGGGGGAAGATCTTCCCAGACCGATAAAATTATGGAAGCTGCGATTAGGTTTGTGCATTTGCCAAGGACATCAACAGTAGTGTCGGCGTAAGCGGTCGAGAAAGAGAGAGAGTAAGTTGAGTCCAAGGCAAATGAGTTTGAAGTGTGGGTGTGTATGTAAATGCCTTCACTCTCTGCAAGCGAGGGAATGCGGAGGAGGGGAAAGCGATGTTGCCCAAGTGTAGCTCCTCAAGAGCGCTTGCTGAGGGTTCGGCGAGTTTGGAGAGAGCTGTAAGTGGGAGCTCATCGGCGGGGCCTTGCCGGAAAATTGAAATGTAAGGAACGCCAGCGGGAAGAAGTGTGTAAGATTTCCTCAAGGACGCCATAAAGACTAGTTCCTCCGGACGCAAGACAGGTCAAGGAAATGCAGAGAGGTGCTGAGCGGGCCAGCCAAGTTTTCAGCCCGTCAACGTAGGCCGAGTCTGTACTGGGTCTTTCGCCGTCTATTTCAACAGCGCACCACAGACGGGGACAGTTGTGAGCAATTTGCCGCCATCGGGCACAGACCTGCGAAACCGCCAAGACTTCCTTCTTTTCAACTTGGTACTCGAAAATCTCCGTTAGAAGCTCGACCGGAAAACATGGTATGATGAAGGATCTGGAGGCCATATGCATGATTCTGCCCGGACTCGAGTCACAAGCAGGTCACAACAAAACGCCACGAAAAAAACTTGGTTTTACTGAATAACTATATGATTTTTACAGAGGGGAACGAAAGAACATTATTGAGCAGTACTTCAAGCTCGAGTAAATTCTACTGAACGTCACGCCACGAAAATCATCGACTCGGACTTGTCGTAGATTCGAAATAGAGCCCAATATCCCGAAGATCTTCAATGAGTGCTGCGGGATTGTCGAGTCCAGGGAAATGCCCGCCAAAATCGTGCTCTACAACGGTCTATCAACACATACTTCCAATATATTTTTCAAACGAAAACTTCACCTTTGTACGAAACCAAATTCCCAGTCTTAGCAACATACTCCTCTGGAAACAGCTTGATATTATACTTGAATTGACTCCACAGCATCGGCGCGTCGGTCGGCGGCATAGTGTAATTCCGCAAGCCGTTGGTGTTGAGCGCATATTGCCATACAGAGGATTGGAAGCTACCGCTGAGGTAGTATAGCGAGACAGCAGTTAGGATGGCTGTTTTCGTGAGCGCGGAGGGTCCTGTCCCGGCGCGTGGATCGGACCCTAGCGAGAGTAAGTGCTGGTTAGCGCGGCCGATCCATGTTTGAAAGTGAGATTTTGAACGTACATCGATTGAAGAATGTGCCGATCCACGCCAGCTGCCCGACAGGACTATCGTACAGCGCAAGAGCGATGTCATTGGGCTGTATGTTGTACACAAGATTAGATTTGGCATGACCACTCCGCATGATAATCGCAACGCACCTTGAACGCTTGGGTATTAATGTAGCCTTGATCGGTTGTCGTCCAATCGACAGTGCGCTGAAGGGTAACCTTCTGGCTATCCGAAAGCGTGATGTTGTTGTCCGCGATATCTTGCGGAGTTGGGGGCGTGAAAGGCGTGAAAACAAAGTGCGCTGCGCGCACAGATGAGTTGTACGACTCGTAAAGGGAGTACCCGACATCGCTACCCTACAACAATGGATCTTCAATATGAGCTCAAGTAGCAGACCAGAAAAAAAAATTAACACAAACCCAGTCAGTACCATGCAAGGCATACTTTGGATATCCAAGGACATCGACCATCAGCGTATTGAATAACTCGGCAGTGTCCTTATCGCTCGAGTTTTGAGGAAGCGGCGAAGAGAAGAGGAACCCGGGGAGAGAGGGAACGACGACGTTGAATGACACCGTTTTCCCGTCCGATATGTTGTGCAACTCAGTCAATGGCTTGATGATGGGGAGGAATTCGTGGAACGAGCCTGTCAAATATTCAGGACTGCGATACCACAGCGTCGCTCAACATTCCGAACCTGGCCAGCCGTGTAATAGCAGCAGCGGTATCGCATCCTTAGCTTGAGATTTCTCATGCACAAAGTGAACTGTTTGATCCCCAATGGTCGTGGTATAGTGCGAAAGTCTGGGCGACATTAGCTGACATTAGTCGAAAAAATGGCTGATAGAAAGGCATCTTACTCGTTCAGCTCAGCTTCTTGCTGCGTCCAATTGTACCCTTCAACCCACTCCGTCTTCAAATCCCGAAGAAAGTCAAATTGCAACCCAAATTCCGGCCCAGCGCCAGGATACAAGGGCTTAGATGGTAGGTCTGTGTTGTTCACCAGCAGTTCGAGATGGGGTATTCTTGCAGAAAGATCAATCCGGAATGGATTGACTGCAGGTTTGGCTAGGACCGTCCCCCAGGCCGCGGTAAGGAACACGATTGAGGTAAGTTGGACCATTGCGATTGAAGGCCGATACTTTTGTCAATGGGGCCTCCATCCTCGTCTTTATGAGGCTGGTCTTGGTTTGCGCGACGTCACTCAGCGGTTCAGGGATTGGTTTCGGGGATACGGTCTACAGAGCCCGGAGGGTGGTGGGCGGGATCGTCGTTGGGTGGAAATTCTAGCGCCGAGCGAACGTCGATCATAGCCATCATCAATCCCGGCCCCGATTTGGACTGCCAAGCCGCAATTGCCAATGACGCAAGTGGACCAACATCTCGTTCCAGCTCGTTCCTGGCTGTTCCTGGGGCACTGGGCAGTATTCCTTCCTTCGAGCAAGCATCATATTTTTCGCCAAGCAAATTGCTGGTCATTGGTGGAAGCAGAGCACGAATAAATATTCTGACGATACACGCGCTGAAATCTGCGCTAAATACACCAATCCATGAACCCAAGATCATTCACAAGCAACCTCAAGCAAATCCCAAAAATCTAAATCTAGATATTGTATAATCGTATATCTGACGAGATGAACGTAAGCCCGCAGTAGAACGTTCAAAACAACTACTTACCGAGCAAGTTCGCCGCCATCTGCGACGGTAGTAGATCGTAGCATTGTCTAAAAATGCAGGGGGTCAGAATCGTCAAGACACAGCCGAGTGAGAGACAAACTCACCGAGCCTCTAGCAAGCAAGGAAAATAAAATTGATACAAAAATTCTATGTATGGCGGAGCGTCAGCAAATTGCCATAGAATTGAAATCAAGTCACGGACCTGGCCCATGGGGGTTGAAAAAGATTCATGAAGACGGGGAGATGATCGAGATTGCTGCCGAATCCAGGCTGCGGCCGGGCGACCAGAAGTTTGGGGTACTTGGGACGGGGTCATCGGTAGACGAATTACTGTGCGTTGGTGCCGTGACAAGGAGAGCTGTTCCACCTGAAAACCAGTAGCGTGGAGGGTCGATGCGGTGAGCGCAACGAGGGAGACAAGTCGGACCAAAGGTCAATTTGGGCGGGGTAGGAGGAGGAAAAGAGTTGGGCGGCGGAGCAGGAACAAAGGGTGCGGCGTTGGTGTTGAGAGTGCGTTTCGATGGTTCAACAGACTGGTGTACGACGGTAGTGCTTGAACGAGACACGGGGACGAAAGGCGCAGCGCCTGCGTTGAAAATGAATTGAGAAGACCCTCCTGTTGTTGAGATTTTGGTTGGAGAGGAATCCGAGCTGATGGTATTCATGGCAAGGGCGGGCTCGGACGACAATACGTCCTTGAGTAAAACGGCAGGAGACGTAACAGGGCTGAATGGCGCAGCATTCGGGTTTAGGGTGAATTCCAGTGACTCGGAAACGATGCTAGAAGAGATGCCTGCCTCCACTGGGATTTCGTTTAGAAGAGATTCGGGTTTGGTTATCTCTGCGGGCAGAGTTAGCTCAGATGGAATGGAAGGCACGACCGACGGCGTTGAGGAAGGATCAGCGGCCGGGATCTGACCTTTTGGCTCGTGTCGAACAGCTTCAGGCTCTTGTACAATCTCGTCCACAGTTGTAGACTCGGAGGTGGGTCGCTGAATGGTAGCGGAGTGGGTATCGTCAACAAATGTTACGTCGACTTCTTCGTCTTCAATGAAGGGCTCGTTGATAGCGGCTTCAGTTGAGACTGGGGTTTCGTTTGAAGAAGATTCTGATTTGGTTATATCTGCGGGCGGAGCTGGCTCAAATGGGGTGGAAGGCACGAGGGACGGCGTTGAGGGAAAATCGGTGGCCGGGATATGGCTTTCGGGCTCGTGTCGAATCGTCTCTTCTCCAACGTTATCCACAGTTTTTTGAATGATAGCGCAGTGGGTATCGTCAACAAGTGTCATGTCCGCTTCTTCGTCTTCAGAGAAAGCCTCGTTGATAAGAGCTTCAGTTGTGATAGAAGGGTCGGAGACTGTCGATTCTGTCCATTCGATACAAATACGTATACGGATATTGACCTGGGATTCATCTTCCGCTAAGGGTTCGTCCGGCATTTCATTGTCGGTTGGGCTGGTCGTGTTCGTTCTCTTGCCAGGGCGGGCGGGAGCGGAAGAGGGAGCGGGAGCGTAATACATATCCTTGATAGGGACGTCGGAGATCATTTGAAAAGCTAAGAGCAGAAGCGTCGATTGTTCGGACGGTATCATCCATAAGCCGAGCAGGGTTTGTGCGTAGCCAAAAGTCCGTATCACGAGTGTTGAGAGTCGGGAGAAAACGATCTGGCCCAAATTCTTCATCGAATGGAGGCAAAAGGTGGCAGTGGAACTGTCGACAGTATTTGGATATGCACCAGGCATTGAGGCAGCGGGATCTGATTCGGTGTATTCTGGGCTCGCGCCGAAGGGACAGAAGATGTTGACTGCGGCATGAGTGCCGGACGTGGAATGACCCGTGACGCGATCTGCGTTGAATGGGATGAGGGCCATACTCGAGACCGAGTCGACGTCTGCCTTGTTGGAGGGGGTGAGCAGCAGCAGGAGGTAGCCACCAATGACGAGCTCAAGTACGAGCAGGTGGAAGAAGAAGAAAATCGAGACGAGGTCACGGCGCATTGCCGACACGGAGGAGAGGACGGTGGGAGCGATGGAGATGAGCTCGACCACACCTGTCTTGACAAGGTGTGTCGCACCGAAGTACGCGAACCAGCTCATAATCGTGAGGAATGCGTATAAGAAGAACATCGTGGGATGCTGAATAAGAGCAAGATTGCTTCTGGATGGGAGAGACCAAGCGAAGAATAGCGTTACAGGTCACTGTGACAGTTTGCTCATGTTTGGCCGCATCAGTATTTCTCGCTTGGACCGGACGAAGACTTGCAATCCAAGTGTTCGAAGTAGGTAGTATATTATTGTTTGGCTAAGGAACAAGGTCAATTGCTTGTGCCGTGCCATTGCGTCCTCCATTAAAACTCGAAATAAAGCCCAATATCACGCAGATCTTCAATGAGCGCCGGAGGATTATCAAGCCCAGGAAAATGCCCGCCAAAATCGTGCTCTGCAACAACCAATCAATCAACCAACACCCCCAAACATCCGCCAAACATAAACTCTCACCTTTATACTCCACCAAATTCCCAATCTGCGCAACATACTCTCTCGGCCACAGCCCAATATTGTACTCAAACGAGCTCCACAACATCGGCGCGTCGGTGGGAGGCTTGGAGTACTCGCGGAAGGCGTTGGCGTTGTGCGCGTATTGCCATACGGAGGATTGGAAGCTGCCGGTGAGGTAGTAGAGCGAGACACCGGTCAGGATGGCTGTCTTGGTGAGTGCAGAGGGGCCTGTACCCGCACGCGGATCGGACCCTGGGATATAGTTCGTGGTGAGTACGATATGCGCTATTCGAGAAGGACATCTCAGACGCACATCGGTTGAACATGGTACCTATCCAGGCCAGTTGCCCGACAGGGCTGTCATATAGCGCAAGTCCAATATCATTAGGCTAATCAAATCCAATTAAAATTCAGCATCCACCGGAACCACGCATTTCACAACGCACCTTGAATTCCTGGGACTGGAAATATCCTTGATCGATGGTCAACCAGTCCACACTCCGCTGAAGCGTAACCTTCTGGCTATCCGAAAGCGTAATATTGTTGTCCACAATATCTTGTGGAAACGGAGGCGTGAAAGGAGCGAAGACGAAATGCGCTGCGCGCACAGACGAGTTGAACGACTCGTAGAGGCGGTATCCGACTTCGCTGCCCTATAAAACGAAGGCGCGCACTCTCAAGATGACAATCAAGCGGGTACAGATGGGATGGATACGAACCCAGTCAGTCCCATGCAAAGCATACTTGGAATAGCCGAGAACATCGACCATCAGCGTGTTGAATAACTCCGCCGTGTCCGCGTCGCTGGAATTCAGGGGAAGCGGCGAGGAGAAGAGGAACCCGGGTAGAGAAGGGACGACGACATTGAACGACACCGTTTTCCCGTTTGATATGTTGTGCAGCTCAGTCAATGGCTTGATGACGGGGAGGAATTCTTGGAAGGAGCCTGCGTATCACGCTGTTAAAGCTATGAAATGCCACAGCGGCACTCAGAATTACGAACCTGGCCAGCCGTGCAGTAAAAGCAGCGGTATCGCATCTTTGGCTTGAGATTTCTCATGCACGAAATGTACAGTCTGATCCCCGATGGTAGTGGTGTATTGCGAGAGTCTGGGGTAGCCGGGTTCAGCAGTGAGATCTATAATCGAACACAGGAAGTAGCGTCTTACTGATTTAATTCAGCTTCTTGCTGCGTCCAATTGTATCCCTCAACCCACTCTGTCTTCAAATCGCGAAGCAAGTCCAGCTGCAGTCCGAATTCGGGTCCAGCGCCAGGATACAACGGTTTTGCCGGCAGTTCCGTGTTCTTCACCAATACTTCGAGGTGAGGGATCTTTGCAGAAAGGTCGACTCGAAAAGGATTGACTGCAGGTTTGGCAAAGACACTTTTGAATTCCAAGGCGATCGCGGTAAGGAAGGCGATTGATGAAAGCTGAACCATTGCGCTTAGGCTCAGAACGAGATACTTTCTTGTGCGCTTGCATCCTCGTCTTTATACTTTGTAGCTGCCCCTGTTGAGGCGCCGCCAAGCGGTTTGTAGAAAAAAAATTAATAATCCCGACCGAACAGAGTGACCAAGCAAGCATCGGGCAAACGGCCTAGGGCCGACGATTTGCGAGCGCATATACGGACTGCAGAGACGGTTCGGGGCGGCTGTATCTGGCAGTGGGAGCCCAGGAGTATTTAAAGCATTTCGAGTACACGGAGGGAAATCACAGAGGTTTTCACGGCCCTTCCAAAGAATGCCAAGCTGGTTTTGAGATTCTGGGTCCCGTAGAATGGCTTCAAGTCGCAGCATATTTTTGCGAACGCGGGCATGAACGGTCCCGGAGAACCCAAGTCAAACCTAAGCCAATCACAGCAACCCGTTTAGCCGTTGTGAACTTCGGTGTCCAAGACCAGCAGGCGATTGAAGATCCCGGCGGCGCGTGCGAGGTGAACTCGTTGACCGGAGGCAAAAAATCACTCCATACTAAAAGCTGGCGCTCACGAAGAGAAGGACGCGGTAAACATCACAATGTCTCCCCGAACCTTCACCCTAGCATCGCGCGCATCCCAGCTAGCCCAGATCCAGACCAACATCGTCGTCGCCGGCCTAGAAGCGTTGTATCCGTCCTCGGATGAGGCGGCTCCGAAATTCGCGACGTCGTTTATGAGCACTGCGGGCGATCGCAACCAGTCTCAGGCGTTGTATCTACTTGGAGGGAAAGCGCTGTGAGTCTGAACTTGCGCTGCCGGTGTGGCTTGTTGGCCAATCGATTCGATCGTGAAATAGATGGACAAAAGATCTCGAGGTCGCGCTGAAAGACGGCGCAGTCGACATGCTGGTGCATTCGTTCAAGGACGTTCCGACTGTGCTCCCCGACGGGTGTGTGATTGGCGCGATCTTGGAGAGAGAGGATCCAGTGGATAGTCTGGTTGTGAAAGCTGGTAAGGAGTGGAAAAGTCTCGACGAGCTCCCCGCTGGCAGTGTTGTTGGTACAAGTAGCGTTCGTCGGGTTGCGCAGCTGCGAAGAAATTACCCAGGGCTCAGATTTCTCGATGTCGTGCGTGCTGTGGCTCTCAGAGAGGTTTATTCAATGGAACTCAATTTTTATTTTGCTAGCGAGGCAATCTGTGGGTTTTCTTCATTACTGACAACGCTCTCTACAACTAATTGCAACTAGAAACACTCGAATGGCCAAGTTGGACGCTGAAGACGGGCCCTACGCGGCCCTCATCCTGGCCAAGTCCGGGATGGTCCGCAACGGCATGGGCAACAGACTCACGGCCGACATCCTCCCCCCCACCCTGTACCATGCTGTCTCCCAAGGCGCGCTGGCCGTGGAAATTCGAAGCGACGACGCGGAGGCATTGGAGCTATGCAAGAAACTTACACACCGCGAAACGCAGTTGGCTTGTCTAGCCGAACGCGCGTGTCTGAGGGTGCTGGAGGGCGGGTGTAGCGTTCCGGTCGGGGTGAAAACTCGACTGGGTGCGGAGGACGAGCTGGAGCTGACGTGTTGTGTTACTTCCCTGGATGGAAGCCAGCATGTCCAGCACACGCTCAAGGAAAAGATCGGCAGCGTCGAAGATGCGGAGGGGGTTGGGTCGAAGCTGGCTAAAATTTTAATCGACTCGGGTGCTGGAGACATTCTGGCTGAGATTACAAAGGACAGAGAGCGTCGTGTCGCAGAAGCTGAAGCAAAAGAGGAGGTGGTTCAGGCATAAGGTTATCTTGTATTTGTGTAAAGAAACGAAGTAGACAGAAGTGTAGGAATTGGAAGAGATGTATCTCGCCAGATCTAGTCGCAAAGTGCCGCAAGAAACACAGTCCAGTGATGACGCGGGGAGACTGTCTTCTCCTTCCCCACGAGCGCCTCGCGTCCCTAGGTGAAAATATGGGGACACAAGGTGACTCTATAAGTGGGGAAGTTGGCGGAATTCCTGGTTTTCGCCCTTTATATACTCTTCACCTGTGGCAGTGCCGTGAGGTAACCCGATCGGGCCGGGAAACAGCGGGAAACTCTCTTCAGAACCTCAATCAACTCCGTTTCTCGCATTGCTTCAACGACGACTCTCAAATGGCATCCATAGCGTCTAGACGTCTGGCAAAGGAACTTTCTGAAATCAAGTCCGAGGGCTGCCCAGTCGGTGAGCAGCTCTTTGATATTGCTCAATCTGCTGCGGCTCAACTTGAAGTTCAACCTAGGCATAACTCTAGTCAAAGCCGATGATTTTGCAACTTGGTATACACGATATCCGCCAGACACTTCTCCGATTTGAACTGTTTCCTGGCAGGTGGTTTACGATCGAGGTAATGGGAGAGTCTTTGTACAAGGTACCCCTCGACTTGCGGCGTCGCGTTCCTCAACCTACGATTCATACAAACACAGTCCGAAGTATACACCCTGCAATTCCGCTTTGACGCACAATACCCCATCTCGTCGCCCGCCGTGCAGTTCGTCGTAACAGACGGCAGAGAGTCGCCCCTTCATCCTGTGCGTTCACTTCATTTCCACCATGCGCTGGTCTTTTTTCGCCCCCGCTTACCCGCCGCCGAACCCATTTATTTCAGCACGTATATTCAAACGGACACGTATGTATTCTCAACACTTGCTTCCTTCCTAATTTAATCCCAAATGTGGCAGATATGCGCCTCGATTCTTGGGAATGAATGGTACGTCTGCGTTCAAGCAGTCCATGTATTCTGCCCCTTTTCAAGTTGCATGCATAGGTCTCCGGTACTCAGCGTTATCGCAGTCTGCGTAACCCTACAAAGCATGCTCGCTTCTTGCAAGGTACGTTCATATATCATTGCACTCTTGCGTAAGCTGCCTCATCAAGTGACCATGCTCTTGTAGAAAAAGGAACGGTGCGAGAATTTTGATTGGTTCCGAGGGGAGTATGTGTTGATTGGAATACATAAATTGGTCGATGTCTACATAGGCCTGTTGACAATGACCGTTACGTGCGCAACGCTCCCGACAATCCTAAGAAGGTGGGTTATCACCTCTTTGTATGCCATGCCATGCTTACTTTGTCCGTCCTGTAGACTCAGTTCGAATATCATGGTATGAACAGCTAGCTGCTTTGCTATTGATTTGTTGATGTACTAACCGCGGCGCCTGTTCATTTCCATAGATGATACGTTCGTGCCATCTCATTGCTCCAATTTTCGTACACACAACTGATGCATCCCTCGACAGAGTGTAGTCCGTCAATCAGAAGAGAAGAATACTAGAACCCCACCGTGAACTTACCGTCTGCCGGCTTGCTTGTATATTTTTTGTGTAAAGGGCTCATTTACAGTAAGATACCAATTGTATATCCACACTAACACCTGGAATCGTTTGCTTGTCTCCTTGCCTTCGTGCTCTTTCGAATCGTTGCCATTGCATAAGTAACTAGTGGGTACACATAACCATTCGTACAGAAACCACACCACATCTCAACTCATCTCGTTTCTTTACTAGAAGTTACAATAATAACGAAATCTTGCCTAGATGCTGCCCACAAAGGATGAAATATAACCCGAATACAATAGTAGTCGGTCGTTAACGCGCACAACACGACCTGATGGGAGCTGCGGGCGGAGACGCGGAATTAGGGGCGCGATGTGTGCTGCATCGTCCATTGCAAGACTCCCTACAACTGCACGAACCCTCCGGACACGCACATTGGCCCCCACAGCATTCCAACTTCGGGAGATTAACCAGCCCAGCGGTGGGGAACACCACAAGCGTAGGGTCGATATCGACCCCATTCACCATCCGACGATTGCTCGGCGGCGCAGGGAGCGCCGCGGCACGCGCCAGGAACTGCTCGATGATGCTGTTCGATAATATACTCGTGGACGCCTCAAAGCCGGGGAGCGCAAGGTCAGCATGGGCGTCGACGCAGGAGCCGCAGCCGTCTGCGCAGCTGGGGCGGTCGGAGAGGGCGTGGTCGCCGCGGTGCTCGATACAGCCGGGGCAGGCGCATTCGAGGCCGCAGGTGCAGCCGGAGCCGGCGAGGGAGGTGAGTTTGCTGATGGGGGGCATGGTGGAGAAGGTGGGGATGGAGGGGGAGGGGGAGGAGGGGTCGTCTGTGTTGAGGAAGATGGGGGGAAGAGAGGGGCCGGTGGTGAGGGTGGTGGGGGCGGGGAGGATGCGTTTGGGGCGTTTGTGGGTGGGGCTGGCGGGGCGGGAGGTTTGGCGCTTTTTCGGGAGTTCGTGTCGGGAAGAGGTGGAGGTGGAGGGGGTGCAGCAGAGAACGGCGGCGTTGGCGAGGGTGGTGAGAGCTGTGGGTGCATCTGCTGATGATGTGGAAGATGGTGCAGCTCGACATTGGCACTTCCAGACACTGCGGCAGTTGCAAGGGTTCAGCAGAGAATCGACTGAGAAGGTTGAGCTCCGGTAATTCATTCACGCATATGAAACGGTCTCACCTCGCTGTCGAGCATCGGGTGCGACATGCGATCTTGATGGGTCGGGTGCAACGTCCCGAAGGCCATTGGGTAATGCCGGGACGATGGGGATATATCTTCGAGCTAAGACACTGGGTCAGTCTGCCGATTGAAACCAAGTGAAAGATGCGCCGACATTTCGTGGAAGACGAGGGCAACAGTAAGCCGCGGGATGGTGTTGAGTCTTGTGGGCAATTACATTTTGAATGTACTCGTCGGGATTGGCGCAGTAGGCGGCACTTTTCGCACTGTGAGACTGGGCGCCCTTTTTTCTTAATTTCGAATAGAGGGCGGTCTGTGTGATGACAGGAGGAGGAGCGGTGGCCTTTGATGCATGATTCGCTGGAGATTTATGAAGGATTGTTTGGATTATGAGGGGATAGGTCCTACCAGGCGAATTTCTGGCTATTCACGAAGACCTGTGGTAGACGTTGATTGGGATATGGACTCGGCTTGGGTAAAGAACGTACCATTGCAAGTGAGATATATCGTGGCCAGCAGAGAGGAAGTTGGGGGCAAGGAGTACCGCGTCGGTGGAAATATATACAAAAGCGGGGACTGGTGAGGTAGTGGGAAAGGAAGAGTCCTGTCTTCAAGACTGTCTTGCGCTTCGTTCGCAATTACGTACATCATCACCTCTCTCCATCTTACGTTCCAACTTGTCTGGGTCTCAAAATACAGCGCCGTATCTATTGCTCCATCCTGAGCGCCTCGTAAACTCACGTACAATCTAGTGTCACCTGGATGTACACTACGTCTATGGCTCAAAATCGACTCAGGCCGATAGGCCACAGCGAAAATATCTCAAGATCTCTGGCTACGAAGTTCTGCGACATTTTGGCGCGCAATAATCCCTCAATTTTATGTCTCTAAGACTCTCCCACTCGTCTGAAAGACTGTGTGTCGTCATATCTAACTCAGGCTAATCCGGGACGCCGTTTCGGACGGATTCTACCTATCATCTCAGCACCTGCTTGCCCCGGCGTACTCAATGCATCCCTGCCCAACCACGCGATCCCACTTCATCTCCAAGCTGAAGCTGGCAAAAAGCTTTAACTAGCCTTGACTGTACTAGTTTTACACAAGCTCTTCGGTCCTCAGCGTTCAAACATCTTCCTCAACCGTTCGCGGGAGGTTGTTGACATTCATATTACAAGCTACCCGGTGTTGCGTTCCCCGACCGAACCCGAAGGGATCGCTAGAATTTTGCGCCCTTCGATCTGCTGAAGACTCCAACCAGCAGCCTTTTCGTGTGCGGGGTCATCTTGCATCAAATCGTCGACTGGACATCCCCAAGGCTCTCTGCGTCTCTTCTTGCGGCCTCACCCTATAGTACGGTTAGTAAGCTCCGTGCCTCATGTTTACGTTGTCGTTGAACTTCAGATTCTGAATGCAGTTTCGAATATTCCGGACAGTAGGCAGTGATGCCAGGTAACCCTACTATTTCTCGCATTGGTAGTAAGGTCTCATGTACCATGTATAACAATACTCATCGCCCCGCCGTCCGTTGGCCGTTCCCAATATTGTCGCCTCTGTGTTAACGTTACGATGCACGGCCGAATTTCCAAGAGAGGAAATCCGTCTCGTGATTCTTGAAATTTTACTGCTGTCTAACTTAAACTTGGTCGACGCGTCCTCCATCCCACTCGTTTCGGCTGAGCACTCCTTCATTTTTACACTCTTTTCCATTGGATGCTGCGAGCTTCATTGCGATGCCGAATTAAATTCTCACGAATCACGTGTGTCACAACGACGATCAACAACCTTTCAAACGCGTGCTTTAACTTGAACTCAACCACAACACGCTCCCGCCACTTCATCATGAGCTCCTCAGAGGGCGAGAACTTCGACTTTGTCGACGACGGCTCAGAATCTGAAGGCTACGCACCTGCCAAGAAGGTAGCTTCTATCTCCATATCTCATCCTCTAGTTCGATGTTGAGCACTCCTTCAGACAGCGGCCAAGAAGGCACCCGCTAAACCGAAAGCCGCTCCGAAAGCCGCCAAAGCGGCACCTAAATCCAAAGCCACGACAGCTGGCAAGGCCAAGGCCGCCCCGAAGAAGAAGGTCCTCGTTGACAGCAACGATGCTAACGACAGCGACGACGCGTCGGATGGAGAGGCAGCTGGTCCTACGACCGCGAACGACGTGCCGAATCCAGTTGGGAGGCAAAAGACCACTTCTGAGAAATACACAAAGGTGCGTCGCGTGAATTCGACCGTGTTCAGTACGCGGTGCTGAATGCCACTTAGGTCACGCAAATCGAGCACATTCTAATCCGTCCCGATTCGTATATTGGGAGCGTGGAGCATCTCACTCAAGTTATGTGGACGTATGACATCGACACTAATCGCATGGTCCACCGCGAAGTCACCTTCGTCCCTGGATTTTTCAAGATTATAGACGAAATTCTCGTCAATGCTGCTGACCACAAGGTGCGTCGCTTTATCATCTACTCTCCGTGCCATGGTGACGTGTTGTTGCAGATTAACGATCCCAAAATGGACACGCTCAAGGTGGATATCAACATAGAGGAGGGGACCATTTCCGTATACAACAACGGCCACGGCATTCCCATCGAAATTCACTCGACCGAGAAGATCTACATTCCAGAACTCATTTTCGGCAACCTACTCGCTGGTTCCAACTTTGACGACAACGAAAAGAAACTGACTGGTGGCCGTAACGGTTATGGTGCCAAGCTCGCCAACATCTACTCTCACGAGTTCACAGTTGAGACTGCCGACAAGAAGACGGAGCAGAAGTACAAGCAGACGTGGACGAACAACATGGGGATGTGCGGGAAGGCGAAGATCACGAAGAATTCCAAGGGCGAGGAGTGGACTAGGATCAGCTTCCGTCCTGACCTAGCGCGCTTTGGGATGCAGTCTATCGACGAGGACACGGCGAGTCTCCTTCGGAAGCGAGTCTACGATCTCGCAGGTACGGTCAGCGGCGTCAAGGTGTTCCTCAACGACAAGAGGATCACCAACGTCAAGAACTTCAAGCAGTACGTCGAGCTGTATCTCAATTCGGCCGCAAAGGCCGCTGAAGATGCGGGCGGTGCTGCTGCTGAGAAACCAGCCCTTGTCTTCGAGCGGATCAGCAACCGCTGGGAGGTCGGTTTTGCCGTGTCCGAGGGCCAGTTCCAGCACGTTTCGTTTGCGAACTCGATTTCGACTACGAAGGGGGGGACGCACGTGAACATGCTGGCGGACCAAATCTCCAAGAGTGTGTTGGCTGCCATTGGGAAGAAGAACAAGGCGGCAACGGTCAAGGCGGCGCAGATCAAGAATCATATGTGGATTTTTGTGAACTGTTTGATTGAGAATCCGACGTTCGACAGTCAGACGAAGGACACGCTCACGTTGCAGGCGTCGAAGTTTGGGACGAAGCCGGTGATTTCGGAGGAGTTTATGAAGAAAGGTTTGTTTCTGTCGATGCTACGATGAACGCTCGCTGAGTTGATTTTTCGCTTTAGTTCTCAAGTCCCCTATCATCGAAAACATCCTCAATTGGGCCCAGTTCAAGGCCGACCAGCAGGCTAAGAAGACTGACGGTACCAAACGTAATCGGTATGTACCATTCATTATCGTCAACGTATCTTCAGACGCTGATTTTCATTTGCTCAGATTAACAGGGATCCACAAACTTGCCGACGCGAACAACGCTGGGACGAGAAGTGGCAAAAACTGTACCCTCATTCTAACCGAAGGTGACTCTGCCAAGTCGCTTGCGATCGCTGGCTTGGGTGTCGTTGGACGTGACAATTTCGGCGTGTTCCCGCTTCGCGGAAAGCTGCTCAATGTTCGGGAAGCGCGGCATGACCAGATTATGAAGAATGAGGAGATTCAGAATATCAAGCAAATTATGGGGTTGCAGCATGGGAAGGTGTATACGAGTACGGATAGTTTGCGGTATGGGCGGATTATGATCATGACTGATCAGGTGGGTGGTTTCTTGTTTTTTTTTTCGATTTTACTGAGGTGGTGAAATAGGATCACGATGGGTCGCATATCAAGGGGCTCATTATCAACTTCTTGGACCACTTTTATCCTTCGCTCCTAAAGTTGGATGATTTCCTGGTTGAGTTTGTTACGCCCATTGTTCGCGTTACGAAGGGGAAACAACGCAAAGACTTCTTTACGATACCAGAGTATGAACAGTGGTTGGAGGATACACCTGGTTCGGACAAATGGGATGTGAAGTACTACAAGGTTTGCGTCTTTCTTGTGTTGTTTGATGGCTAGTGTTTCTGACGACGAAGCTCGTAGGGTTTGGGAACGAGCAAGGACTCAGACGCTCGGGAGTACTTCAGCCATATGGAGAAGCATATGATTCCATTCGCTTCTACTCAGGAAGGCGACCGGGACCTCTTCGAACTTGCGTTCAGTAAGAAGAAGGCGGATGAGCGAAAGGAGTGGTTGCGCCAGTTCAAGGTTTGTCCGAATGTTCTTCCTGGCTCTGTTTTCTGGCTCAATGGAATGCCACGTAGCCTGGGACATTCTTGGACCATCGAATCGAGGAGATTCCGTACTCGGACTTTATCAATAAAGAGTTGATCTTGTTCTCGATGGCGGATAACATACGGTCTATACCGTCTGTGGCGGATGGATTGAAGCCTGGTCAGCGGAAAGTTATGTGGGCTTGCTTCAAGCGTAACATGCGGAAGGAGGTCAAGGTAGGCGCATTCTTTTGCTAGTCTTCTGGCAAGGAAAATTCTCATCGCTTTGAAGGTCGCACAACTGGTTGGTTATATCGGCGAGCATGCCGCTTACCACCACGGCGAAGTGAGTTTGGCGATGACCATTGTCAATCTGGCGCAGACGTTTGTGGGGAGCAACAATGTAATTTTGCTGAGACCGGAGGGACAATTCGGCACCCGCGACCAAGGAGGCAAGGACGCTGCGTCGGCCAGGTATATCTTTACTTGGCCGACGGCCATTTCGAGGGCTGTCTACCACCCGTCCGACGACCTCCTGCTCACCCGGCAAAAGGATGATGGTATGATTGTTGAGCCTGAGTGGTACATGCCTGTCCTTCCTCTTGTTCTGGTGAACGGAGCGGAAGGTATTGGTACAGGTGAATATTCTGTTTCCTCTCATTCTGTTGGGCTCGGCACTGACGCCGTTGATAGGATGGAGCACCAACATCCCGTGCTTCAACCCGGTCGAAATCGTCGATAACCTCCGCCGGTTGATGCGCGACGAGGAGATGGTCCCGATGCATCCCTGGTGGCGCGGCTTTACAGGCGAGATCCGGCCTACGACGAAGAACAAGTACGACGTTATTGGTGTCGTCAGGAAAATCAATGCCACCACCGTCGAGATCACGGAGCTGCCTATACATAAATGGACTGGGGCGTACAAGGTTGAGCTTGAGGCTATGATTGCGGGCAAGGACAACGACGCGCCAGCCATCAAGGTTTGTGTCTTTCTACCGTATTTGCGATTGCGTTACTGATGACCGCACAGGATTACAAGGAGCACCACGACAACACGAATGTGCATTTCGTCATCACCATGGATGCAAAGGCGCTCGAGAAGGCGGAGGAGAAGGGGTTGATTGAGTTTTTCAAACTCACCTCCAAGATCACAACGTCCAATATGATTTGCTTCGACTTTGACGGCAAGATCAAGAAGTATAACTCGCCCGAAGAAATCATGGAGGACTTTTACCCGATCCGGTTGGCGTATTATCAGAAACGCAAGGTATTTCTGCGTCCTCTTCGATTTGTTTTCAACATCGCCTGACTTGCTTTGCTTCAGGACCATCTCGCCAGCGAACTGCAGTACATGTTTGAGAAATTTACCAACCAGGCTCGCTTCGTGAAAATGATCATCGACAAAGAGCTCATCGTTTCTAACCGGAAGAAAGTCGATATCATTTCTGACCTAAAGAGACATAAATTCCGTCCGTTCCCGAAGATCAGCAAAGCCAAGGAGGCTGGTGAAACAGAGGATGCTTTGGAGCAGGAGGCGGAAGAGGAGGAGGAGGAGAATGAGAAGTCCAATGCGAGCGATTATGACTATCTCCTTGGCATGGCGATTGCTTCTCTGACGAAAGAGAAGGTGCGTTTTGCCCGTTCTACGTCTAGTCGACGGTCCCCTGATTCTAAACGATCCTAGTTTGAGAAATTGCTCCAAAATGCGGCGGACAAGGAGCAGGAATTGCTGGCGCTGCTTCAGATTTCACCCAAGGAAATGTGGAACACTGATTTGGACAAGTTCTTGGCTGAGTGGGAGGTCAGCAGATTTTTGTTCGTAATAATTCTTCGTTACTGGGCTAACGTGTTTCTACAGGCTTTGAAAGTGGAGATCGAAAACAAAGTCCAATTAGACGCGAACGGGAAAAAAATCAAGAAGAAGCAGACTGTTCTCAGGACCCGCAAGTCAATTGGTACTGGAAAGGGCCGGAAGGGTGACTCGGACTCGGAGGACGATTTTAAGCCTATCAAGGCTCCCAAGCGGAAGGCGCCGGAGTCGAAACGGCCTAAGCCTGCTGCAGTTCCCAAAGACGAAGATGATGACGACGAACCCCCTACCGCACCGCCCCCGAGGAAGCGGCCTGCTGCGAAGAAACCCGTTTACGACGATGACGACGACATGGACGTCGATGATGCTCCCCCACCACCGCCGAAGAAAAAGGCACCAGCCAAGAAGGTGCAGGATGACTCCGACAGCGAGATAGAGGTTGTCAAACCGCCGTCAAAGAAGGCGAAGGGGAAAGCGATCGATTCTGACGACGAGGACTTCGATGAGGCTCCGAAGGCCAAGGGGAAAGCTAAGGCTGCTCCGAAGCGCAAGAGGTTCGTTGTCATGCTCATTTCGTCTTTCTTACCTCGCTGAAACTCCTTGCAGCTTGGATAGCGCTCTGGACAGTGACGACGAGCCTCCAAAGAAGAAGAAATCGTCGCCGGCGCAAGCTGCTGTGACCGACTTCTTCGCGAAGGCTGGACCGTCTGGCTCTGGTAGTAGCAAGCCTGAGCAGCGGAAGATCTCGAAGAGCATGAAGCCTGCGTCGCCGCCGAAACCGAAGAAAGCGCCGCCGAAGAAGTTGGTGGACACTTCTGACGAGGAGGACATGTATGATTCGGTTCCGGCTGCCCCAGCGCGGGCAGCACCATCACGCTCTGCTCGGGCTGCGCCGAAGAAATATGTGGAGATTCCTTCGGACGATGATGACGATGCTACTGGAGACCAGTCGATGTTTGTGGACGATGATGATTAGAGGTTGAGAAGAGAAGAAGTCGCGCTTTCGTCTTGCATTTTACACATATGACCGCTGTATTGTTAACGTTCTCACTCGCATGTTCACTATAGTTATTACTCGCTCTGCATAGAATTTGTACAATTTCTTTCTAGCTCTTCTGGCGCTTCTACCTTGTGAACGCCGCATTTTTCTGCAACGCTGTGCCGTCATCATTTGCCATCACGCTCCTTAAACGCAGTCACCCAGAAGCAGCAGGAAGCAGCGAGGCGCGGGCTTCATAGTATCTTCTACCGTTTATCGTTGCCATGAACTAGCACGATGGATAAGGACGACTTCACTTTTGCAAAGCTTTCAGACCTCAAATTACCAGTCACTTTCCGCATGCAAGTATCTGCTCAATCTGAGTACAACGTCGCAGGCGCCTTACCCAGCTTCGTACCACAGATCTCAATTAGAGGGCACTCGACAGCCACGCTCATTTACTGAACTCCTGGAGAAACCAGAGCTACGCTTTCACGGTGTCCAGTCTCCGTATGTTATCCAAACGTCGCGCACCTGCGCCTAATCCCACTCAAGAACCCTCTCAGACCTCTACGTGACATGCCAACTTACCGCTGACAACAAACCCTTGACAATCCCATCCCGCACCTCTTTCAAGGCTTTTAAGAACAATCACACTTGGAATGAATGGATAGCCCTGCCAATACGATATTGTGATCTCCCACTGAGCTCTCAGATTGTATTCACAGTTTGGGATATTGCTGGTCCGCGTGCAGCAGTGCCTGTGGGAGGTTCAACATTCCGCCTGTTTGGCAAGAAATGGTAAGTGTGTCAGGTTAGCATCTTACTAGTGCTCAATTCTTGAGCAGGACTTTACGGCGCGGCAAGCATCGTCTCCATCTCTGGCAAGGTGTCGAAGGTGATGGATCGGTCGATTCTACGACACCAAGTAAACTTGAAGAGCGTGACGAAATGGGGCGTCTGGAAAAGGTTGGATTCGCATAAATCATGCTGCTCACATTCCTAAACTTTGGATCAGCTTGTCAAAAAATACGAACGAGGGGACCTGCCCAAGTCTGATTGGCTCGACAAGATGGCCTGGCGGAAGATGGAGGAGGTCCATGCTGCAGAGGCCGCCAAGTCGGAGAATCTATTTCTCTACATCGATCTTCCCCGGTTCGATTTCCCTGTCATTTTCAGCGAACCAGAGGCTCCAGCACCTTCCACCTCCGCTCTTGTACCTCAAGTATCGCAGCCTCCCATCCCCACCTCCGTCTCCTCAGCCTTCACGCCAGAGCCTCATCTTTGGGCAATCATTGATCCTGACGTTGCGCGAGAGAACCCTGTTGAAGATAAACATCGAAGACTCGTTCGTAGTCACCGAAGTAGTCCGTACGACCGGGAGCTCAAGCCCAATGCAAAGATCCGGGACGAACTGGGGGTACTGCATAACCTTCTAATTTATTATTTCTTCGTATTGATATGTTCCGTGCCTAGGAAATTCTCAACTACGCCCCTAGCCAGCCGCTCACCTCGGAAGAGAAGGACATTATCTGGAAATTCCGCTTTTATCTTGTGCGCGACAAGCGAGGTTTGACGAAGTTCCTCAAGTCTGTGACATGGAGAGATTCCTCAGAGGTCAAGCAGGCTGTGGAGGAACTTTTACCACAATGGACTGAGATAGATACCGACGATGCTCTGGAATTGCTAGGGCCAGGTACTGTTGACTCACGAGTCCGCGCCTTTGCTGTCCGACAGTTGAGTCGAGCGGACGACGATGTATGGTCTGAAGCTCTTCTCATGTCTTTCTCTAATATCTTTCTCCAGGAATTGCGACTTTACCTATTACAACTAGTACAAGCTCTCAAGTTTGAGAGCACTGCTACCGATCAACGGTCGTCTCGCTCAACAACAGCGACCGCGATATCATACGACGACAGTGGCCTCACCGACTTCCTTATCACTCGCGGCGTGGCAAACCCAGTCCTTGGCAATCGGTTATACTGGTATCTCATGGTCGAGGTTGCGCTGGAAGATCGGGTCATGGCGAAGATGTACGGCCGCGTCGTATTCCGGTTCATGGGCAAGATTCTTGAGAGTGAAGGAGGTTCTGAACGAAGAGAGTTGATGCGGCGCCAAGGACTACTTGTTGATACTCTTGCAAAGCGGGCAAGGGAATTGCGCACGTCGAAGGATCCGCGGCCCAAGAAGATTGAGAAGCTCCGTGCACTCATCACAGATGCGAAGAATAATCTTGGGTCGATGCCGCCTCTGCCTCTACCTCTGAACGCAGCTATTGAGGTGACTGGGATCGTCGCGGATCAGTCATCCGTATTCAAGAGCAATCTGTATCCGCTCCTGCTGTATTTCCAGTGCTCCGATGGATCGACCTACCCAGTCATCTTCAAAGATGGGGATGATATGCGGCAAGACCAGCTGGTGATTCAGTTGTTTACGCTCATGGATCGGTTGTTACGGAAGGAGAATCTGGACTTGAAGTTGAGCCCTTACGAGGTGCTTGCGACGGGTCCTTTGCAAGGAATGGTTAAGTTCATTCCGAGCAAAACCATCGCTGCGATTGTGAGCGATCATGGAAACTTGCTCAACTATTTGCGGGCGAATAACCCTGATGCCGGGAGTGTTGGAACTTTTGGGGTAGAACAGGGGGTCATCGACACGTTTGTTCGCAGTTGTGGTGCGTTCTTCGTCCTGTACATACCTCTTGGGTTGACCTTCGATCTCCTTCAGCTGGGTATTGTGTGGTCACTTATATATTGGGTGTAGGCGATCGTCATTTAGATAATCTACTTCTTGCTCCAGATGGTACGCGATCCAGTTTCGTTGATTCAGAAGTAAATTTATCTCACCTCACTCCAGGGCATTTCTTCCATGGTATGCAGCCCGTATGCCCATTTCGTTCCTTCACTGATAATAGATACCCTTCAGTTGACTTCGGCTATATTCTGGGGCGTGACCCCAAGCCTTTCCCACCTCCCGTCAAGGTATGCAAAGAAATGGTCGAGGGTATGGGTGGCGCCCAATCTCCCCACTACCTGCGCTTCAAGAACTATTGTTTCACGGCCTTCACCATCCTTCGCAAAAGCGCCAACCTCATACTCAATCTCGTTGCGCTCATGGTGGATGCGAATATCCCTGACATCAAGCATCGCGATGTGCATGAGCAGATACAGGAGAAATTTAGGCTGGATTTGACGGAGGAGGAGGCGATCAAGCATTTTGAGACGTTGTTGAATGAGACGTCGTATATTGCTGTTGTGCTCGATCGGTTGCATGATCTGGCGCAGTATTGGAGGAGTTAGGTGTCATTACATAGGTTGACTGTAGGCATATGTAGCATATAATTTTTTCCTCGGAAGCGAGTACTCATTCTCTTTCTGATTTTCCGCATCTTGTTTTTCGTCTCCATCATACTCCAAGACTTCGTCCTGATCGAAGCCTTGAGAGGCCTTGAGACGCGTATAAAATTACGACTCACAACAGCGCCGAGTCACCACGAGCGCTAATGGAAGCGTTGGGCGCTTACGACCCGTGGCACTTCCTCAAATACGACGTCGAAATTGTCTCTATGGCCTGGCGTCACTCCCCCTCATAGAATTGCGAAATGAACTTTGCTGCGAGCAAGCGGGGCTTGCCTCACCGTCTTCAGTGCTTGGTGACTCGGACACCGCGCTGCAGTAGTCGAGCCGCTCATTCTTCTCTTGGTGTTGTTCATGCCCACATCCTGAGAGCTCAGCGCTCCGCGTCAGTCTTTTCTCGTCCCACTCTGGCAGCAAGGTTCAAACTTGCCCCTTGGTATTCTACGATACCCATGGCCAACTCCACCGTTGGTGACGCGTCTCCGTCCGAAGGTGCTGGCGCTGGCGCGAAACCCAGCTTGGACGAGGCGAACGGTAATGGCGTCGACGTCAAAGTTGATTCTGAGGAACCTGCTCCTGGTGCAGTGTCCAACAGCACACCCGCCTTGCCTGCAGCCGTCCCCGAAGTGAAGTTCACTACTGATACTTCGTCCGCGTCGAATGCTAGCTCCGAAAAGAAAGAAGACGGAGCTGGCAAGAAAGACGACGGGGAAGATGAGGACGAAGTCATTAAATCTCGCAAGAAAGAGCTTGTCGCGTTGAATCAGGCATACAAGGACGTCCCACACGGATCCAAACCTGAACTTGTACATCTTGATAAAGTGAGTTTACAACATGATTTCTTGGGTCATCGCGTTGATTGCATTCATTTTGATTAGCGATGGGACAAGAACGGTGACGAGTATTACATTCGAAAACAGAAGGCCGAGTATTCGACCCGCGGTGAAGAGTGGTGGGGTAAACATGTCTTGGTGGTCATTCGTCACTTCAGCCACTACGAGAAGGACAAAGTCGACTACACAACCGTTGAAATATATTCGGAACACCTCAAAAAGATTCTGGCCAAGGTCATCCGTACTTATCCCACTGTCTCTTTCCATACAGAGGTTCACTCGCTCTAATTTTCTCCCGCAAATCGCACTAATTTGATTTATAGCATATCTCGTTGGACCTCCCGGCCGAGTGCCTGTACCACTATCGATCGGAACTTGTTGCGGAAGCAGAGACGCTGAAGGAAGGCTCTGAAGAGCTCGTGCACCTCACTATCTTGCTCGACTTCATCGAGACACAGTTCGCCAGCACCATCGACAGCGTCGACAATTTGCGCCCCGGAAATCTTGTTACATACAATACGTGAGTCGGGATTGATAGTTTTCCATCTGGCTTCGAACGCGCAACTAGATTGTGGACCTTATTCCGCCCGGGCACGATCATACACGCCAAACTCCATGGCTATGACCGAGCTTTCAAAGTGAACTCTTACAATATGGTCAATGACGAGGATCATAATCGTAATGGATTCTGGATCCGTGGAACATTCATGGACTATGATGGTGAGTTTCTCAAGCCAGCAAGTCGTTGTCGCTGACATCCTGTGGAGGCAAAAACTTTGGAAAACGAGTGGAGGCGCTCAGAACTATTCCTTTCGCTGGGAGCAGGGCCATTCCCACCCTTTTTGTTGCGCCTCTAGATATGCGAATCCGGAAAGAAGAAATCCGGGCAGCCCTGACGGCGCGTGGGGCGCGCTTCCAGTCCATGAGGGGCCAGTGCCATGGTGAGTATGTCGGCGTAGGTATCGAGGAAGGCAGGCTGGGAGAACGCCTTGACCGGAAATTCAGTGTCAAAGGCCGGGTGATGATTGACGGCACATCGTACAACCGTATTTGTACTGACCACGCATGGGAGGCTCGCAAGGACGAGGAGTCTGATGAAGCTTTGTTCACAGCGGAGAGCACCCTTTCGCCAGAGGACTTGGTTGCATTCAAAGCTAATCTTACTACCGAAAAGCCGGATCAAGGATTGACTGAGGAGGAAACTCTCCTGGCCACGAACATCATACGCGGGTTCTCATTCACTGAGAAGAGATGGTTGCAAATGTTCATCGAGAATTATTCGGACATCGTCTGGACTGAGGTATTTCTTTTCAATGCTGTTCACGCAATCATGTCGAATATATGTTCGTTAGGGCTCATTCGACCTCCTCGTGCTACCTGAGACGTCCAAGACACTTGTTCGAGCACTAGTGACTTCTCACCTGAGAACGGAGCAAAGCAAATTCGACTACGTTGTCAAAGGAAAGGGTCGAGGGCTTGTCGCCGTGCTACACGGGTCGCCTGGGGTGGGCAAGACGCTAACTGCGGAATGCATCGCGGAGTATACTCAACGCCCATTGTTTGTCGTCTCTTCGGGCGATCTTGGTGCGCGATTTTCCTTGTGCCGATGAACTGTTCTGACCTCGATCATGACAGGCACTGTGGCCTCTGACTTGGAACGAGAATTGACGCGGATTTTGGACCTTGCTCATACTTGGAAAGCCGTACTTCTCATCGACGAAGCTGACATCTTTCTGGAACGGCGTACACACATGGATATCCACCGCAATGCTTTGGTTTCAGTCTTCTTGCGCCTCCTGGAGTACTACGAGGGAATTATCTTCCTGACTACCAATAGGGTCAACACCCTAGATTCCGCCTTTCACTCTCGCGTGATGCTCGCTTTGAAGTACGAAAAGCTTGACGCTCATGCTCGTAGACGTCTTTGGAAGAACTTGTTGAACGCGCTGGATGGCGGCGCAGGGGCCAAGTTGACTGAAACGGAGTATGATTCGCTTTCGCGCAACGACCTCAATGGACGTCAGATCAAGAACGCTGTCAGGACGGCGGGCAGTTTGGCATCCTTTAGAAACGAACCCCTTGAATTGAAGGACTTGGAGATGGTACTGAAGTCGCAGGCTGACTTTGCGGAAGCGTTCGAGGCAGATGACCTGAGCGCTAAAAACAAATTCGGATTCACTTAGATGGTTGGTTGTGTTTCGTCGGGCTCAAGCTCTCCATGTCGCGTACCCCAAGCATCCCCCACTGAAAATTACTAGAAGGAAGATCAATTACTCTACTCACTCTATACTTACTACCAGCATTTGTAAAAACCACCCACATCCTCAAATAATAATCAAAACACTACAACTGAAAGTTCCAAACAACTCTGTAAAGTCTGGCCTATTGCCAACTTGCAATGCTAGTCTAGATTGGAGAGGACTCAGAGAAGGGTTCGCTGACATTCGTGGGAGTCGGCAGGCTTCGGAACTCGCAAATCACGGTCAGGTGAGCAGAACGCGACTATCTCCTTGGAGTCCTTCCTTCGACCATCTAAGTGACGAATGCTGAGGTTCCGCGTATAGTTGCATCCACTGGTCTGTTATAAGGTCCAACACAAGAAACTAACTCTCTGGCCCTTCATCCCCAACGGCTTCATAAGATCCACACTTGCGAAGACAATTGGGCACATACTACTCAAATTCGCAAGAGCAACATCTCCTCTAGCTTTTCTCATCTCTCCTGAACTCACACCCACTCTTTCCTTGACTTGAAGGTCAAATCGGGCTCGGAAATTGCCGCACAGAGTATAAATTGTCAGCCACCTGTGACACTAGTGACCCTCACTCTCTCTCCTCTACTCTCATCATCTCCCAAGTGGGGCGTCTGTCTCAAGCCTCAACTTCAAGATTCTGTACCCCTTTTTGCCACCATCATTCGCTCTCCTCGCCTAGTCTCCTACCATTCGGCGGATTAAACTCAATGTCCCAGGTGTGTGTTCTCCATCTTCTCTGGCATTGTCTCGAGACTGACTTCTCTCGACTTCGCCTAGGCTGAGCTTGCATCTGCATATGCAGTCCCCGGCTACGTTCTCTGACCCTCGCCGTCGCTATTCAAGACCTCAGTGGGAAACTGCTCAAGGTGCCTCAAGACGCAAGTTCAAGACCTCAGTGGGAGACTGCTCAAGACGCTTCAAGACCTCAATCCGCGTCGCAAGACATTCGCGTCAACGCCTCAACTTGAACTTCAACGCCTCAAGGCTTTAAGACCTCGATCCGCGCCGCAACACATGCGCGTCAAGGCTTCAAGTCGCGTCTTAAGACTCGACGGCCCTGCAAGGCAGCAACCTCAAGACCTCACCTCGCACCGCAAGACTTGCGCGTCCAACCTCAAGCTTCGTCCCCAGTGTGTAACCTTCATCCTTTCCATCGTCGAGGCTGACCTCTCTCGACCTCGCTTAGGTCGGATTTGTGTTTATAGTCAGCAGCACCCACCCACTCCCGATTCAAGTAACTCGCCTAGTAGGATGGGTCATCTCCGTTCCTCGTTTCTCGTCGGTGCGTTGCATTCCCTCTTCATTCTCTCTTAAGTCGAGCTGACGGCCCAGCAAGCATGAATTGCAGCCCTCGCACACGATCTCTGGCCGTCGCCGTTGCCGTTCAAGACCTCAGTGGGAGACTGCCCAAGACGCCTCAACCTCGACGCCTCAACCCGCATCTCAAGCTCGATGCGTCAAGACCTCAACCTCAAGAATTCAAGTCGCGCTTCAAGACTCTGCGTGTTGGGACCTCAAGCCGCGTCTTAAGACCCGACGACGCGTCAAGGCATCAACCTCAAGACGTCAAGTCGCGTTTAAAGGCTCGGCGCGTCAAGGTCACAAGACGTTTTGGATTTTACGGTGAGTTCAAGGTGAGTGTTTCTTTCTCAGAGAAGGGTGTGGGTTCTGTCTCCATCCTCGTGCTCCCTTGTCGTGGGCTCTGGGCTCAGTACGTGCGCATCTGGTCTCATCCACCTTTTGCGCGCCGAAGCTAAACGCACGTTAAACTTTTCATTTCATTTCTCTTTTCTCTTGTCTTGTGATATGTTGGCTCTCGTCGTACAGAACGATCCTTAGAAATCTAGTTCACATTTCTGTGGGCCATATAGTGTCTAATAATTCGGGTAACACAGAAAAAAGTTGAAATGACATACTTTACGGAAAATTATTGAAATGACATAGACCATTGAAGCAGTGACATGTCTTCTACCGCTAGTGCCAGACAGGCCTCACCTCAATTAAACGGCAAACGTTGGAATGAGTTGGAATTCAATTGAGGTTCGAGACTGTACGCATCACTGCATCAAGATTACGGATCAACTTCAGACTGATTCCAAACCTCATGTTTGCCTCTCAAACCCTGAGTCCGTGGTAGACAATACAGAGTGCTAAGTATAGCTACATGTACAAGTAGATCATACACTCCAGAGGTAGTATATGTTTGTAAAGCGAATGATTTGTTCGGAAGTTGTGGTGATCGAGTATTGAGTCGGAATCTATTGATAGCCTCACGCAGCAGCCTGTGCCGCGAGAAAGTGAATGTTGGAGGCAGTTTGAATGCCTTCACTCCAGCTAATAGTATACATGCACTCATTATTTTCGCCTGCACAGACCCTAGTCTGTGAAGCCGAGAGGTTCCCCGCATTCGAATCACAAATCACACCTTGGATCTGATGCGGAGGGGCGGCATGGCGAAGCCGTGACTCCTGCCACAAGTTGAGTTTCCAACTCCGTATGGTTTCACCGACTTGAACAATACTGGCTACATGTCGGTTCACTAGTTTTGGCATGCAGAATGTCATTTCAATCTTTTTACTTTGTCATTTCACTACTTTTGCTTTGATGACATGTCATTTCAATATTTTTTGTCCCGAAAACTGTCGTTTCAGTATATTTTCGCACTTTCCATGTCATTTCGAGAAACTTGCTATTTATTAGACACTATATGTGCCATACATTTCAATTCGAGTTGTGAGGATTCAGATGATTGAGTCATTTCACAGTACCGTACAACACGCGGCGGTCATGAAGGAAATGTCGACGTGCATTCCCCACTGAAGGTTCGAAGGTTCAGATGTTCAAATTGGAACGTAGATGCCCCCCATGTGCACTGGCACGGGCAGGACACTTCTGCATGGCCTAGTCAAGAGTCTTAAGAGTTTAAGAGGCGAACATTTGGATGACTATAAAGTATTAGAAAGTGTTCAAGTATAATATACCACCATGAGAACCGTCTCAGGATATCTCTCCACAACCTCTCGTCGACAGTCACTACCGATCCGTATGCTGCCAATCTTCAAGAGATAGAGACGTCGTCGACGATAATAGCTTCAGCTGAGGAAGAGGCCGTCCGTCCGCACAGCGCCGCCAAAGACACCAACAACATTTTCCAAGTCCCATCCTTTCGACGACAATCGTAATGGCAGGCGATGAATACGGAACTAGGGCCCACAAATTGAGAAGAAGCATATTCGTGAAGCACTGGTTAACGAGCGCGAGGGAGGACAGCGCGGGGAAAAGTGACATTGGGGGCCTAGAGATCTCGTCCATGGCGTCGAGAGAAATGTCGCACAAACACAAGTTCAAGCGCATGAAGGATAAGCGCTTTAATGAGGGGAACGACACTGCGGAAGGGAGACATGTCGCATTGAAAAGCATCAAGATTTGGTCACCATGCGCGCCATAAATGGTCCACTCGATCAAGCTGGGAGTGTCGAATAGATCGACCACGTCCGATAAATGCGTCTCCTCGTTGGGGTGCTCGGAGGAAATCCAAACAGCGAGGTACTGAAGGCTCGGAACGTGAAATCTGTGTCTGTTGAACCCGGAGGTCAAATCGATGTTCAGACGAGTCAACGAATGGCAATTGGCAGATATTGCAGCGCCAAAGTCATTGTCGCCCGCCTCCGTGCCGTTGAGCAAGTCCAAGACAGTGAGGGAAGAACCCCACTGCAACCCGGGAGTCGCTGGGAAGCGGAATTTGCAGCCATCGATTCCGAGATAAGTCAGTCTGGGTGCGCCCTTCCTGAACAGATGTTCCACGAGAAGCGGCCAAGTAGAATTGCCTCGTTGCAAAATCGCGAGATGTTCCAGTTTGAGAGGCAACAAGTCACGAAGGGGGGACAATATATCTGTTGTCCAGTCTTCTCTGAGACCGATCCTCAGATGTCGCACACGACCAATATGGGGAACAATCTGGCCGATCCTTTCCAGTAAAACATCCATGTCTACGACATTTGGTCTCGCAGATGCTCGGAGAGTCGCATAAATGAGACGGGTTTTAGAACGCTGGAGATAGAGTTTAAGAATCTCGATCGATCCTTCGGCGTTCAACTCTGCTTCCGTGAGGTCCCAGAGTTCGGACGCGTCGACAATGGTGTGGCGAATGAGACGGGAAAGGTGAGACATGGTCCACTCTGATCTGAAACTCCCAGGTTGAGCTTCGATTTGCCAGTGTGGGTTAGATAGATCCGAGAAGCGTTCCTGCTGGCCTGCAGCAGCAATAGCGACAAGAAGTTCGGGTGGGAGAGAAGACAAAGTTGAATGGTTCATGCCTGCAAGGACCAGAGACGTAAGATGTGGTCATGTTGCAGAAAGTTCGCCTTAAAAGAGGACGCGTCGGACAAAGGATCAAAGCAATGCCAGAACAGTAGAATATCTTTGTATCGCGTACTTGCGATTGTCGACTGGAACGTGGTGGGAGTTCAAAGCAAGCACCGGGACAAGCCGCGTTCTCGGACAATCAGAGCCAAGTGAGTTTCCACGGCGAGGCTGATAAGTAGTCTGTCAGACATTTGCTCACTGTAGCAAACGACAAAGAGGTTGGGGCTTTTCACAACAAAAAAAATTATTATTAGAGTTTACGTTATTTCCTCTATGCTGAGGGCCTCTGCTTTTGGTAGAATTGAAACTCGCAATGTGCTAAGATTGAAATGGGTCCTTGCAGTACCAGCTAGATCTATGGGCCTCAAATCTCTGCCAATCCACTAAGCCTATACGCTACGTTCCGCTTTACGAACTTAAAACCCCCAAGAAACCTCAACACAGAAAACATCAGGAAGAGGAAAGGCGGCCACATCTTGCCCTGCGCCGTGAATATTCCCAAAGCCCGCTTCGTCAACGCTACAACGTTGAACGCACGATCACGTCTGGTTGCTGACCATTCTTCGAACATTTTATCGGGGTTTGCGGCGCTATTCTTGGCAGAACTATCGATGTGCGCTTTTAACACAGGCCCAAGACTGATGGCGTCCCGGATACCCAGAGACATCCCCTGGCCACCTATCGGTGAATGACAGTGCGCTGCGTCGCCCACGAGAAGAGTGAAGCCTCCACCCTGCCCAGCTTTTCTGGGTGCAAAGAAGCTCTCTGCGACCGCAGACCGCGTTTTGTAACGCGAGGAAAAGTATATCTTGTCGATGCGTGTCGGGTGGGGGTTAATGGCAGGGTTGGAGGAAAGCTCCATTGGTCCGTGGCGGTCGATGAGTCGTTGGAGGTATTCAATAGTGGGTTCGGACGGAGCCGTGCCAAATTCGACTGGAACGCTTGTCGCAAGACGGTAAACGGTACGCTTCGCGTCCGGAGATGCAGCAGGCGGGAAGGGGGCCAGCAGAACCATATTCCCGGCCGATAATGTGAGGGAGAGCTTATTGCCTTGTGTGAAGATCCGTGGCTCGGAAGTGAATGCTACATCGCCCAAGACCAGTTGAGAAAGATTGCCGTAGTCGTGGTTATCGTCACCATGCGGATCTTTGTATGAGATTCCTGCTTGTTCACGGACCTTATTTTTCGCTGTTCAGAATCAACTTGCTGAACCATATGGAATGGACGCACCACAGAACGAACCCCGTCCGCACCGACTACATACTTCGCCTTCAAAACCTCGCCAGAGTCAAAATGCACATCGAAACAATCTTGATCGGCTGCCTGCTGCGAGGGTTTCACAGAAACAACCTTGATAGGGCGCCATACTTTGATCCCGAGCTCAGTCAGCTTTTCTAACATTTTGGCTTCGGTCTTGGCTTGCGGGATCGTCAAACCGAATGGAAATTTTGTGCGCCCCTCCAAAAGCGAGAAGTCGGCGGTGAGGAGATACGAAGAGCCGTAGTGCAGTCCGACTTCCTGGACCTTCGCACCAATCGATAGAATTCCATCCAGACAGCCGATGTTGTTGAGTGCCTGCAATGGGCTATTAGCATATTCTATTGAATAAAAATGGAATTACACTCCATACCTCCAGCGTAGCTGCCTGGATGACCATGGCTCTAGATGTGTTTTCACCCGCGAGGATCGCGTCCACTACGACGAAATCGCGGATTCCCTGGTGGTGGAGAGACAAGGCAGCCGCCATCCCGACAGGTCCAGCACCGACTATGAGAACGGTGGTTCGTTCAGGAAGACTCAGAGCTTGGGACATGGCTGAACAGAAGAAGAAGAATGAGACAACACATTCTGCTCGTTCTCTTTATATAGTGAGTCGGACTGCGCTTTCTGCCGATGACCCGTCGAGTGACGGTCTAGCGTTCAACCTACGGGCTCAACTACTTGAAAGAGCTTGAATTCTGAATGGGAGAAACGAAGATTCCATGTCACTGTCACATCGAGATACGTGACGATCGTGATGGATTGGTCAATCCGCATGAGGTACTCATTTTCCCATCTGCGAGTCGGTCTAGCTTCCGTGCGGCTTGGCTTCCGAATCACTGTAAATGTGGTGGTTTGGTGGTTCAGATTCACTCAGCGTTCTACGAAGTTGTTCATGCCTCCTAACATAGCTCAAGCGTGAACTAAATCGGGTTCTAATTTCTCCATTTTTCCGTCAGGCGAAGTACACGCTAAATCGGAAGAGGATCGGAAGAGACCTGATGCATGGAACCTAGGTTTATTTGCAGTACAATACATGTCTCATAGACAGTTTCAACTATTTCTACTTGAGTATAACGAATAGTACTTTCAATACAGCTGTATGTGAGGAATTGCAATGAAACAAAGAACAGAGAAGAAAAAAGTGGGATGTTACGTAGTAAATTAAGTTACTTATTTTTCGTGAATGGGTCGTAGCAAGAAGAGCTGGTGCGTATAATATAATATACCAAGAAAGAAAGGACAGTGAGGCCAGCTTATGGCGCAGAATCCATCTTGTCATTCGGCGGGGACGGCGTGTGCTTCGGCGGCGTGCGGAGGTGAACGATTTCAACCTTCGAGCGAGGTGGCGGGGAAGCAGAGTGGTTGGAGTCCACCTGCATCTTGTCGTCGCGTTCGCGTTCACGTTCGCGCTCTCTTTCCCGCTCTCGTTCTCGTTCACGCTCCCGATCCCGCTCTCGTTCTCGATCACGATCACGATCTCGCTCACGTTCTCTATCACGCTGCTCACGTTCCCTCTCCCGTTCGCGATCACGCTCAGGACCAGGAGACGCCGTCGTCGACGTCGGCGAAAGCGTTGCAATCGGAGGGAGTGCGATCGGAGCAATGATATGCGACGAGGACGGAGCTGAAGACAACGCAGCCGCTCCAATGGGTCGCGGGTGAGGCGGGAATACAGCAGGAAGCGGCGGGCTCGCGGGATACGGCTCACGAGTCTCGGGTGAATGCGATGGTTGGGTACGGAAGGGAATTGGCGAGGGACGGGTCGAAGGAATGGGTGTTCGACGGCCAACAGACGACTCTCGACGATGGAGGACATCTATACGTGTTCGCTTGTTGTCCGACATGTCCTCGGTGGGGCTGAGCGGCCGCTTGAGTGAATTGGGCGGAGAACCGCGGCTGCGAGTAGAAGATACCGAGTCGCGGTGCGAAGGATGAGGCCGCTCCCGTTCACGATCGCTGTGTCGGCTTCCCGAAGAGACAGTCGGCGACTGGGAGGAAGGACCATCAACAGGCCGCGCAGGCATCTCTCGATACGACGCAAGCCCCATCAAGGCATCCGCGACACCCGGCTCATCATAATCATCATCCACCACCCGCGAAGGCATCCTGGGCGCCGCACTGGTCGGCGAAGGCTGAACCGACCTCCCAGACGACCCCGAGCCATTTGAGCTGACCGGCCCAGGCGAACTGGGGCCCTTGGGATACCCAGGTGTTATCTTGTAGCTCGTATTCGACTGGCCAGGCGACGGCCCCGCAAACGACTTGGGAGTATCCGCACCCCCATCCTCCTTCCGCCTGCTACTCCGCTTCTTCCTCTCCTTCTTCGGCGGCTCCTGCATACCACCCTCACTATTCGTATCCTTCGCCCCCCTCCGCCGCTTCGACTCCGGCCCACCAACACTCCCTGACGGACTCTCCGATCTCGCAGCCGAAGACGCAATCATATGCGGCGGCTGCTGAAGCGGTGGACGCACATTCCTCAACCCCTCAGGCGACCCAGCATGCGAACCGGCGTGAGACCCAGCGTACCCGGGACCTCTCGACTCGGACCTCCCGCGCTCATACGAATGATCCCTTTCCCGGGCGTCTCTGTCATATCTCGGGTCGTATCTCCTCGAATGCTCCACATGCGTCGCTGGCGGCGATGGCCGTGCGTGCGGTGCCTGCACAATCGCCGGCAACGCAGTCGGCGGCTTGGCATCCCAATACCGCGACGACGGAAGCGCATGCGAAGGGTGCGCAGATCGGGGAGAGGCGTCGGGAGGACTGCGTCCGCGGTGGGGACCGGGGGAACGCTCGCGGGCGGGGTAGAAGGGTTGTTGTGGTTGCTGCTGCTGTTGAGACGGCGCCGCCCCATGCCCAGGATAGTCAGCCGAATTGGAGTGACGAGGACGACGTGACTCGTGCTGCGGCTCACGCGAAGGCCAGTCACGGCTACCACCATGCTCAGAAGGTGGCGGCCCACGACGATCCCACGGCGCCTCAAGACCTTCTCCCGCGCGAATCTGCTCATGCGCAGGAAAGGTTCTTGGCGACCGCTGCGGCTGCCCGGGTCCAGCAGGTTGCCCTCTTGACGAACCGGACGAGGAAGGATACTGAAATGGTGGGGGTGGGGGCGAGCGACGAATAGCATGAGTGGGCGGTGACATCGATGCCGACGCGGGACGATGACGGGTGAAGAACGACTCCTGGTGGTGCAGATGGCCATTACCATTCCTTGCTTCTTCAGGCGGCTGGGGGACGGGATGGTGAAGAAGCAAACTCTGGTGGCCGATAGGTCCGCGAGGTCCACTGGCGGGCTCGCGAGACATGCCAGGAGCATAGTCGCGACCACGGGTCGGCGGGCGATCGACTTCCATCGGCGCTAGCGGGGTATGGGACTGCGGATGCCTCGCCTCATCGAGGATGACTGGCGGTGGGGGACCTCCACGGAACGGTCCCGGCGGAGAAGCGCGCCCAGCACCTACTTGCGACGGAGGGGGAAGCGAAATCTCTGTCGGGCCTCTGGAGTCCGTGCGGAATACAGGGCGTTGCGCCGTCGACTGGAGTAGAAGAGGCGGACCCGTCAATCCTGGCGGAGGAACAACGGCACTTGCATAAGCCGTGGGATGCACGTCTTGCGGGCCCGGAGCCGCAGGAACCACTCCCCCCGTCGTCTGCGCAGTCTTGAGGAGTGTAAGGCGCTGCGAGATGACGGGATTATTAGGATCAAGCTCGCTTGCACGTGCATAGGCGTCGATAGCGTCCGAGATTTGGTTGTTACAGCTCTCGTATAGGCTGCCGAGGTCGAACCATACCTCCGAGATGTAAGGATTGATGCGGATCGCACGAGAGTATGCGTCAAGCGCGTCCCGGTATTGGTTGATCTGGAAGTATAAGACGCCGATAGAACACCAGAAGGTCGGGTTCCGGCCATCGCGATAGACAGCTTGCTGGTAGGCTTCATATGCCTTGTTGTATTTCTGGCCAGCCATGTAAGCTCGTCCAAGAAGGTACCAACTTTGGGCATCGGAAGGATCTAGGTGGAAGAAGCGAAGTTGAGATTATGTGTACGCCTAAAAGATGAACAGATGCTCACCAGCTTCCAAACTCTTGGTGAGGTACTGGATTGCGAGGTCTTGATTCTGGAAATTCGAGCCATCTTGATGGTATAGCCAGCCAAGCTGTTGAAGCACTTTGGCATGACTCGGATTGTCATTTACGACGCGCTCGTAGGCGTCTTTAGCACTGACGTGCTGTTCCGGCGGAGAACATCAGAAAAAAAAAGTAAAGATAGAAATAGTAGTCATGACATACGTCTTTCTGCTGTTCATACACATGCCCGATTTGGAACCAGATGTCGGCGTGTGCCAGAGGACTCGGGGGATTGCGGAGAATGCGGTCGAAGCAGCTGAGGGAATCTTCATACTTGCCCTGTTGCTTGTAAATGATTCCGAGACGAAACAGAATTTCGTTGGCCTTGTCAAAGTCTAGGTCTTCACAATTAATCCAGACCGCTGTTCAACGTCGATGACGGAAATGGACCTACCTTTGTCCATACGAAGGACAGAAGAAAAAGCCTCTTCGGCGTGGTCGAGGGAGCCATATCGGTCATAGAGAATACCGATGCCGTACCACAACTTGGGGTCTTCCTGCATGGCGGGGTAAGCGGAGGGCGGCGGTGATACGAGCATAATAAATTACTTTAGGATTGGGGAGGAGGTAGAGAGCTTGCTGGTAAGCGGAATAAGCCTTCTGCAAGTCATCTTGCATTAAGTAGCAATGACCTAGAAGACACGCGGGTAAGCAACGGGGAAATGAACAACAGCAGATGAAAGGAAGCTAACCCAAAGCGCTCCAGACTTCGCCGTTGTCTTCTTGAAGCGCAAGAACGCGTTGAAAGTACTCGACAGCCTAAAGCCACTTTAGTGCCAAAAGCGGAAGCGGCAAAATGGCCGGATAGAAGAGCGGACATGCCTTGGGATAGTTTTCTTTGATCCGAGCTATTCCTGCGACCTGTGTGAGGCCGGAGAGGGAGATGGGATTATGCCTGAGAGCATTCTCATAGGCCGACAGCGCGTGGTCGAGATCGCCCATCTGTTCAGCGACGCGACCTAGGATGAAGGTGAGACTTGAAAAATATTTGAGACATGAAATAGCACACCAATCAACAGCCATGTCTGCTCGTTTGCGGTGGTGAGTTTATGTATTGCCGAAGAGGCGGCGGGGGTGACACCGTTCGTAGTGGCGGGGCCTTGTGTGGGAGAGACGAGGGCTTGTGCATGGGGGGCGCCGTTCTGGAGGGGTGGGGGAGGAGGGCCATTGGAGAGAACATGAGGGTCGGGCAGACGACCCTCGCGGGGGTGTCTCATAGCCATAGCTTGGGCAAAGACTTTGGGTCGGAAAAGAGTCGAACACGCTTGGCAAACGGCAGTATATATACTAGGCCATAACATAATCTTTATTCCACAAATAGAAGAAAGAAGCAGGCACACGAGGTTCCGCATCGGGATCAACGCGACACAGCCACTTGCATCCAGATCCACCTCAATGGGGAAATATAATC
This sequence comes from Favolaschia claudopus, assembly GCA_037176885.1. NCBI lineage: Eukaryota > Fungi > Basidiomycota > Agaricomycetes > Agaricales > Mycenaceae > Favolaschia > Favolaschia claudopus. The sequence continues at coordinate 133,889 of JAWWNJ010000168.1, read as the reverse complement.
GTCTCAAGGTACTACACTTAATCGCCGATTTCGAGACACGGTGACACCACGGTTACACCCCCGCGGAACTCCAAATACATCCTGCGGTGCTTCTGAACACCATCGCGTTACATTCCCTAACTTACATCCATCCATTCATCTTCACCGCCCGAAGAACAGGCTGATCTTCGCACCAGATAGATAAGATATGCGATGGCTGTGCCTTGACAGATATGAGGTAATGCCAGGTCACCCGCGGCGAATCACTCTTGCATCTCCACCGATTCCGCGATGTTCAATGATGCTCGACATATGAATTCTGAAACACGGACCACGATTATCCGAAAACCGATGCGTAAGCCGCCATCAATCCGAGCGAAGCGATCCTCAAATTGCGTAAATCACATGATCCTCGGAACCTTTCTTTGATCCCCGAGTTTAAACTCCGCTCACATATAGCCCGCATTCTCAACGCTCGACCGCCACGACGTCCCCCAGCCTACGCCATGACCCGTACGTGTCCCACTACCACTTCTCGCACCTCCCAATTCGGCTCCCAGGCGGCAACCAACGAGAACAAGACCGGCTGAAAGCCCAGAAGAAAACCGCCAACCAAAAGAAACCCAAAGTTAGTCCCAACTCTCATCATTCATTTGCTCCGCTCCCTCATTCGGCCGCCTTGTTAACCCGCTAGGAATCGGCTACCACTTTACAGAAGCGAAAGGAAGCGTATGTTACTTTCGCTACCACGGACCTTTGAACCTGGATTCACGGATGCTTATACAGCGACGCGGAGATTCTACGAGCTAAGCAAAAGGCATGCGACTTTCGGCTCGTGTGGCATTTTTATTTGTTGCTACGCCACTAACCCCTTTTCTCGTTCCTTCTCACGCAGAAAAAGGAGGAAGAGAAGGCATCTTCCACAGCCACAGCCAGCGGTAAATGACCTTCCCTATCCGGGCGTCGGCAACTTCGATTACTTTCCTTTTCTATATCTGTCATCTCGTCAATCCGATTTCTGGGCATGTGCGCACCATGGGGGCCGGTGTCCGCGATGCCCCTGCAGCTCACAACAATTCCAAGACGTTTGTAATGATACCAAATACAAAGATTACCATCCTAACCTAACGCCGCACAATACATCCGAACATCCACGCAAGTTGTTTGTTGTCTGAATTGAGAATCACATCCTCTCATCATCAGGTGTCATGATCTCAGACCCACAATCGCGTCCCGACGGCTGTGCACACGTCCGATTTGAGGGGCGCCAAAACGGTGCCACGCCCCCGGATACCTCCGTTAGGCTTTCACGATGCTTCCATTGACATTGACACGGAGAAAAAACAGAGTTTGCACCCCATCAACTAAAACTCGCACGATACCTCTCACAGACGTCGATCTCCTGACGGTTGCATAAACAATTCTTGTTCTCTCACAGCAACCGTTCCCCCGTCCAACCTCCCGGACCGAGCCTCTGAATTACTGACATGTGTATCGCACCCCGCATTCGGTGCGCAGCTCACCTTGGCAGCTGCCACGGAAAACTAACGAAAAGCATCCGTCTGCAAGGAGACCCGCTGTGACCCGCACCGTTAAGTGCGAGAATCTTCCCTGTGCATGAGCTATAATGGTTTTGCGTGTGTGGTCTGGGATCTAGATACATTATAGATTAAAGTGACCTAACTTAGAGTTCGTCAATTTTATTGAATGCGGCGGCGAAATCCTGTGGATGGACGTACGTTATGCGCATAATTGAATATGATCCAATTTCACTTTATCTTCACCGCCCCGCCTCCGTCGAGTCGTCTTCGCCGCGACGGTGTTTCCATCTCCTCCTGCGCTGTCCAGGAACGCGCTGCACCGGTGCGACCCCAACTTGGTGTGGGTGCAGGTGACAGATAGCCTCCAAAGTGGTCGGGGAGATTCGCAGGGTGGTAAGCAGGGGTCATCGGGAACTGGCCGTGTTGGGCAACCGGTGGGGCCGGCGGGATCTGAGGTTGATGGCGAGAACGATAAAGCGAGAGAAGTGTGTTGATAAAAAGGGTCAGGAATGACAGCGACGTCAAGGTAAACGCCTGGAAAAACCCCGTGGGTGCAAGAAGGTTAGAAGGCCCGCGTGGGCACAAAGATGCGAATGGATACGCGAGACCGAGGAACTTGCCAATGTCTTCCAACTGATAGGCTCGACAAAACCATTTACAACCTCCGCGATCATCTCGGCACCGACCTTGGCTCGACCCACTATTGTCGGATCACGGCTCATACATGTCGCCCAAATCGCGCACTGCTGGGCCATCGCCGGTAACGGATTCTCGCAGAGGTTATTCTTGTGCTGCAGTGCACACATGGCTATATCCTGCACTATATCTGTCGCCAAGAACCAGTATCAGACGTGGCGTTCGTGTGCGAATTGCGCAGCAGCTAAACTAAAAAAAATGACGCACCCATCGAGTATTCTGATATCCGTTCCTCCACATCCCGTTGAACAGTTAAAATGAACAGCACAACGAGGTACAGAAATAGCAAGATCAGCGACAGATTGAAGAAGAACTGCAGGTAGCTGTACAACGCGGTTAGCACGCTTATACTTCGGACATCAACTCAAAAGAAGAGAAAGTCGTACCCAAGCAGAACATAAGGCACATCTGACTTGGGAGCCGGTGGCGAAGGTAGATTAAGTGTGTAATGGTTCGACGTCGACCCCGTTCGTGTCAGCCGGCTCGTGGGCTCTGTCGTCTCGTCTTCGCTGTCGGAATACGAGTCCCCACGCGATTCCGGCACCGTGGACATCGAGAGCGCGGACTTCATGCGGGATTTCAAGACACGTCGCATACCGTTGGCAGACATCTTTCTTCCCCCGCTAGCTTCAGGCGACACCGCTACCGCGCCTGGTTCGGGTTTCGGTGGACTAGCTTCTCGCATGTCGACATCGCTCAGCTCCGGTGGCTGTGGGAACGCTTTGGTGGGGGAGAAATTTGCTGGTGGCGCCCAAGGATAAGGTGCAGTGCCCATCTGCCGTGGCGGGGTTTGGAAGATGAACGGGATGTTTTGGTTTTGGCCAAAAACGGGATTGTGCAGTGGCGTCGGGGGGTTGCTTAGATCCGCATGAGAGCCTACGAACGTTGGCGTTGTAGACGTTGTACTGCCGAATACTAGACCGAAGATGATACGCACGCTTTTTGGGGGTTGTTGGGTCGTCGTCCTCTGAGGATCTCGAGGCAGCCCAGACAGGTTTGGTAGACGGACGAGAGGTAAATTCAAAGTCCATCGGAGCCTCCGTAGAGCGGTGGGAGCGGAGGCGAGGAGTCGACATTGCGTCGAGGGTACGAGGAGATGGCAGTCCGCTGAGAACGCGTTGCGGCGAACAGGAAAACGCAACGCGTTTGTCACAGCCACATGTATTGTGACAGCGTGACTCAAAACTTCCTTTTCTTCGCGGTCATGCTTCGGTTCGCAGCATCCCATCTTCAACGCCATCTCGGACATCGGGCTTTCCATCCCCTCTCTGCCTACGCTTCTCCGCAGGGCAATGGTCTAGTCCCTATAGTCATTGAACAGACGGTGCGCATGCTGTCCGCAATGTCATTTCCTCAGTACCCTAAGACGTTGCCAGGGCAGGGGTGAGCGCTCCTATGACATTTTCTCGCGTCTCCTACGAGAGCGAGTGATCATGCTATATGGTCCTGTACGACTTGTCAAGGCCTATCCTAATACCTCGCATTCAAATGATTTTCGTTAAGATCCGGGATACGGATTCAACTTTGACTGTCGCGCAATTACTTTTTCTTGAAGCGGAGGACACCTCCAAACCAATTCATCTCTATATCAACTCTCCAGGAGGAAGCGTTACTGCTGGTCTGGCGATCTATGATACGGTCGGTTTGGCGATCTGGGACTTTTTGCCATGTAACTGACTTCGTGAAATAGATGCAGGTGAGTTATTTGCTTCCGGGGCACCTGCCAATATCGAGAACCCTCGAAAGTACGTTTCATCACCGATCCACACATATTGTATCGGTCAAGCCGCAAGTATGGGGTCGCTCCTGTTAGCAGCCGGCGAGAAGGGCAAACGCCACTGCCTCCCAAACGCGAGCATCATGATACATCGTATGTGAATGAACCCCTGCACGTCTCCATATGCCCTAAACAGGGACAACATAGAGCCATCTGGTGGCGCATCCGGCCAAGCATCTGATATTGCAATACATGCAAAGGAGATTCTCCGAATACGAGAGGCGTTAACCGGCATCTATCAAAAGCATTGCGCAAAAGGCGGCGAAAGTAAAGAAGACGGTCTACGGCGATTCGGTTGGAATCCCCCGCGTTCGGGATGTCCCATTGCTTATTTTCGATGTTTCACAGGAGAAGCGTTGGAACGAGATTATTTTATGACGGGTACTGCCTCTCTCTCCCTTTCTAGGTCAAATTCAAACTGATGTTCTGTCGACGCAGCGCAAGAGGCCCTGGATTTTGGGATAGTCGATGCGATCTTAGAAAGGAGCCCCAAGACGACTGAGGCTGCTAGTTCATAGAGAAAGACATATCGTTCATGTCTCCGTCTGACGTTGCGGATGAATTTTCTTGGCGGTCGAGCTTTCCGGTGATCAAAACTTTGACGGCGTCTATCTTCCCGTTTCTCGGACCGCGTTCCTCCCACGACACACAAGCCCCTGATCGTGCCTTCACGTCCAGAATCGATTGTCCCCCCTATTCATTGTTTTGGCGCACGTCAACGATGATGCAGAGAGACGTATCAAAAATTATCGTTTGCTTTCGATCACAACCGATCCCGACGCCTGAAGAACGCAATGTCGCTCCCCGCCCTCCCCGAAGCACCCGTGGGTCCAACTAGGAATAGCTTCATGTCGGATTGCCGGAACCTGTACTAAATTTCCAAATTACTCGTGGCGTGACTGCATCGCCTCATGATTCAGTGGGCGTGTCGACAATCTTCCGCCGAATAAGTCCTCCGTCGACCTAACCGTATTGAATCTCTTTCGTTCTCCCCTCATGTTGTTCGCCTTTCTTTTCGCTTTCTGTTACTCCCTTTCTGTCTTTGCCGCCGTCTCTGGTGCACGAATTGCAAAACGAACTGTCGCTCCCCCTCAAACGCTTGTAATTCCTGTCAGTCGCGATGAGAACCAAGTTTACTCTGTAATGGTGAACATGGTGCGGAAATCTATCTAATTGACAGGATCCAACAAAGTTAATTGCTATCTAGTCATCAAATCCGTCTCCTCAGTCGTTCGCCTTTGCAATATCAACATCCACAGCGTTGGTCCATAGTTCTGTTTTAAACGCAGTCCATACCAACACACACACCGCTATAGAATCACAACTGTTGCGGGTTCCGATTGTAACTCCTGCGAAGGTGTTCCTTCGTGGGTCCTACCTTGGATGTATCATTCTTTATTTTCTCACATTGATCCCGCAGGTACAATCCCTCGATTTCTTCCAGCGTGCAACAGTCGACGAAATCTCAAAATGTTTCAACTATGAACGGAGTCGCAAGTGGTACATTGGTGCAAGAAAACTGCGGCCTTATCCAACTCAACGGATCCGCCTGGTTATACCCGAATCAAACAGGTATGTGTAGACCAAGGTGGTTTAACGGAGGTTCGGGCTCATACCCCGCAATTTCAGTGACTGTCGCCAACCAGGCGTCATCATTTTTCTCGCCCGGAGTCTCGGGTATGATAGGCATGGGCCTGGCACCATTTGAGGATTCCCCCGCTCAGAATTGGCTACTGCACAATCCGACACAGCTAGCGTTTTCATACGGGATCGCACTTGATCCGCCCTCGTCTTCAAACTCTTCGGGTTCGGGTGGCGAGCTCCATTGGTTGCAGCCCGATCAATCGTTCTATGAGGGTGAAGTTACATGGAAATCCATGCTTGCGGCCAACGTGACAAATCCATCCAACATGTCGAGTTGGTTTGTGGAGATGGACGCGTGGTCTGCAACTGGGTCCACTGGCTTCAATGTTACGCAAAGCGGAACCCAACTGCTTACGTTTCTCGATCCATTGTACGCCGATATTGTCTTCCCGCAAGGCGCGGCACGATCTATCTGTAGGTATTTTCTGCGGCCTGCACCTCTTTCCCACTAATTCCTACCTAGACGCCAATATTCCAGGTGCATCGAAACATTCCACTTCTGCTTTTGCACATGCCTGGAAGCTGCCTTGCGATTCTCGGTTCAGCGTTGCTGTCACATTCGGCTCTTTCTCGACAAGCTTGGACCAGTCAGCGCTCGTCCTGAAACAAGCTGACGGCGTGTGCGTTGGCGTCCTGCAAGAATGGATTGATCAAACGTCGACGGAATACCTTCTCGGGTCGCCTTTCATAGCCGGATTATATCTGTATGTCCACGCCGCCGCAATCCAGCCATACTCCTCGCTCACCCATCTTTTCCAGAATTTTCAGTTATGCACAGAATGGGCAGGGAACCATGGGCGTTGCTGCCCGGTCTCCGAAAAACAACAAACTCTCTCCCGCCGTCATCGCAGGCGTCGTGCTAGGCACACTTGCAGTTCTCGCACTCATTGTGATCGCTGCAGTCCTCGTCTACTTCGCCTGGCTTCGGCGTTCACGCACTTCGCACAAGCGCAAGGTCAGCAAATCAGAAATCACCCCCTTCACCGACATCTCCGATTCGAGCCCGTCGCGAAATTCGAGGCAACGCGACCATATTGGCCGACGCACCTGGTTGGCGCCGAACACCCCAGACTCACCCGATTGGGCAACTACACTGCTCAGCGACAGGAGCAGTCCCAACTCGAATACCTTCCCAGGCGGGACAACGTATAGCGAATCGCGGTCCAGTCAGCAGTACTACAACAACAGGGATGGAAATGTGAACTCGACTACTTCATTAATACAGCTTGACACCCCGCCACCATACGTGAACACAACTACGCCTCCACCCGTCCCCCTTCTCCCTTTACGCAAAACACGACGATTACTATAGACGATAATACTATCTGCTATCCGGGCCTATCCGCCTTTATCATTATTTTTGCGACGCCGCATTTATGTATTTTCACTTGGAGACTGTATTACCATACCCTGATGGACTGCTTTTTGGAGATCTTCGTTCCGTAGGTAGATAGTGAAACCAATTCAAGATGTTTCGAGGTATCCCGAACCGCTCGCCATACTCGTTCATCATAATGTAAACGCCTCCAAGGATTATAGTATATGTCAAGCACCAAAAAATCGAAATATGTACACCACTCCATGGATTATAGCATTACATTAACAGAACCAAGACACAGCAACTACCGTCCGTTGTATCTACTCTCATCAATCCACCCAGATTGCTGCTGGCCAGGATAACCCGGGTTCGATGGACCTCGCTGATGCTGCGGTCGCGAATCATATTGAACGGGAGGAGGAGGGCTAAAGAGAGATCCATTTCTCGTTAGCACCTGATCTGCCCGCTATAGAATGTCACCTACACAATCCCCATAGGCCCCGAGGTAACGGGCATGGGCTGCTCGTAGCTCCCGAGACGTTGGTGGCGCATATCCGGTCCCGGGGCTGGCACCGCAATCGGAGCAGGGTATCCGCCATAATCAGGACGGCCCCGACAGCATCGCAGCATCGCTAAAATGAAAATGAAAACGGCATTAGCCACGGCACACGAATAGGTTCAAGAACAGGGTATGAAGGTACCTACCTCGAACAAGAAGCCAGAGTATTAACAGCGCTACTAGACCGGCGACGATTGCCACGGGAATAGCGATCTGGAGGTTCTGAGTGAACCAAGCCTAAATTGGGAATCACAAAGTAGAGCAGAGTATGAGCGAACAGGACAAGAACGACAGCAAGCTGTTAATGAACGAAAGTATGATGTACCTTTGCAGTGCTAAACAGCCCATTCGACTGACACCTTCCAGAGGCACACACACCACCGTAGCCTGCTGTACGTCAGCAAGGGACATGAATAATATAGCCCAAGATACTCACCACACGGCGACCCATCGACTAACAGCGCAGTCAGAAGGATACACTGATTTGCTTTCGTCGGATCTTGGCAAGAGACTTGACATGTGTTGCCTGGATTCGGACAAGGCTTCGAAAGGTTCATGGACGATCCGAGTTGCTGGCATTGTACTGGGTAACAAAATTCACTCAGCGGCCATCGTTAACGAGTAGAAGCACATACGAGCAACAGATGTACACATTCCACTCGCACACGCAAGCCCATTACCACCACAGCTCTGCCCTGGAATGAACAACAATGAGAGCTGCGCACACGTCTGTACTTTAGATAACGCACCATTGGGTGCCATTTCATCAGTAGGACACGTCGACGAATTACCCGTACATTTCTCGGGTATATCGCACTTCGCATCCTTCGCCGGCCTACACACCTGCGTCGACGGCGCAAACCCACATTGCTGCGTACAACACGGGCTGCTCTCCGGATCACACAATGCTCCCGGTTTGAACTTGCACGTCTTGGAATCGCAACAGGGCGAATCGACATCCTCGCCAGGATCGCACTCCTCGCCTTGCTCAACAATCCCGTTGCCGCACATCTGCAAAGAGAACGTATCGACGTTGTTGCTTGGATCTTGCAGACATGTTGTGTTGGTCCGGGAGACACCGGTCATGAGCGAACCTGGAGGGGTAGATGATGAGATACAGAAACGTTGTACAGAAGGAGTCGGCGAACAGATATTGCCAAGACTACACGGCGAGAAGAATTTCTCTCCCTTCTGTGCTACGGGGCTCATAATAAACTTGGCATTCGCATTGCACGAACTGGCTGTTAATGGACAACAAGAAGTCGTCGAGTTGCAGCCGTCAGCACACTACAAGCCAGTCAGTTTTACATACGCGAACACGAATCCACAGAATAAATCGCTCACGTCGTGCTAAACAAGAAACAAAATCAATTTACGTCGAACATAAACCCGATGAGAGAAGCAACATACAATCGCACCAAAATTATGTCCAATCTCGTGGGCAACGACTTGCCATTCCGTTAACCCTGCAGTAGAAACAGCCGTGCCCGATACAACAGAAGGCGCGCTGCCTGACGCAGATTGTTGGCATCTGCGAAGAAATAACTCGATCAGAAAACAATACACAGATGAGACGAAAAGTGGAATCGACGACATACAATGTTGCGAGCCACGCGATGCCGACTTCCGAACCAGTGGGGCAGCCGCTCATGAGATGCCACAAGCCGACGCCATCGGATCCTTTCGCTCCGCGCCATTGAGAGAACAAAGACAACCGGTCGTTGAGAACCACATTGCTGCAGTCGACGTTCCAGGGCATCGAGGTGTTGACAGGGTTAGGGCATCTAAATCCATATTCATTTCAGCATCACTAGAATGTGCCACAGAAACAAGGTCGCCGTACACATCGCTCTGAATTTGTAGCTCCACTATACCGAGGCTGACATTGAAGGTGGATTTGTATAGTGAACTAGCCGAGTTCCAGGTTGTCAGAATCTGGCTTGTGGCATTCGAGTGGGAGCCGTATTTCTGGACATAAACGCAGTCGGCGGCAACACCCATATAGAGCTTCAAGGTTCGTTGATGACCATCTCAGATGCCGAAAGAGAAGATCGGAACTTACCACTTTCTGAGTGGTCGGGCATCCAGTGTTATCCCCAATATTGTTCACGAAACTGGGAGATACAAAAATAATCAGGATCATGGAAGCATGACGGGAAAGATGCAACGTACTTGCTGCCCATTTGAGTACCAACAACATCGCCGTCTCGCTTGGAATAGTTGCCGAACATGTTCAGGGGATTTTCCAGCCACGGACTAGTCGCCGGTTTCTGTAGAATGGGATTTTGTGAGGGATCCGTGTTGAACGTCATACGATCATGACCGCAGGTTTGGGGCGAAGGTGGCGGAATCGCTAGTTCCTGGCCCGTTAACGCTAAGTGCTCTTCCTCGGGGGACATCATATCGTCTTCGCGCCAGATGACCAACTCAGAATCCATTATATCCACCGCCTCCGAAACGTCTGCGTCCAATGGGCGCCTATGTCGCTCATAATTTTCCTTGGTCGTGACATGGTAGACGACACCCTTGGCAGTGAAAGCGCCCTCAAAAACAGGCGCGAGGTGCTGGTCAATGTCGCCTTGATGGTGAACCATGATCCTTGCCCAACCGAGTTCTGCAGGATGAGGAGTCGGGAAAACACCAGCAGCATCTTCACGCATACGCGTTAGGGAATGGTCCGCGTCGATAACCTCTCCCCAATATGCTTTGACCGTCTCACGGAGCAGTGGCTTTGTGCTTGCGATATAGGTCGTCCCATCAGGTCTGGTAGCGTAGTAATTTATCCGGGCTGCGGGGTGAATAAGGTGGTCGTTGGGACGCAGATGCAGGTGGAAAATCTCGTCAAAGGCTGCAATCTTGAGGCGGAACGTATCGTCGTATCGGAGGGTCGTTGAACGGGGAAGGAATGGCTCCCGTTTGCTCAATGGCGACGGAACTGCAGACGAAGAGGAGTGTCGACGAGGTAGAATCTCGAGGGCGAGAGTCGACGGATTGGCAAGGCGTTTCAGCGGAGGCGGAGACACACTATGAGCTACTTCCCGCGAACCTCGTCAAGATCGGCAATTTTTGGAAGGTTAGTGCGTTGCTCACCGGCCACTGGGTCTATCCATTGGAGTAGAAAAGTAACGACCAGCGCCAAAAAGCTGAGGTGGAAATGCATAAAAGAGAGAAAGCCGCCTGTGAGCAACTTGGCATCAGAATAATTGATTTATGGGCACAAGACTCCCAAGAGCCCAAGACTGTGACAGACCTGCGGAATGGAGAGAAAACCGCAGCGGGGAACGAAGAGGACGACGAGGGAGGAGTAAAGAAGAGGAACCTATGCAAAGCCGATGAGCCTCAGTATTTTGATGCGTCGGATTTCGTAGTCATGAAGCACAACCAAGCCATCACTGCCCCCTGCTTTGGCTCTAGCCTCTAAGTACGTCGCGCGACGCACTCGACGTCAATCTCAGCAGCAATCTGGACTAGTCTCCGCCGCGATAGTCAACTTGCGCCGAACCCAACCCTTTTCATGATCAAGAGCTAGAACTCGGGTTGCCCGAACAAGTTCGATTATCATATTTTCTTATCCTCTAGTGTATCCTGGATATCAGACTTTTCGATAGTCTTTCACCATCACTCTGGTCTGGCTTGGATTGCTTTGTGTTGTCTGAATCTCCACCAATTGGAATCTCAAGAGACGAAAGAATTCGCTGTTCTATTCCAATAACCAACCACAGCTCGTACGGATGCCTCAGGGAGCTGTCAACTAGTTACTTTGAATCCCTCCCTGTCTCGCGATGACTGCCTTTGCTCCGCTGGTCCGGCAATGCAAGCACTAATTTTAACCGTATAATATTCCATCCTGCAATCTCAGTCACCTTTATCCCTGGCCCATCCTCTCTACCTTCAACATGATCCGCGTTTCCGAGTCACTAACATCGAAGAAAGCGTCCAGATAGTATCAGGCTCCGTCTAACTCTCGCTGTGGATGAACCAACTACACTCGGCGTTCTTGTCTGGTTCCTAGAGGCACCGCAGCAGTGGTACCATGATCATATCTTCGAAAGACACTTGAACGACACAATTAATCTTCAACTTATCGTTCTATAACATCTCGTGCTTTCGATGCTCTTGTCTGGCTCACCTCCAGTCAAGAACCTGGCCAAATATACGCAACATATTTTCGGACAGCTTTCCGCCCCTCGACGGTTGTTGGCCAAAAAAAACACCCATGCGGCTGCGACCTCTTGACCATCTCCTTGTTCCTCCTACTCCCAGGCATAGCGTTCACCTAACCACTCCCGAGAGAGACAGCCTCGCACAAAAATCAAGATACACCATCCTGGACCTGCCTCCATCACAAGGCTTCTTGGCGTTCTGGTTACCACTACTCCAGCTTTTATTTTCGTCTCGAGCACAAGGCGGTTCGCTCGAAGTGCTGCTGCCGCGATAGATGAGTGTTCGTGGCGTCGCGATTCAAGGAACAGCCGAAGACTTCAGGGTGCCCTTAGGTGCGCAGCCAGTTAATCGCTTGAACTTGTCGTTTGTCGTCGCGACCATTGTTTTTTGATAGACGCTTGTTGAGCAACAAAAAATATAGCGGTATACGTACGCCGCAGCGTCTCGTCGCGTCGTAAACCGTTGTAACGCTCGGTATCCCGCACCGAAAACTCTGAGTCTCTGGATATACTATTCCGTTGTTCCTGTAGATGGCACCGTAATTACGAGTTGAATCACCGCAACCTGCAACGGGCCAGTCCGATTTTGTTCCGTCCTCACCTCTCCGCCCACGGATCGGAACACATACTTTCGTCAACTCTCGTCAACCACGGCAAAAACAGCCCGCACCCGCAGCTTCGTGCCGATTCCCGAACCGTACCTCCGTTCTCCCAAACGCGGCGGCAACGAACAAATCTCTGGGCAATTTTTGTCTCTCGCTTCGTCTCAAGACTTCCTATCACGACCGCTCCACAATCGTGATTTCGTCGTCGAACAAGTTCGGGACGACGCCCAAAAATCACGGCCGTTACCACCCAACGACCTCTCCGATCTTTCTCTGCCAGTACCCCGGATCTTCATTGAATCATTCGTTGTTGCGATCTCATTCCCCCGCTACAGGCTAGCACTTCGGCCGAACAACTTGACCAAGATGGATGTCCGAGAGAGAGAGAAAAGAAAATTGAATTCATCCTCTACGACCCCCGTCTTACGTCTTGCCAGGAAGTTCAGCTCCCTGTTATAATGTACACAGTCACGACAGCATGAGTAGAAAAACAATATGAAGATGCAATGCGATGCGATGTGAGTTCGGGAAAACGAGGCAGTAGGGGAGGAGGGTATGGCAAGGTGTGAGGCGAGGGGCATCAACTGGTATTAATACTTGATACTAAGCTGAGGAAAAAAGAAACGCAATGCAAGTATGATTTCTAAGAGCGGACCATCATATCATAGCTTATCGTTGCGGTCAGGAATGAGTCCTCGCTCATAGTTGACGTGCCTAGAAAGACGAAAAACAGGTCAGCGACATGTGAGACCGTGAAGACGCAAGAAAACGCACCCGTTTGCCCTTGCCACCCTTACCAGCCTTACCCTTACCCTTGCCAGCGTTGGCGGCGGCAGGGGCGGGAGCAGCGGGAGCGGGAGCGGCAGTGGCGGGTTGAGCAGCCTGTTGACCAGCGGCGGCAGCCTGGCCGTTGTTCGCGGCCTTGCCTTTGCCTGCTGCTGCCTGACCCTTGCCTTTGCCTTTGCCAGCGTTGGCGGCACCTCCGGCAGCAGCACCTCCAGCAGCGGCACCTCCAGCTGCAGCGCCTCCGGCAGCACCTCCAGCAGCAGCACCACCGGCGGTAGCAGTGAACTATATTCGAAGTTAAAATGAGCGACGGATTCCTTGAAGAAAGCAAGAAATAAAGACTGACGTAGACGCAGTCATCGAGCGAACCGTGTTGAGCGACGGGGACGATAGCAGGCTGGTGAGTAGCCGACGAAACGATCGTGCACATGCGGTAGACACCAGCGGGGGCACCACCAGTGACGGTAGCCTTGACGTTACCCTGGCCGTCCTGAGCGTCGTTGATACCCTTGAAGAAAAAGAATTTCTTCGGGTCGGTGAGCGCGACAGAGGTCAACGAGTCGATGGGCTCCATGACGATGTGGGTGTGTCCGATGATCTGACCCTGGCCGTTCAGCTTCTGGGGGTTGGCGAAGTAAGTCTTCTGCGCGTTGGTGAACGTGCCGAGCTGAATGTTCTTGGTGGCAAGGATGATGTCGAAGTCCTGGTTAGCGGGGATAGTGTCGAGGTTCTTGGGGAACTCTGTGGAAGTAACATATCGACAAGTCGTCTTTTGAGAAGGGAAAGCGAAGAACGTACGGAACTTGGACGAGGGCATGCGATCGACGGAGGGGATGTTACCAATGGGAATCGGGTTGCAGGAGCCAGTCGTGACTTGGAGACCGTTCGTGAGGGGGACCTTGGGGAGCCCAAGAGCACAGAGGTTGGCAAAGTTGTTCGGGGAAAGATCAGCCGCACTCTGGCCGGCGACAGGGGGGTTTTGGCCTTGAGTGATCTGTCAATACGCCGCACTCCTCTGCAACTCAAAGAACAAATACCGTTGTCAGTGTTCTGGATGACCGACTTGTCGACGGTCGTGGAGGCCTGCAAAGCCTGGGGGTTGCTGGCAGTCGCAGCAGCAGGAGGGGGAGGGGCCGCAGCGGCGCCCTTGCCGGCCTGACCGTTGTTGGCCGCAGCGCCCTTGTTACCCTGGGCAGCTTTAGCCGCAGCAGCCTGAGCGGCCTGACCCTGAGCAGCCTTGGCTTGAGCAGCTTTGGCAGCATTAGCCTGAGCGGCCTTGGCTTGAGCAGCCTTCTGAGCTGCAGCAGCGTTCTTCTGCTGTTGACCCTGACGAGAGATGAAGCACAAAGAAATACCGGGGAAAAAAGCAACAAATACCCTGTTCTGACGAGCAATCAAACCATCCTCCGAGGGTACAGCGAGACCCGCAACGTTGACGATGAAAGGGAGAACCACAAGAAGCGCGGAGAAAGAGGATGCGAACTTCATATTGAATGTAAAACGTGGATTTCACGGAAATCTATGAAGAAGGAATGTGGTCGGATTGGCCGTGTAAAGCGCCGTATAGAGCTGACTCGGAGGGGATTAGAGACGAATAAACGAGAAGCGAGGGGGACACACAGGAAACCTAGCAGCACGGCTGCGAAAAAAAGAACAAAGACGAGGGGTGGGAGGTGAGCAGAACTAAAGTCACCTTTGGACAGGTGAGCCCTTTTATCGTTGATCAGAACAGTTGTCACAGTAACCCCGTGCTGTCAGCCAGCCAATCACAACGCCAAGTGGCCGTCCAATCATCGTCATCTACAGGCGGCACCTTTCTTCCGTTGTACAAACCAATTTATTTATTCTTGCCCCCTTTGGCCTTCTCAACAGCACACATAAACGATGCAAGCGTATCTACCTCTTCCCGTCCGTTGATCGACGCAAGTTCTCGAAAATGCCGCTCTGCGATCCCTGCCAACACCCCATGCAACTCCTCCAAATCAGCAAGTACCGGCGGTCGTGTTGGTTCCTCCTCAACAAGCCGTGTACTCCGTCTCCGGTTGCTAATTTCCTTTGATTCTCGACGCGGACGGTTCGCCGGTGTTGTCGTCGGAGGACTCGGCGCTCTTGACTCTTGTCGCGTTGTCGCGTGTTCAAGTGCATAGGGCGGAGGCGGGTCGTCTGCCTGGAGTGGTGACGGATACACAGGAGGAACAAGGTCGAACTGCGTTAGGTAGCGGTAAAGCACTGTGTCCTCAGTTAGTCTCCTGTATTCACCCAAAAACATATCGAATCATACCCGGAGTGGGCATCTTAATGAAGTCGACCTATACACAGCAATGAGAGGGCTTCTACACTACAGAGACGTGAACCACTCACCAAAGACACCCTCCCCTCGCTATCCGCCTCCCGAGTTCGCGCAGCAGGAATAACAGCTAACGCTGCATCGACGCGTTTCCTCTTCATACGCGGCTCCCCATCCACCTTATCCACAGCATGCCTCTTCGCCCCTGCATTAGCCGAAGGCGGCCCGAAGTACGCCGCGTCGTCGTTAACCTTCTTACGTGCCTGCGGACGCGACCGCGAACCCGTCGTCGTCGATGCTGACATTGAGAGCGAGAGAGGGATTTACTTCCCAATTAGGAAGGTGACGCAGCCTTCCCCATTGGGGCTTGGATTAGACGGCGTGCCGTTGCCCGGGGCGAGGTATCTTTTGTTGACCCCCTCGCCTCGCGTCTTCCCCTCGCTTGCGGCCGCTTCTATACTTCGATCAAATACCGATTCTTTTCCGGGGAGGCCTGGCAAAAATCCCGCTATCGAAACGAAACGCAGCAAGCAACGAGCAACGAGCAAACGACTGGGAGAGGAAATTTTGTTTTACGAGACCGAAACGTCCCAATATCCAGCCATCTATCCATCTCTGACAGGAACACAAGTCTGTGCATATGTTCTGAAGCTCAACCCCACGTTTGTGTCGGGAAGATGTTGGTCAAAACAACAAATCAGCCCTAATCAGCCACTAAACTGCCCAAGTTCCCGCCAAACTGACAGCGCCAGCCCCGCCTCCACCGCCCCCCAGACTGAGACGATTCATAAACATCTATCTGTTCGTCCCTGGTGGCTGTTGAGACGTCGCGGGTCGGTCTCAACTAGACTGTAGACGCTGTTTCAACTTTCGCGCATTAGATTCTTGTCCAACCACGTATGTACACACTGACTTACTAATTCCTCCCACACACACGTCTACATTCCGTGAACATAGGCCGCCAAGACCGTCGCATGCCAAAGAATTTTTGGGTGAGTAGCCGGCGCCGGCCATCCCCAGCCATCCCCCTTGGTTGCGAATAATTTTAGAATACGTTCGTCACAAAGCTCGAGGGAAAATTTACCTGGTGCTGCTTGGAGCTGGCGCTGCCGGTCTTCAATAAAATCGCTGCACTGAAACCAGTCAATTTTTGAGTGAGACCGCGTCAAACCTTGAGAGACACGTTTTGAACGCCAACTTGCCAGTACACACACAAAAAGAAAAAAAAAGTCGACGCCGCGGCGCTCCTAAAAATACCGGTATCCAGAAGGTCCTCGACATGTTGAATTCCGAGAAAATTATTTCCCTATATTTTGATTCACCGAGACTGTCCACTGGCAGACCAACGTTGTATTGTTTGCGAGGTATGCAAAAGATTCAGGAACCAGAACCAGAATCAAAAATGACGATGATCCACGTTGGTTTTGGCATTTTAGTCGAGCGATCCGGGTAACTCAAGGGAAGGAAGAAAATTTGCGTAGATCTCAGGGTGGACGGAATCCAGCTGAGCTCGTTGCAGACATGTAAGCAGTAAAGGGCGGGATCAGGAGACCGCCGCATCAAAAAGAAATTGTTGAACAATTCGAGAGTCTAGACCCGTCGCCGAGAAGACCCAGCAACACGACGAGGATATCGACCCCGTAGATGACTCATGAGCCGTCGACGCGAGATTGACGCGAGATGAAGATAGTTCATGGTGAGGTTAGCGTTGGGAGGTTGGAGAGGGCTTCATTTCCCGCTTGACGACGCGCGCCGATTAACTGGAGTCGAAGAGCTGCGCCTCATTGTGCGGTTACTTGCGATCGCTTGTAAGTACGAGCAACGAGATTGGTGCCAGGAGATACTGTAGTAATAGTATTTCGCGAAATCGGTCCGCGGGTAACAGCAGCAGCACTTTGCATGTAAGCAACGAAAGACACGAGCGACGTCCAACATGAGGTTTTCGCGTTTTCGAAGTAACCAAGTTGAAAGGACGTGTGTATTGGGTATCGGGGACGCTTCTGGAGACTTGAGGTGGGTCCGATTCAGAAGAGCACTAGCAGCAGCGAAGTGGACAATGGCTGACTTCGTTTGTGGATGCAGCGCTAGCACTAGTGGAATGAAGACGTCTTGGACAGAGAAACAATTGAAGTCTGGCAGCGTTTCAGTTCCAGGAGAGCACTAAGACTCTGTCCAAGGCAGCAGCCTGTGTCTGAGACCTCTAGCAGGCTAGTAGCAAGACTGCAAGTTGACAGTGACTGAGTGAGACGTCAATGTTCAACTTCCAACGGCTTTTCGGCTCCGCTTTTGGCGTCGGACATATCGGCCCCACCATCGATGGAACGCGCCACTTTCGGCCGTGACAAAGCGCTATCCACATAGTGATGTCAAGGTTCGGTCCAGGAATCGGTTCGAACCTGAACCGAACCGGACCGAACGCTGCGTTCAGGTTCAGGGTTCAGAATTTCCCTGAACCGAACGCAAAAATGAGGTTCAGGGTTCGGGCGATGAGGCCTGCGTTCAGAACGCGTTCGAACGCTGAACGCGAAAGCCCATCAATATTTCATCAAATGTCAATTTGACCCGAGATTCTGACCTCACAACGTTGATCCGAGATGTACATACCTTGCGACGGAGCTGTTGGCGACTGTTGGCAATCAGTTCCATCTTCGACGGCTGTTGTGGGTCAAATGCAACTCCATTGATGGCGCATCAGCGAGGTCTAAGTATTCGGCCGATGTTTCCCTCGCACATATTTGAGCTGTTTGGTGGCACGAAAGGGCAGGCAGTGGAGAACTAAGCTTCAGGACACACCACGAGTGAGAGGGAAGCTCAAAATATCTTTCTCGGGCACAGTTTTTTGACCCCGGAAGTTGCCGATCCGGGAAAGGTTCGAACGCGTTCGAACGCCGAACCGAACCTGAACGCGCGTTCAGGTTCAGAGTTCGGTGATTCACTGAACCGAACGCAACGTTCAGGTTCGGGGTTCACAGAAAAGAGCCCCGAACCTGAACTGAACCGAACCTTGACATCACTATATCCACATCCCAACCCGCCAGCGGGTTTGTGTAAACCACGTCCCTGTTAAACTGCGACTCTGTCCTCCTGATCTATACCAGACACCTCTTGCTTTCTACCAACAAGCACCATTTTGCTGTCAAGTGGGGCTAAATTTTGGAATCGCCAACAAAACCTCGATATCTTCTGTAATCCCATTTACATCGCATTAAATGTCGACCTTTGGAACCGCCTTCCGCGTCACCACCTTCGGCGAGAGTCACTGCGCGTCTATCGGCGCTATAATCGATGGATGTCCTCCTGTATGCAAGCAAAACTCGTTCTCGAAAACTTGATCTCAGAAATTTTGACTCAAATAGGGGCTCCAATTGTCGCCAGCCGATATCCAGGTTCAGTTGAACCGCAGAAGACCCGGGCAGAGCGATCTGACGACTCCGGTGCGTCCGATTTTCAAATCTTCCACTCCGAACTAATTCGTAAACGAATCTCTGTTCTCTTCCTTTTAATTCGTTCAGCGAAATGAGAAAGACGCAGTTCTGTTACAATCCGGGCTGGAGCACGGTGTGACGCTGGGCACGCCTATCGGGCTCCTTATCCGCAATGAGGATCAGCGGCCGCACGACTACTCCGAGACAGATTTGTACCCCCGCCCCAGTCACGCTGACTTCACCTATCTCGAGAAATACGGCGTGAAAGCAAGCAGCGGTGGGGGGCGCAGCAGTGCGCGTGAGACCGCTGGTTCGTTCATCTCATTCCTGAACGCAGCAGTTGTAATTGTTGTTATTTTTTTTAGCACGCGTTGCTGCCGGCGCGATCGCAGAAAGGTATCTCAAGCTGGCCCATGGTATCGAGATCATAGCGTTCGTCTCGAGTGTGGGCAAGATTCATATTCCTGTGGCCGCCGTTTCCTCGTCCGAAGACGACGAGAACGACGATGCTGTAGAACCACTTTCGGAGGACTTCCGCAAGTTGTTAGCAGTCATATCTCGCGAGGAGGTCGACAAGCACCCCACGCGCTGCCCGCATCCCGAAACCGCAGAACGGATGAAAAAGGTGGGTTCTTCGAAAGCTTATTCGTTTCCTTCGTTCAATCGTGTAATCCGTAGCGCATCATCCGCGCCAAGGAAGCGCTCGATTCAATCGGCGGGACAGTTACCTGCGTCATCCGCAACCTTCCTTCAGGTCTAGGCGAACCCGTCTTTGACAAATTCGAAGCCAAGCTCGCGCACGCGATGCTCTCGATTCCTGCCACTAAAGGCTTCGAGATCGGTTCTGGCTTCCGCGGAGCAGAAGTCCCCGGAAGCAAGCATAACGACGCCTTCGTCCGACGGGCGGACGGCTCGCTTGGGACGGAGACGAACTGGAGTGGTGGTGTCCAAGGCGGCATTACGAATCGCGAGGACGTGTATTTCCGCGTCGGGTTCAAGCCTCCGGCCACGATTTCTCAGGCGCAGGCCACGGCGCAGTACGATGGGACACCAGGGTCGCTTGCAGCGCGAGGACGACATGATCCTTGTGTCGTTCCCCGGGCAATCCCCATCGTCGAGGCGATGGCGAGTATGGTGGTGATGGATTTACTGCTCATCCAGAAGTCGCGTCAGGCTGCCGCCAGTCTCCTTCCTCCGATAACGACGTTACCTGCAACCATGGTCATGCCGCCAAAAGTATAATAAACCTGTGTTAAATTCACTCTTTAGATCAGTTAGAGCGCTGAAAATGATACAACTTTTGTGCACGCAAAACCCGCAATAGACGTACAACACCAAGATAGACAATGAAATAAGTTAATAACTGGTATCAGGTTCGTCCAAGCAACTGCAACAGATTACCGGCTGTAACTGCCACCACCACCACTGCAACACCACAATCAGCCACGCAAAATGGAATGAGAGGAACCGGTATATGTACCTGACGATTCAGCAACCTTGCCGGCCACTTTCCAAACACCAGGTCAATCTGGTGCGACAGCAGCGCCTCTCCATCCACAGGCGAGTCCTCGTCAGAGTAGTACTCCACATCTGAGTCAGACTCCGGGTTATATCCTGGGGGCGGCGGTTCCCCCAATAAAGCCGTGCGCTCATTAGGTGCGCCAGCACTGAGCCGCCGCCGCGGAAGACGCCGTTTCCCATTACGCGCCTCCGCAGCGGAAACTAGCAGGTTAACGCGCTGCCCGAGAGGCCCCCATCCAGGCGAACATGTATCTTCTGTGAGTGGGGACCGCAGCGGCGCAGAGATGGACGAGGAAGGCGAGCTGGAGAGGGAGGAAGTCGCGGAGAGGCGCCGTTGGCGAGAGTGGTGCAGTCCAGAGGTGATGCGGACGCGCGAGCGGAATCTTACGCGGCTGTTACGGAGCGTAGCAGAGGCGGAGAGATCTTCTGTTGGCGGTTCAGACGCGTCGTGGTCTGGGTCGGCTTCGAGTTGCGTGGTCAGAACGCTGCTGCTGAGTGATTGATCGTGGTCGTGTGCGTCGGAGGCGCTCTCGACATGGATGGATATATCATCGCCAGAAGAGCTGCATGTATCTTGCTCGTCGTCGGCGGTATCATGCCTAGGGTATTCTTCAGAGGGCGGCGTCGTCTCCTTGTGCGACGGATTGAGATTATCTTTATCTTCGTCTTCTGTCGGTGAATTGGTATTATTATACTCCTGCTGAAGCTTCTCGTACTATAACTCACCGCCGTGAATCACCTCGATAACAGTGTGCCCGTTAGTCGCGTCTGTACGACGCGGTTCAACGTCCGGCATTGCAGCGTTTGCAGCCATGCGTTGAAAGAGCAGCAAATTTGTCCGTTTCAAATCGCGTAAATTACACCCCTAGCCCAGTCAAACGTTGTCAGTGGTCCTTCGTGAGGGTCTCCAACATCGAGGTTCGCAAAGCCCAGTCGACGAGAACAGCAGAAAGGCAAGAGAGGCAGTAAGCGCCGACGGGCGACCAAATAGAAAAGGTCAAAATGCCATGACGCGGGTGCAAGGTCATTTTATCAACCCGGCAATTCGCGTATCTTGCTTCCTTCCTTCCCCACTTCGATTTGTATTCAATTGTAAATACATTCGCCCGCGAAGGCTAGCCCTCCAATCGCATAATCTCGCCCAACGCCCACTGCACCCCAGCCGCGTCGAATACGCCTCCAGTCCCCTCTACCACCGTGCACCTTACCCCCATAGCCTGCAAGATCCGAGCGATATCAGTATTGTTCCAACTCAGACGATATCGAGAATAAACGCACGGTGATGTGCTTTGCATCCACCCGCACCGAGGTATCTTTCAGATACACAAGGTCCGTTATGAACGCTCTGAGAGTCAAACAAAGAAAGAAGAATTTAGAGTTGAGAATCTCTGGTTCCACAAGAAACGGCAGCATACGAAACAGGAAACGTCGTGTTGCTACCAACTCCGAAGCCGTATGCTAGTCCGTACGATTGCGTGTTGTATTGTGCGTTCAGCGTTCGTGCGATGACACTTGTCGTCCAGAATAGTAGTCAGGAATCTAATCTAGCGTGGCATGGCATGGAACAGACGCATAACGCACTTGATATAGTCAACGGCAGTGTATCCGTCAGTCTCTCTGTCATTTTTAGCGTTGACTGTGGGCGCATGGTTGTCATTAACAGCAAGCCGGAGGCGAAGGCGAGTTGAAAGCAGGAATTCATTCCCGAATAGCATAGCAGATGAGGAAAGGAGATAAATATACGCACGCAAAAGCACTTTCGCCTTTAACGAACGAGAGCGCGCTAGGGCCGCTGCGACGCCGCGCAACGCGAGGCAGGGTATTATGCTGTGGCGTCGACAGATGCGGTACTAGTCAGTCAGCCATCCGAGGCTTTCATTCATTTCGAGTAATCATTGTCGATGCACGAACCTCGTCCATAAAGATCCACACGAATATACTAACATGTCCTTCGCCCCTAGCGCGGAAATGTACTCTGGGTTCGGCGAGGGGTGGATCTCGAATCCGTAGGCGTTCATGTAGTATAGTCCTGACGCACGACAGCATGGGCGGACTATGTTAGTGGATGGAAATTGGCTAGGGCTTACGAGCTATCCGGGCGTTGAGAGGCTGGAACGCGTCTTTCGCTCCTTGCTCGAACATCAGATTATTATTTCTGCGCGCCGGGACAGTCTCGCCCATCCCATCGAGGGGAGATAATGGCTCGAGCTGTTGACGTTGCGCATCCGATGAAAGGACGGCGATTTCGGGTGGGCCATCTTGCGGTGCGGGGACGGGATGCGAGATTTCGCATTGGCCCACGAGTTTCTCGCCGTTTTCCTACATCATCCGAATATTTCATTCAAGATGAAAAACAAAAGAATAGCTATAGAGAAAGCGACTTACCAGCTCAGCAGCGATGGTCACCGTATGATTCGTCACGATCACAGGGAGGATGTTGGCTTGGCTGTTTGTTATCGAGGAAAAGAGGAATATGGAGGCCGGGAGGGACCGGAAGAAACCTTGTGCTGCGGCGAGGAAGTAGTTTCCGATACTAGCCAGAGATCGCGTTTAGATTCATGAATTGAGAGCAAAGAGTATTATACACACCTGCCGTTGACAAAAGTGAAGTTTTTATGCGCGCGTTTGAGTAGCTCACTTTCGAAGTATACGAGGAAACCTGGAACTCTCCAACTCAGCAAAAAGGAAGCAAGGAGACCACGCGGCTACCCACCTCGTATCGTTTCCTTGCGATCATTAGGAATGCCATTCCAGAGCACGCTTCGGCCCTCGATGATATCACGCCATTCGTCGCGGGCTTCGCGCTCGGTATAATGTGCGGGAAGGCGATACGCTAGAAGGGTGCGAATGGCATTGAGAGGGGAAGAGGGGGATTCGGAAGTCGGGATCAATCGGACGAGGCGAGAGCGAATGTCGCCAATCTATGCGAATGGTCAAACCGCCGCCCAGTGGTGGTACCAACGACCTACAGATGGCCCTCCCAGGACGCGGATTATTTCGGAGGACGAACCACCGTCATCAGAAACAGGCAGGACATAGCACGCGTCTGAGCCAAAAGCAGAGCAGATTGCGTTTCCGCCTGTGCCGCCAGAGATAACCACGAACGAAGGCTCTGAAGTGGTGGGACTTGGCATTACCTTCGCGCCAGGAGTCGGACGCTTCAGCGAAGGATGTGATTGAACTGGGGCACCAGAATTTTGGGTGGGGAGATCAAACACGGAGGAACCGGGGCTGCCAGCGTCGGTATTGACTTTCAGCGTCAGACCAGGATTCTGTTGAGGCTGAGGCATGGGTTGTGTTGTGCTTGAGGTATAATTTTTGCCTAGAACAGGAGCACTGGAACCCAGAGTAGAGCAAGGTAGAGTCAAGAAGACTGATTATTCGCTTATTTAAGCTGCCCGAGCACCAGAGAGTCGACGCCGGGGCGAGAAACGTGTAAGAGCGTGTTCAGACGTGTCGCGTCGTGGCTCGGGTCTGCTATCAAATTGAAGTTGATTCGCAGCCGCATTTTGAAGCGCACAGGCTTGCCTAAAGCCTTAGGGTTCTTGGCCGTATGTAGAGTCAAGTCAGCTCAAAAGTTGGAAATCTATGGCAGTCGAGATGGTGGTTCAACTCAGAAAGCGGTGAACCAATTTAGAGCGCTAAGCGCCGGCAACTTCCGAACCTTGCTTTCAACCATGACTGACGCTGAACAATCCTCAAGTCAAATACCTCCCGGCGTCATGGACGCCCTCCTGCGCCCATCCCGAACCAGACTCACATCCCGCACACTCGACTCCTTCCCCACCGGCCTCGCAGAACTCACCACATCTGAATCTGCTTCCTCAAACTCAATGCACAATAAATACGATCTCCTCTGCCCCCGCGCCGAATGCGCCAGCCTCATCCTTCGCACGGGCGTCGCCTCCCTCGTCGAGAAGCCTAGTCTCCAGGTAAGTCGCGTGTATGTTTTCACCTTCAAAGCGGCCGGTAGATCAAGCGCACATGTGCGGTAATATGTAGCTGGAACCTCCCGACCGCACACATTCGCTCCTTCCGCCTCTCCCTGATCCCCCCGCGTCGACGCATTGGTGGCTGATAACTCCGTCTCCAATGGAATTTGAGAATATTGGGTTCTCGAAGCCGCTTCCTGGGGCCAACACAGGTTGGCTCTTTTTTCTTTGTTTTCATTCGACGATGTAATGCAGATTAGACCGCCCACAAATGAAACTTTTGGTCTGTGCGGAATGTGAATTGGGTCCTCTGGGTTGGAGTGAGGTAGGCGGAACGGAATTTTGGTTGGCTTGCAACAGGGTTGGCTATCGCGCATCCACTTGATCGTAACGATCGCGCCTTGTATCTCTTCATATAGAATTCTTCACCCTTCGATACCCCTGATACTGAAGGCTTTTCAGAACTCAAATCATGGAGTGAGCCATGCATAGAGTTCAAAAGTTCGACAAATATCCTAAGGGACAGCAGGCAACACTTGTTCAAAGTTGGATACTAGTCAAGGGTCATCTTGAACCTTGCAAGCTCGTCGTTACAGAGTCAAGTATGAGTCTTCACGAACGTTAGCAATATTGTGGAAAGATGAGATGGAGACGCGCTGATTCGAAGACCAATAGCGATAGCCGCGCGTTTGAATAATTGGCGTTTTGCCATTCGACCAGCAGACATCCTTATAACAACCCCGCTATCATCTTGAGCTTTCTCCCTTTCCTTCACCTTCCCCGCCTAGCGCTTCCGCTCTCCCGTCCCTCGTCGTCGTCAGCTTGACCTCCGTCGATCTCGGGTTGGACCTTTCCATAACGAGCTCTTGAATAACCAATTGCCATGCGAGTCGGAAGCAACAAATGCATTTCCAAGGGCCTCCGCCGTCAGCGCATGACAGAACGACGCGGGCGGAGCTTGGGAACCTCGTGGGTCCAAGCTTGAATTGGCCCGATTGTGATCGATACCCATTACCAACCTCAAACTCCAACCACAACCAATCTCAAAGACCACCTCAAAGAAATCGAAAGAGTGAATCATGGCTCGAACTGACCTCGTCGCTACCAAGGCCAACGGCAATGGCGCCGTCGAGAACGGCGCTGAGAACTTGAAAAACAATTTGAAGCAGCAGAAAGGAAAGCTGAGTTCGACGCAGCTCATCGCCCTTGAAGACCAGCATGCGGCTCACAAGTGAGTATACGTTTCTTTCTGCTCTATCTCTGTCTCTACCACAAGGACAAACCCCCCGTAATCCAGCTAGCCCGTATCATGGAAGCTGCAGCAACTCACTGACTTGACCCGAACCACTTGTCGTCTCGTCTGCCCTCTTCCCCTCTTTTCAGCAATCCAAACTAATCTTATCATCTTTGTTCACGCCAGCTACCACCCTCTCCCCGTTGTCTTCGATCGTGCCCTCGGTGCAAAGTGCGTCATCCCGACGATTGCGTCACTTGTTCGCCTCCTAATAATATTCACGCAGGGTATGGGACCCAGAAGGCAATGAATATATCGACATGCTCTCCGCGTATTCGTGTGTATCATCTGCAAATGGTCGCCACCCTTCATTGAGCTTCAACTCTAGCGCGGTAAACCAAGGCCACTGCCATCCCCGCATCATCGGGGCCCTCATCGCCCAAGCACAGAAACTCACCCTCTCCTCCCGCGCGTTCCATAACAGCGTCATGGGTGTGTGGGCTGAGAAGATGACTACTTTGTTCGGCTACGATATGGTGGGTCTTTGTTCTTTTCTTGTCAAGAAGAATTCCCAATGCTGATTTTGTCGCGTTGCAGGTCTTGCCAATCAACACCGGTGCAGAAGCCGTCGAATCCGCCATCAAACTTGCTCGCAAGTGGGCGTATACTGTGAAACGCGTCCCGGAGGGCACTGCGATCGTGCTGAGCGTAGAGGGCAATTTCCATGGCAGAACAGTTGGCGTCGTGAGGTGCGTTAAATTATCTTATTCTTTTGTACCGACACTGATCGCCACGAACTGCAGCATGTCAACAGATCCAACTGCACGTACGGGTTTCGGACCTTTCCTCCCCGGCGTGGGGCCAACATTCGTCGACCCCGAAACAGGCAGCGAGAAGGTCATTCGGTTTGGTGAGCTTTCACTGTCTCTCTCGTTGATTGCTTCTAACCCGGCCCAGGCGAAATCAGCGACGTCGAACGCGCATTTGAACTTTACGCCCCCAGAATAGCCGCATTTTTGGTGGAGCCTATACAAGGCGAGGCGGGGTGCGTGTTCTTCATACTGTTCCTCGCTCATTTCAATTGTGTCTGATCGGACGCGACTCGCGCACAGAATCAATGTCCCTGCACCAGGCTACCTTCCAGCCGTCGCCGCGCTCTGCAAGAAACATAACATATTGCTGATCTGTGATGAGGTACAGACGGGCTTAGGCAGGACAGGGAGGTGCGTACTTATCTCTTTCTACGTCTGTTATCTGTTAACAACTCAACTGTGTCCAGACTCCTCGCATCCGACCACTCAAACATCCGACCAGACATGATCCTCCTGGGCAAGGCGCTGTCCGGCGGCGCGTACCCCGTTTCGGCGGTCCTGGCTGACAAGTCGGTGATGCTGTCCATTAAGCCGGGAGAGCATGGGAGTACGTATGGCGGGTGAGTTTCCTGTCTTTCCATCCGACATAGATTTAGTATTGACTGACGCATGGTCCTCAGCAACCCCCTCGGATGTGCTGTCTCCATTGCGGCTCTCCAAGTCCTCGTCGACGAGGATCTTTCCGCGCGCGCTGACCGTCTTGGGAACTTGTTCCGCACCAAGGTGAAGGAGTTGAATGTCAGTCCCATCTTTGTTTTCGAATGTTGTCGACAACATATTAATCCGGCATTCAGTCACCATATATCACCACAGTCCGTGGCCTCGGATTGCTGAACGCTATCGTTGTCGACGAGGACGCATGCAACGCCTCGCGTGCGCGTCGCGGGCTCGACGTCACTCGCAAACGCACCGCCTGGCAGTTTTGCTTGCTGTTGAAGGAGAAGGGTGTGCTGGCCAAGACGACGCATGGGAATGTGTAAGTATCGATACTTCCCTGTTGTCGTGGACCAGTTCTCGCGTGCTATGCTAATACTTGCCTGATAGCGTCCGCTTCGCCCCGCCACTCGTCATCGAAGAGGCAGATCTCTTGCGAGCCGTGAAGATCATAGGCGAGTGTCTTGTTGATCTGGAAGCGAGGGATGAGGTCCCGGAGGAAGGCGAGGAGGATGATGTTTTGGAGAATTGAGAACAGTTGCAGATGTTTCAAATACGAGGACTTGATCTACAGCCAATGGACAGGGCATCGTACCTAGCTTACAGTGCTTACTATTGATTACTATGTATCGAGTATTGAACAGAATGCAGGCGCGCGCATTGTAATACCACCATCAGTTTGTCACTTCAAGCTCAGAGATTCGAGGAGAATACTTTTTGCGCGCTCAAAATTACAAAGATGTGCAAGGGCCGTACTTGGCGTTGGCAATATGTGCGGCAAGCCCAGAGGACGACGAAGAGGCCGAGAATACTACAAGCCATGAACAAGACATATGTATAATCACGAAACGGGATAACAGACCTGAACCCCCTTGGTCTGGTGCGTACCTACACCCGGCATTGAGATAGGTCGAACAATTACTAGAAAGAATCAGCGTACCATACGCTCCCAATATCATTGGAAGAATCCGTCCCGAAATGTAATACCCCTGAAGCTTGGGCGTGTAAGAAATTGCTGTATTTCGCGGTACGAGCAGGGTCGTTGACTCGGTCCAAATAATACTGCAGGTGTCTGAGATGAGACTGGTGAGCGAATCTCCCTTCAGCATACGATAAGTCTGCGTACTTGGTGAAGATGCCCTACGGAAGCACTGAGTTGATGGGAAAATGACGCGTGCATATACTAGAAACGTTACCTTGAAAGCTTGCTGAAGGGGTCAAACTGCGTTAGAACCCCTACACGAGAAAGTTCGTTCATTGAGATACCTGATCGTTGTTGCAGGTCGCCCCTCCGCTCGCAGCATCATCGCAAGATTCTCTCAGGATGTTGTTGTCTGTTAACAGTGAGATCGCAGCATCCAAAGTGATTTCGGCCTCATCCAGGAGAGACGAGTCTTTCGTGACCGCGTAGAGAGCACCAAGACCAGATGCAATGACTCCCTATTCGAGGGTTTGTTTGAATCAGATAACGCACATATCGCAAGGCGGTTCAAACCTGATTATAGATCCACGTTGTTTGACCGTTATTCGCGCAAGTGCTGGTCACCAAGCCGTCGTTGTATAACCCCTGCGAGTTTCGCAACTGGCTGTTCTTGACTAGGAGATGGTTAATTCATAAAACCTGAAGGTCGGAACGAGGCGCACTCCAGTTCCACACCTGTCGGTCTTGTGGGATCTGCCGTTGACGAGGAAATAAAGCACTCACGTTGTTTGCGTTCGTAAGGAAGGCGGCATTATCCGGGAAATTAATGGCCCCTGTTGCTGAGACCAACAAGAAAAGTTCGTTGGTGATGGAGTTTTTGTAATCCTTCGCACTTGACCACCAAACTAGACAGAGTTATAATGATATAATCGAAGAGAGGGTCGATAATCATCTGTATACCTCCACCTCCACAGGCTGAAGTATCCCATGCACTCTGAACGATACCATAGACAGTATTTGCACTTGCCTGCATGAATTGTTCATGAGTTTAGCGCATGTAACCCAAAATCGCGACTGACGAGATAGGCAGAATCGTCGAGGCCTCTTGCACGCTTGTAGTCCGCGATTTTCCAGAGGGCGAGAATAATCCACTGCGACGTTCAAGATGAACATGAAGAATTAACACTGAAATTTATGTGTTCTCACGCCAGCATCATCGTAACTACCATTCAATAGGGTAGCCCAGAGAGAGATGCCAGTCTCTGCTTGCAGATTTGCCGTTCTTCCGAGATACGAATTGTCTCCAAGACTGGAGAAATCGTCCGTTCCCGTCGCGAGCATCTGATATGAATTTGAACAAGAGGCCGGATGTTCTGGCAAGTAAAAACCTCACCAAGTTATGGATGTTCTCAATAGCGTTGGCATCCGTCCAGTGTGCGCCTTACGATTGGTTGAATGATTTTGGTACGTTAGTGTTACAATCTCAAGACAGACCTCCATTATATTCCCCAGTGATTGAATTGAAGTAATTGGACTGGAGCCTTTTGGCAACCGACTGCCAAGGAAGGGGAATGTGTTATAAAATGTCAAGAAGTCGCTGCAAAGGCCTGGATACTTGCCGCTGCAACATCGAGACTGGATTGGCATTGCTGTCGTTTCGCCACGCCGGAAGGCGAAGCCTCTGTGAAGACAGAGACCACCAGCAAGACCAAGGCAGCGTAAAGGGAGTGGAACGCTCTCATCTGGAAGGTATACGCAGGAAACAACCTTGCCGCCGACCGAATCTGCTAGGCGCCGAAGTATCGCAGTGCACATGTTACGTTGAGACCCAAAAATAACATTCTAAAACCAACGAGCCAAATTTGAAGCGAGAGGCGGATTTTAGAGCAACAAGTGGCTTTAGAAACACAGCTTGTTCACTAAAATTATGCATGCACAAGGTCAAGCACAAGTTGGATTGAATTCAACGGTAGATCACTGCATTGCTGCATTCATTCGAACTAAACAGCGAGTTCCTCTGGGTCTTGGTCAAACTGTTCTGTAGCGACCAGCATCCTCAACGTAGGTCATAGCAAGTGTATTCATTCGCGAGGTTTGAAAACTGCATGGGAGTCAAGATGAGAGTTCAGTTCAAGTGATCGGCGAGTCTCGGGACAGCCACTGATCTGCCTATTTTGAAAAGCACATCCTCGTCGACGATGAAACTGGTATTACGCGCACCCGAGTCACAGAGCGCACTCCTGAGCGTGAACCGCCTACTTATTTTCTCATTCACGTCCAAGACGCATGGCATCCGATGGGCCAAGCATCAGAAACGGTATTTACTTACAAAAGGGATTCGAGCGTCGCGGCGATTGAAAAACCAGAGCCCACATAACCTAGTTTAGATTCACCATCACTGTTCCGTGTAGAGATTGTCGTTCGGGGATCCGAGCGTACTAGACGAAAATCGGTGTACCCTCCAATATAATGCCATGATCATCCTGAGATCATCCACCAGAGACACATCAAAGATATCGACAGGTCTCTCCGTCCGAGGCTCCGAGCGCTTCGCCAGCCGCAAAGTACACACGCGCGTGGGTAAGAAGGTAAAAATGGCAGGCAGATCAGGGTTTAGATTTGATATTGCTGACGATCAAGTTCTAAGAAATCGGGTCACCGTCAATGTCCTGCCTTACAAACGAAAGAAAAATGATTTCATACCTTATAACTCTGTACGTCCCCTCTGAACTTGGAAACCGTGCCACTGCCACATACCCAGAGCTGCACGTCGTCGGGGTCAGATTCAAACGACAACCAAGGAAAGGGTTTTACAGCGCTTACCTCTTTGGCGACGTTGGTGATGAATCGCTCGTCGTGGGAGATGATAATAACACCACCGTTCCACTTTTGCAGGGCAAGCATGAGAGCGTCGAGACCCTGTACATATCGCCGTTTGTAAGATAGATGAAGCTGGCCTCGGCAAGTGCAAATCGACTGACCTCGATATCCAAGTGATTGGTAGGCTATATGGCAATGATTCATCAGGGAAATGAAGCGTTGAGAGCGAAACGAAATGGCGCACTTCATCAAGTAACAAGACGTGAGGCTGTTGCAAGGAGAGAACAGCGAACGCCACACGCGATTTTTGACCTCCACTAAGGGTTCCTATTGACTGAAGCCTGATTCATCCAACTCAGTCAGTCACGCATCGGAAGCAGAAGAAAACGAAAAGCACCCCGTCATCCCGCTGATCTGGAAATTCCCGAGATGCTGTCTGTACTCCTGCTCGCTCTTCCCGGGGAACTTCGACGCAAGGAATTGTACCGGCGACATCGAAGGGATGAGCGAGTCCACATGATGCTGAGCGAAGTAGCCGCTAAATGAAGCACATGAATTTCGGACGAAGGAAGAGAATCAATATATAACGTACACTCGTAGTCGTCCGTTCCGTGTAACATGTCCAGCCATGGGATTCAAGTCACCCGTGAGGACTTTGATTCTGACACGGCGTTCAGATAAGAAAATTTGACACGTGAACGTCGAGCTACGCACAGAGTGGACTTTCCGGATCCGTTAGCACCAACGATAGCTATTCTTGAATCCAGCCCAACGTCGATGTTGACACCCTTGAGAATGATTTTGTCGGCAGTATATCCAAAGGTGACCTCGTTCATTTGTAGTAACGGTGGCGAGATCTTCTCCGTCTCTGGGAACCTAGCATAGCCTAGTCAGCCCGCGAATCCCCAGGTAGCAATCTGCTGCTGATTTACTTGAACTGCTCCGTCTCCTCCGCCTCTGGCGGTTCCAGATCGGGTAGCTAACCATGCGTCAGAATGACGAAGAAAACAGACTAGTCGTTTACAACCTTTTCGAGGATTTTAATTTTGGATTGTGCTTGTGCAGCCCTGTTGGCATTATACCTCCACCGATCGATGAACGCCTGCAGATGTTTGCGGTAGTCCATCTGCGTTTCATACTCCTTGCGCAGATTCCGGTCGCGTTCTGATTT
The DNA here is from genome assembly GCA_037176885.1 of Favolaschia claudopus. Taxonomy (NCBI): domain Eukaryota; kingdom Fungi; phylum Basidiomycota; class Agaricomycetes; order Agaricales; family Mycenaceae; genus Favolaschia; species Favolaschia claudopus. The sequence continues at coordinate 101,983 of JAWWNJ010000168.1, read as the reverse complement.
GGTGGAGTAGAACTGCGTGAAATTCCTGGATTCGAATGAGCGTCAAATCGTCAGTGCAATAGACAGTGGCGTTAGTTACCCCTTGTAATAATCTAGCCTACTCGAATGCTGATGTACGATATCCGTTGCAACTGCATCCCTGTCGTATTATAGAAGTCAGGAACGAAACTTGGGATGGAACGGCAGCTGTACAAGAAAGCACGGTCGTGAGAGCTTGCAAAATCGTTAGTTGGTACGCAACAACGACAGAATCCACTCTTACACAACAAGCAGAGTACCAGGCCATGTTTGAAGATAGTCTTCTAACCAAGCCAGAGCATTCAAATCGACTATGAAGAATCAATCAAGATTAGTGAATTTCCTGTGACCATTGCAACTGACTGTGATTTGAAGGTTCATCAAGCAGCAATAACGCAGGCTGAGAAAATCAGTCACAAGAGACGACAGCATGGAGAGTATGCTACCTTTACAAACAATGCTCTGGCCAGCGCCAGTCGCATCCTGATAGGAATGAGCGCCAGTGACACAGGATCCATAAAAATACTCTTACCGCCAACCACCACTGAATGAACTTGTTGGTCGTTGCTGGTCAGCCTCATCGAACCCAAGACCTGAGTGCGTCCAGAATAAACCGCTCGATCAAAAGGAAAAAAAGGAACCCGCATTACCGGCAAGTAAAGCGGCTGCTCTCGCGGGTCCGCTCTCCGCGTCCATTTCAGCCAATCGCGCATGTACATCTGCTAACCGTGATGATGCTTCTTCGCGAGCGTCTACAAATCGCTTGTCATCACCCTCCGCCTCTAAGCTGTTGAGAGTTGCATTCAACGAAGCTTCTTCCTTCATCAAATGGTCTCTCCAAACATCAGCTTTCAGGACAGAATCAATAGCGGTCGTATCATCGCCCATGACCTGGCACCCAGCGTAAGATGTATATTTTGAGAACAACACCATTCTGAGAGAAATGTCCTCACTTCTTGCTCAACAAACAAGATGGTGATATGGGCGGGTATTGGGACTTCTCGCATAGCGATGTGCCGTAAAAGTGTACTTTTACCCACACCTGGGAAAAAAACGAGTATGGCCTGTGTGAGCGGATCACAGATAGGTGGTTGTGGGACAGACCGTTGCGACCGATGAGGCCATACCGACGACCATACGCAAGAGTGAGGGACGCGCCGGAACTGGATAGTTATCAAGACGAGAGTCCACCATGACGACAAGATAGAAAGCGCACAGGATTCTGTTCGACGCAAAGTTGACATCGATGGACGGGAGATGAATGTCTTTGCTTTTATTTTTGGCAGCGGTGCTCGCTTCCAGGGGATTTATCTTTGGAAAAAAAAATTGGGATCCAGGGGCGCTTGATGCTGCAAATACACCTACTTTCATGAACATTTCTTCATAGGTTTGCTGTTTTTGGAAATTTCAACTGTGATCAGCCTCGCCGTATGACACGAGGCAGAGCGCACCTGTTTGCGATGAGCATCCAATAGTTTAGAGCCTTCGTATAGGTCGCGTCGTGAACGTTTTTCGATTTTCGCCTGGTCGAAAAACAGAATTTGAGAGAAAGAAACGGAAAGATGTCGAAGCGACAGACTTTGAGCTTGGCTTCTTGCTTTTCCAGTTTTTTGACGTCCACCCGCGAGGCCCTGGGTCCAAGTGGATAAACAGCAGTTGCCAAGCAGCCCTCTGGACGCACTTTCCCTTGTTGATGGATTCGAGGTCAACACCTTCAGACAGCGCAATTGTGTTGGAGATTTGTGTTTTGCTCATGTCCATCACTCTGTCTAGTTTGTGCAGCTTCGGACCAGCGCGCTTTTTCAGGCGTTCATTCAGTTGGTCTTCCAAGAGGTCTCCCAGTCTGAGCATGAGTTTTTCCAGGACATCGTCGCGGTCCCCGGCGACTGACTCGAGAATTTGGCGAGCCACATGTAAAACGTCCTCCTCTTCGCCTGCGTCGTCGACGAGATAACCAGCCAGATATTGAACAATTACTTCTTCTGTCCCAGGGAAAGAGTCTCTGATCTCTGCAGCAATGGTATCTTCAGATGGCATGGAATAGAGATTTCTGACGGTTCCGGGACGAGAGATGGGAAGTTGATCCTCATGTGTCGCATCATCACACCCGTCTGTCTCCCACGTCAAGGGCAGTGCTTCGACCAACCCTCCAGGTTACTATTTAAACGCGATGGCCCTTCTTCGGTCACTCCGTCCTTGATTGTTCTTCATGGTCGCTGGCAGTTGACCGTGGTACACCAAGATTCCTCCTTCTTTCGTTCTCACTACCTCGACCAACATGCGTTGCTTATGGCTGCCGACCTTCCTCTCTTTATTTCACTTGGCTTCGGCGGTCCTCGTCAATACGAGTATGTCTATATATTTCTGGTTGAATCTCTGGTTTCATTGGTATCGACAGCGGTGGACGATACGAATGGTGGCCCAAGCGGCTCTCAAATCATCTACCTACCCGACAACGGCTGGCTACAGGGAGCAATTGGTGGATGCGATAACTGCTCAATTCTGCCGATTCGGGACATTGCGTCGATGAATACATTCCATGGTTCACTGTTTGTTCGTCCTGTGTCCATGAATTCTCCTTCTTCGGCTCAAACCATGCCAGAATCAGCACAATTCGGGCAGAAGCAAACAAATTCCTCCGTCTGTGACCCTCTTATTCTTCGGTGGGTGCTTGTCTCCTAGATAACACGCCTCTGGGTATGAATGTCCTTCACAGGCAGCTCTGTGAGCGTCAACTGTATTCTCGTCAATACCTTGACCAACCCAGCGTACGCCGCCATGTTCTGCGAATCTTTCTCGAGGGAACTCACGATTTCGCAGCGGCACCTCCGATCTCACATTCCTCATTGACGGGATACAGAGAGGCACATTCCCTCATGTGCCATCAGGATCGCAGAATTTCCAACTAGCCACCGTGTTCATCTCTGATCCTCTTGAACTGTCAAACCATACGTTGGAGATCAAAAATGGGAGGATCGGTGGTCCGAATTCGTTGATGATTCTTGATTCTATAACGTTTGGGTAAGTCTCCGGTTATCGTGTCAATGCGTAATGTTTAGAGGAACAATTAGTTTCGATGATTTATCCGATCCTACGGCAACCCAAGCCTCTGGTGCTACTAGTTCGACAACTTCATCACCAGGTCCCGTTGCCGGTGCCTCCAAGGGATCCAATACTGCTGCAATTGCAGGAGGCGTGATAGCAGCTTTAGCTGTAATCCTCCTTCTAGCTGTGGCCTTCTTGTATGTGCGTTACCGGAAGAACCAACACCGCTCGAACGTTCCTCTATCCACGACTCTATCACCGCTCGGATGGATAAGGAGTAAATGGTCAACGGCACAGGGCCCCCCTCGGCCACCGCCAGACATGGCACCCGTACCCTTCACAGCGCCAGTCTACGCCGTCTCGTCTTCACCAGCACCTAGACCGCGAGCGCCCGAGCCTCCCTCTCCCCAATCTCGCCTGTCAAGGATATCGTTCAACGCCAATCTCCTTGTCGGTCGTTTCCAGCGCAGACCACCACCGTCAGCCATCGTCACGCAACAGCGACCAACGGCACCACCTCACGCGGGGCTCCCCGTACCCGTCAGCCCCGCCCTCCCCTCCGGGAACCCCCTCTTGCGCCCCCCATCCGCTCAACCCGAGCCCAACAGCGTCCACGCGTCAATACAGCAGTGGCAACGGCGAACGCAGGAGGAGACCGCCAACGAGCCCATACCCATCATCCATCCACTCGACATGTCGGAGGTGGATCTCTCTTCCCATTATGACGAGAGCTCCATCAGTAGTCCTCCCCCTGCGCCGCCGCCTGCACCTCCCCCTCGCTCGCCACACCCGCCGCAGCGACGATTCACAGTCATGAACAATTAAAGTTTTAATCGAATGGATTGTTTTTGCACCTTTTACCATTTAGGCCGTGTGTGTGCGTATCACTAAGGGATACCTCCACACATGCGGCGCACGCACTCTTTCTTTAGACGCTGCTTCAAGACTGAGCATGCATTCCCGACCGACTCAAACTTTCGACAGATACCCGCAAAGTGAGATAACCAACTGTACCATCAACGAGTAGTTCTTCGACATTCGCCTTTCTTTTTATCGTGGCATGCACCTAGTAGTCCCAGGTACTCCGCAATGTAATCTGTATCCAATTTGTTGTTCAGTATTCTTCCCTCGAACCGTTACTCGCGTTTCAGGCGGTCTTCTTATTTGCTCGAGGCGTATAATAGTACGACGTGCGGTTGATCCCAAGGAACCACGAAATTCTGTCAGTCAGAGTCAATTCTAATTCATCTGATCAAGGCAGGAAATAGGTTGTATACCTCACAGTAAACAGCACAACGACAATCGAGATGTTCCCATGGGTCATGGGATTCCAGGTTAGAGGCGCCCAGCGGAGTTCCTCTGGTAGCCCAGCGAGAGTAGCCGCGATGCTACGAGGGTAATTACACCTCTGCTGAGCCGGGAAAGCTGATTCATGAACTTACTGGGTCACCTAGAAAGATATCATCAACGAATACTTGTGAATTAGATGAGGACAACAAACGTCTGCAATGGCTAGAGCAGCCAAAAGCGAGCCCACAACGCGCTCTTGCGCAACGGGATCCTTGCGCAAGCTATCCCTCGCGGCGCGGAAGACGAGGGACGAGACGAGACCGAGGAGGAGGTAGCCTTTGCGTAAGATAATGAACGGTGAATTTCAACGGATCGACGCGTCAGGAGCGGAGAAACCAACAATTTCCGAGCTGCCAGACCATCATATGCGTCCGCGGGTCCAGAGGTGTCGTCGGTACAGGCGCAGAGGAGGGGATTAGTTGGTGGTGGAACCATTCCGCTCCGGGAAACTTCTCAATCGTGTCCAGAGATGTATTGGGATTCAAATGTTAGGACGAACCGTCCAAGACATGAGCGCGGGGAGCATCGTAGAGACTTTGTGTGTATCAGAGACCGCGATTAAAGTACACTGAACATTGGAGGAGGCTGACTTGGTTCGAGATATAGGAAAAGAAGTTGGTAGAAACCGGAGAGAGCTGGAAAGCCGGACATGGTAGAGATATAGCTCTGAGAGATAAACGAGGGCCCAGAGCCAAAGACTATAGCACTGTACTCGTCAAAAGCTGCAGCAAAGCTGAAGAGAAGAGTCAAGCTTCAACTGAGTTGGGCCGAAGCTTCCCGAAGGTAAGTATATCTATCGCACAGTTTCGGCCGAATTCAAACCTACCTACCTTTTCCTCCTTTTCGACCATCGCATTCGCTATGCTCTAGTCTAGAGAACACCTCCCAATCCCTCCAGACTGGAGCACTATTGCAACCATGTCTGTCGATCCGCGGGGCTACGAGACCCTCCCAGTTGAGCGTCACGCCTATCTTCGTTTTGGATACAATCGCGGGAGTGCAGACGCTGCTGAAACTCCTCCCGATTCCGCTGGTCTGAATCTCCCACGATACCTCGGCATTGCTGGAGTTCTTGGTCAGAAGAAGGGCACCGAACCACTCGAAACGGACTTTCAGAGTCGCTTTGGCGTATTCCTGGCGCAATGCAGAGACGCCAAAAGCCTGGACATGATCGCTTCTAATCTCTTGGATTACCATAACAAAACAAGTCCCATTCGCCAAGAATGGAGCATGGACATCTCAAGTTTTGTTTGCAAGGATGAGGTTCACTACCGCGTCTTGGAGCGCAGTCGGTCAGGCCCATTCTGTATAATCCTTAGCAGCGCGACCACCACCCTTGAAATCGTACGCAACAAGTGGGGTCCGGATATCGCAAGTGTTGCTCAGCAGCTTCTACGCCGAGGGATGGCGTTCAGGCTTTGTTCTATCACGGCTGAGCCTACAGCAGGGTTGCCGCATAACTCGGTGCCTCAGAGCAGCGGGAAACTGTATTCCGGTTTGGGATATCGACCATTGAACTACAAACCGGACAAGCTAGACTATGAAGCTTACACGATGCTCCGTGATCAGTTTCTGAAAAGCTCTCGCAGTCGCGTCGCTGTCCGATATGGTGGTATTGTCGGACGCTTGGCCCGTGCCGTGCTGCCCTACGAAGCGCAAACATTATTGCTTCCCAATAGTACAGCCGGTAGAATCCTTCACGATGGTTGGATCGACGAGGCGTATTCGGAAGATCAACTGACGGCGGATGAGCTGGATCTCATCTGTGGCGTGTACCACATTGACACCGGTACTCAAGCCATCTTTTCGAGCATTTGAGTTGTCGTTAATGATTATTTTAGGGCAACAAGATACAAGCAGCGCCGGTGCGCGACAGGTCACCACTGTCTCGTGGTGGCCCAAGCCGGCGAATTTTACTACTTCGGGGCTTAATATTGGGTGGTGGAGTCCGACATGCGAGCATTGGTATCAAAGACGGCTTGAGCAGATTGCGAACGAAAATGTTTCTCTATCTACCGCTGCAGCATGGAAACATAATCTCAAGTACGACCGACAAGTCCCTGGATACGCGGCGGGAGTCGAGCGATGCTCTCGATGGGTTCTTGAAGCGTTACGGCCAATCTAATCAGGCACAGGCTTGCGCTAATTGGAATTTATGAAAACGTGTACATAATTTATTGGTGCATGCGTGCTGTTGTATAGAACTTGGGGGATGAGGGGTTTCTCGTTGTATGTATAACAAGTTGACTTTGCTAGAGCGTTTCAGTCGGAAGGAAGGAACTACGAATTGCGTAGAACTTGAGAGGAAGACCCCGGTCCTGCAAACCGTGTATTATTTCGGTAAAATCCTGGCTCACATCCCCCCGCATCTCCAGCTCCACATGTGTCCAGCGGGCAATCGCTCGGGGGACAGAAGCGTCAGGTTCAGTCCACCATCGCGAGGAAAGCATGTCGACCAAAAGATGTGGCGCAAACACATTCCGGTCTACCTTCTTGAGGACAAGATTGTGTAGTCGGGGAGCTAGAGGCGCTACACCATCTTTGTTGACCAACATGGTCATGAAGTCGTTGCCAACGATGTCATAGCAGTAACCCAGTTTCAACTCGGTGATGCATGGTAGATGTCGAAGAGCCGTACACAGGTTCTCTGGAGAGAGATGAAAACATCCGTTGAGTTCGAGGTAGGTGATGCGGCTCGCCCGCATCTGGAACGCGGTAAACGATGTTTCCGACCACTCGATGATACCGTCCACCTCAGCAAGATCCATGTCCAACTTTTCCAAAGCAGGAGCCGATACACGGTCAAAAAATGGAGAGATAGACCCTTCCCCGCCGTCAGGACCTAACGTCAAGCTGCGTAGTTCGCTCAGCGTTTGAATTGGCTGGACGGGCTGCACAAGCTCATTCCATGTATTGAAATAGACGGTGGCCTCGGCAAGACTTGTACATTGGGCAAGGACATTGATGGCAACGTATCCGTGATAGGTCGAGAAAGTAAGATGAGTGAGTTGGGCCCAAGGCAGCTGAATATGAAGGATAAGCGTGTAGTGGGAGATTGTCACTCTCCGCAAGCGAGGGAGGGCGAAGGAGATGATAGTGACTGGGGGCGGCCCTTCTTCGATGCCGCCCAAATCTAGGTCCTCAAGGGCGCTTAGTGGGGTTTCTGCGAGCTTGGCGATTACTGAGATGGGGAGGAGGGAGAGTTCTGATTGTTGAAACTGCAAGGATCGCCATCGAGAAGAAGTGTGGAAGATTTGTTCAAGGACCCCATAACGATTATGGCTTCCCGCAACACAGGACAAGGAGATGAGGAGAGGTGCCGAACGAGCCAGCCATATCTTCAGTCCGTCGAGATAAATGGAGTCCAAAAGTCTTTCCACGTCTACGCGAACAGTGTCGGTCCAGAGACGCGGGGAATTATGAGCAATTTGGCGCCATCTGGAACAGACTTGCGAAACCGCCAAGACCTCCTTCTTTTCAACTCGGTACTCGAAAATCTCCCGTAGAAGCTCGACGGGCAAAGACTGTATGTGCGATATGGATGCCATTATTCAAGCTGGTGGTGGTATGAGTGGAAGAAGAGTTGCGCCAACAGGTCACGCGCGGTGATTGACGATCAGAGTCTCTTGCTCTTGCCTCCCATGTCGGCTCCGCCGCCTCTGTCTGGCTACGCTTGCAGCCTGCGCGCTGATGCGGTTTGCTACACAATGAAGATGGCGAGACGACAGAGTGTCCAGAAAATCCAGTAAATTTCTACCGCGGCTGCGTGTATTTCGAAGGCTGGGTTCGCATCGTGCATGTTAGTCATTGATGACAATACAACACCATTCGAAGAACACTACGTCTCCTCATTGACAATGAACACCCTCTGTGGCCGGCAATATCCATCTCCAAGTGGGACGCTGTTACCGCAACACGGAGAAGTTCATATGCTCATGCTTGAACATGCACATACACTGGCTACAAGTACAAGTACAAATCGATAACAAAATAGAAGTCATGGATAAGGGAGAAGAGGAATGGCAAGAAATTCCGAGTGATCGGATGCAACGTCGTTGTCGAGGACAAGCATTACTTGTACTCGACAAGTATAGTATCTGCCATTCAAATTCGACATTGTTCTGGAGTCATTGGGGAGAGCTCGCACCTTGCAGCCGCCTTGAAGACTTTGACAATGCGGGTGAAATTTCCTGGTTCATGGATGGTCATACAGCACAGTCGGCGCCTCTTCCTCGCACTGATCATGCTCCTGCCCACTTGTTTTCTTCCCCCAACGCTTCTTCGACTGGGACACGGTCGCACTATTGCCTACCCACCGCACACGGTACCGCGGCGGCAGAGGTCGATTCGCTCGCGGAATTGAAAATTGAGCGGAAACTCGGCAATGTGCGCGGCAGATCATTTTCTCGATGTGCATGCGATAGTGACGCCGCGCGTTTGACGGCTCACTGAAGGTTTCCGGGCAGTTCGGATATCCGCAGGGATATGCTGGATGAAGTGTCAAGACAAGGTCAGTGGCGTTGACGATACAGATGATTTACGACGGCTGTTTGTGTGAGAATTCAGGTGCGTTTCCGGCCTGCGCAGACCTCGTAAGTAGAATGGGATAGGGATATCTCAGATCTTGACCGAAAAAATTCTCTGTGGCAGATACTGCGCCGATGCTGATCGGTGTCATCCAGTGGATGGACCAAATGTAGGATGCAGCTCACATACCTTCCGTTCACGCTGTTGCTTGAGTTTCACACATGAAGGAATGGTTTCGATGACAATGGGAGGCGAAGCAGTCCCCGAATCCGGTGTTGACCGACCCGAATTCGACTCATACTCGCCGTCCGGATCGTTGTTGAGCGTCATGCTCTCCGTGTTCGTCGATGCTCTGGAAATTGAATGAGCTCGAGTCGCCACAACTTGGCGAAAAATCGAAATAAGATCAGAACATACACAGAAATTCCATGCGAGGTATGCCAATCGGGCGAGTAGGGCCGCGATGTATTAGAGTCCATCATTTGGGGTGGCAGAGCAGGAGATGCGACTTGCAGTGTGGCAGAAATTGCGGAAATTGGGGACATTGGAATGTGATCAATTGGCTCAAAGGCCAAACCGTAAAACAGCGGTTGGGAGCGGATGTGTACTACGGGAGATGGCGGGGCCTGGAGCGACGAATTTGAGAGCGCTGGGGAGGCATTGGGCGCGAAAATGGGGACTGAAGGGAGTAGGATGCGTAGGGAATGGACAGGACGATGTTGAAAATGTTGGCAAGTGGGCAAAGCGGGCGAACAAAACATTCTCACCATAGGATATTGAATGTGGAACGTGACCTGATGCGCCATGGCTGCCCGCGCTGCGTATATACGATGTCAGCGGGGACTGTTTTCGTGACTTTTGGCCCTGATCGTGATACATTGGCCTGCTGGTGCGTAGGCTTGCGCTCAGCTAGACGATAGACACGATGGCGACAATTTTTGGTGGTGGTCTGGGGTCAAGATGGTCGAAAGGATGGGCTTTTGTACGGCTAGAAAGTGAGGACACTTGAAGCCCTTTATACACACCGTGCATGCGGGGAAATTCCTTGGACGTAAGGTACATCTGACTTGTAATTTTGTTCTTATGTGGGATATTGTTGTACAAGTGACGGAACCAGTGGCTTGAACCAATGAAAACAAAGGTCCCCGTGTTGCTTTCCATTTGCGGCTGCCATCAGCATAAATCCGGAGATCCAGCCATTTGAGGAGATCTTGCCGAGACCGAATTCGCGGAGGCGAACACAAATAGTTGGAACAATAGGGATCAATTGATCGAAGTGTTCCGCAAACGTTGATCTCAATCTCAGGACAAGAAAGGAAAGAAAATGCGGCAAAACAAGGACACGAACATCGGTGACTGTTTCGTCTCTTTTCATGATCTCCACCGTCGTCGCAACCTCCAGTGCTCGCAGCGAGCCTAGCTACATTAACGAACGTGAATTTAGGAAACATAGGCATTAGGCGTACCGGCATATGTAGTTCAATCGTGGAAACGACTGTCGCTCAAAGTTATAACGAGTACGCGATCCGGTAATGAGGGTCTCATGGCCGCACTGCATGGGAATTGAGGAAGGCGCCTATGTATTGGGTGAATTTAGGTTTGGTCTTGGAGTCGGTGTTCAGAATAGGACGACAAAGGAGCTACTTGTTCAACCAAAGCTTATCCCATGTCATTTGACGACAGTTTTTTGCACCAATGACGAAATCTGGGGAGTAGATGACACTCGCATAAAGCTTCTAAACGAATTTCCTCCTCGGCGCCTTCAAGTTGCGGTGCCAGCGCAGAAGAGTGATAATCCCAGCAGCCAGTAAGATTCAATTAGAAGTAGCCAGGGTATTTCGAAAGTGGTTGAACAAGATGGGGTCAAGAACTATCGTCCCCCGGGTGTACTGAGCCAGTCCGTGCGTTTGATGCATTGTGTCCGAGATGCATTCAAATCATAGCCGGCCCCACATTTCTGAATCGCACAACGGCCCCGAATACACGAAACATCAGACACCCCAGGGAGTGCTGTACAATCTTGCCCCACGACCTTGGTGTCATTCGGCTCGGAATAGACGCATCCACCGCCTGATTGATCAGTTTTCTTTAGTTCAGTGCAAAGGGTATGAACGAGCGGGAAGAATACTGACAGCTTTCTAGATCGTTGCGGGTATCTACACATTCCCAGGAGCCCAAACCTCTGCCGAGGATGGGGCACGCTGTCAGACCTCTAGGACATTCGCTTCTGACCGCTCGCGGTGCAGGTCGAGGAGAGGGACAAGATGGGCCGACAAGACACTGTCCACTGCAAAGTGTCCTCCCCGAAGGGCATGAAGTGCATTCGCTGGCTGAAGAGCAGGTAGCACAGGAGGCATCGCAATCCCGGCATTCATCTCCCTCAGCAAAGGTGCCGACCGGGCAGGTGTTAACGCAATGGCCCGAGTTGGTGAACTTCAAACCAGCAACGCAGGTGAGGCAGTCACCCGAGTTTGGACCAGAACAAGCAGAGCAGGTCCTATCGCAAGACGCGCAGAATCCGGCTGTCATATAATTGCGACGCCGCCGCCCAACCATCTGAACGCACTTTCCATCTATCAGCTCGGCATCCCAGCGACAAGAAAGACAAAGATTCTCGTCGGGACCCGAGCATGTACTGCAAGATGAGTCGCACGATGCACTTGTATCAAGTACAAAGGTATTCAAGTCGTGCCTTGAATGCCAACGCGAGATTGACTCACAAGACTGCCCCGTAAAATAGGAGCCTTCAGGGCAAGTACATCTTCCGCCTGATAAATTCGCACCGGTGTAACACGTTAAGCATGAATCGGTGGCGGGGCCAGAGCATGTGCGGCAAGATGGATGACAGCTTTCACCTATAGTGGGGAGGAACTGATAAATGTACAGAAATCTGCCAAGATAGAGACGCTTACAAGCTGACCCCGTGAAATATTTATTCGAGGGGCACAAACACATTCCCGCCACGAGACTTGCTCCGGGATAGCAGGTCAGGCAGGCAGAAGCACTAGAACCACTGCAAGTCGCGCATCGAGCATTGCACCGTGCACCTAGATAAATGTGTTAGTCTCATGCAGACAAAGAATACAGCGAGGATATTTCTATCCCAGAATGACGCACAAGCTGAGCCAGAGAAATATCTGCCCTCTGGACAGACACATTTTCCAGCTGTCAACATGCCATCCGGGAAGCAAGAGTAACATGTCGCCGGATTGCTCGGCCAGCACGTTTTACACCGAGAAGTGCTTGTGCACAATGAGCCTACGCATGGGGTCACGCTGTTTGCTATGGGAGATCAAGGCGAGGATACTTACAACCGTTGTTCGAGTTCTGATATTTTCCATCCGTGCATGGGTTTGTACACGTATCTCCGCCGAGCAACAAGCCTTGAGGGCAGCTGGTACAATGTGTTGCCGACTCGCTGCAAGTAGCGCAGACGCCGTCGCAAGGAGAACAAACACCAGGAGCGGAACCGTATGTTCCCCCAGGACAAGACACGCATCCAGAACCGTTGGACATAGACCCAGTAGGACAGGCGCTACAAACACCGGCGCTACTAGGGTATGTGCCTGCAGGACAGGGAATACACGATGAACCACTTAGCTGAAAGCCAAGGTCGCAGCTGATGCATTGATTGGCCGTGTTGCCGCAAGTAGCACAAGAAGAGTCGCAAGGACTGCAAACTCCGGGACTACTTGGATATGTTCCTAGTGTACAAGGGCTGCAAGCAGTTCCGCTTAACGAATAGCCAAACACGCAGGAAGAGCAAGAGGTTGAACTTTCGGAGCAAGTAGCGCAAGAAGAATCACATAGGCCACCTTGAAAGTGACAAAAAATGAGACAAGCGTCTTGGAAAAACACGAAGGCTCACATGTTGTGGGATCAGTCTTGTATTGTCCCGCTTGGCAAACCACTTCGCACTCTCCAGCGCTCAGACTAAACCCGCTGCGACAATTTGTGCATTCATATGAAGAGGGTCCGGAACATGTAGAGCAAGAGGGGTCGCAGTCATCTGTTACAGAGGAAATAGCGAATCAATATTAATCACAACCGAAGTGAGGTCTCAAACAGCTTACAGTATCCAGACGGGGGAACGGTGTAGGTACCAGTTGGACAGCCGCTAACACAAGTGCCATAATTATTGAAAGTTTCACCGGGGCAGGTTACACATTGTGAAGCGCCAGGTCCTGAGCAAGTCTCGCAACTTGAGTGGCAGTCAGTCGAAGGAGGGATTACGGTGAAAGCTTTAACGAGCTGAGGCAAAAGATATGTCTGAATGGAAACACGAGAAATATTGAGATCTTTACGGTGAAGACGAAGAAAGCATGCGTGACGAAGAAGATGAGGCCGGGACTTGGACTGCTGAGCATGATTCCGTACTCTGGTCACCGAATAAGATAATCTAGCCAGTACCCGCACTTGCGGAATCGCGAAAAACCCACAGTATATCCCAAAAGAAATGGAGAAAAGACCGTGAGGACGGGGGGATACCAGAACTGAAGCTTGACTAAGGTTTAAAGCTCATAAGGCGAAATTGCTGCCCCTCTTCGCGTCGGATTGGATATTTCGGTGTCGTTTTCGATCATGGTGCTTGGCAGGAACCACACTCTTTGTGCTTTCATGAATGCAAGGTGAAGCTTCGAGGTCAACGTTGTATGAGAGCAAGCTTGCGCATCATAATGGGCGCCAAGCCAGGCCAAATCTTGCAACTTGGCTCGTTTTCGAATTCCGAATTGTTGTAGCAGTCTTACTGTCCTCCAGTGAAGCACGAACTCGATTGAATATTCTGACAATACATATGCGGAATTGTCGACACTAAATACATCCATCCATAAACCCAAGATTGTTCATAAGCAAACTCGAAAAAAAACTCTAAATTATAGAAACTCGTGGATCTATGAAGGGAACGTCAGGCCCACAGTCGAACGGAGGAGGCGAGTGCCTACCAAGCAAGCAGTTTACCCGTCCTTTTAGGACAGTGATAGATTCGAGCACTGCGATAATTGAGCGATCAATTTTCAAAAGTCAGCCGAGTGAAGTAAAGAGAACCTATAAGGCGTCTTTGTTGATGGATACAGTCAAGCAATGGAGAGAAGACTAATCGTGGAGTTCTATGTGGGCGTCAGCGATTTGCCATACAGCTGGGATGAGGACGATATAGTCACTGACCTGGTTAGTGGACGAAGGCACAATAATACGGATGGCTGCATCGTCTAGGCTGCGACCAGGCGCCCAGAAATCTGGCGGTGCATTTGCAGAGGTGGATGCGTCGGGGTCATGAAGGTCTGATGCACGGGAAGGCGTTGGCGTGGTGATTGGGATAACTGTGCCGCCTGGAGACCAATAGCTGGGAGGATCGTTTCGGTGAGGGCACAGAGGGAGGCAAGTGGGGCCGAAGGTTGATTTGGGAGGGGCGAGAGCGCTCGACGAAGGAAGTGGAACGAAAGGTGCGGCGTCTGCATTCATTTTGAAGTGAGACGGTTCTACGACCTTAGGCAGGACGGCAGGAGCGATAGACTGGGAAGCGGGAATAAAGGACGCGACGCCGCGGTTCAAGATGAAGCTAGAGATTCCTCCTGCTGAGATCTCATTCCGGGAGGGTGCCTGGTTTGCTGAATTGGTGGGAGGGACGAGCCCGGAGGCTATACTAGACGACTCGCTGGGCGCAGGGATGAATGGCGCCGCGTCTGCATTGAGAATGAATTTCGACCGCTTGACATCCAAGCTATGAGAGACTCTTGCTTCCGCTGAGATTGTGATCTGAAAACCTTCCGGGTTGACAATATTTGCGGCCAGAGTGGACTCGAGCGATGTGGAAGGCGATGTTGGGAGAGACTCGGCAGCTGGAATACAGCATTTTGGCTCATGAATCTCGTTCATAATTGGAGGCGCAGAGGTTGGTCGCTTGACGTTTAAGTAAGTATCTTCAACGAGCGTCCTATCTAATTCGTCGTCTTGGAAGGAATCGGACTCGATGAGAGTAGCTCCGGCCGAAGCAGTAGGTTCGACAGCTGTCGATTCGACCCATTCGAGGCAGAGAAGTATATGAAGATTGACTTGGGAGGGATTGTGCGTTGGAGGTTCGTTCTTTACTTCATCGTTGAGTCTGTCGTTCGTGTTCTCCTCCTTGCCGGTGTGAGCAAAACCGGGAGCATAATATGTATGCTTTATGGGGCCTTTGAAGGATGCCTGGAACGCAAAGAGTTGTAGTGTCGGTTGTTCCCAAGGCACGACCCATAAGCCGTGAACAGTATTGAAGAAGTCGAAACTCCATGTGACTAGAGCCACAATGCGAGAGAGGATGGTCAAGCCAAGGTTCCTCAAGTCGAGGCCAGGGATGGCAGTCGAAATGTCGACGGTATTTGGATATGCCCCGGGCATTGAAGAAGCGCGATCTGATTCGGTGTATCCTAAACTCGCGCCAAGAGAACAGAGGATGTTGACTGAGCCATGAGTGCCAGACGTGGAGCCCTGAGAATGACCTGTGACGCGACCTGCATTGGGAGGAACGAGGGCCATGCTTGAGGCTGAGTCAACGTCTGCCTTGTTGGTGGGGACGAGTACCAAGAGGAGGTAGCCACCAATGACGAGCTCAAGTATGAGCAGGTGGAAGAAAAAGAAGATGGAGACAAGGTCACGGCGCATTGCCGACACGGAGGAGAGGACGGTAGGAGCGATGGAGATGAGCTCGACCACACCTTTCTTGACAAGATGTGTCGCACCGAGGTACGCAAACCAGCTCATAATCGTGAAGAATGCGTAGAAGCAGAACATCGAGGGATGCTGAATAAGAGCAAGATTGCTTCTGGATGGGAGAGACCAAGCGAAGAATAGCGTTACGTAGCGTTACAGGTCACGGTCACGGTTGCTTGTGTGTCTGGGCGTCACGTTTAATGAAGAATTCTCGCTTGGACCGCGACCATGAATGCGCCCGCCGCGACGACTCCGCTGCGGCGTCTGGCTTTCCGCTCAACAGCGACGTGCTCCGTGCAGGCCTCTGTGTATGGTAAATGCATCCTCGCAACTTACGCCGATGTCACAAGAGATGCATGCAAAAATGAATTTGCCAAATTTGCGCAGTGTTTGCGAGAAGCGGTAGCTTTCCGTCTTATGTTCCTTCTCTATGTAGTACTGATACGATACAGATGAGGACGAAGCGGTGAATAGGCATTGATATCCTTCGTTGAGGTTTCGACCTGGCAAATGAACTTGAATCATTCGACGCGTCGCGGTCGACACCAGCCACCTGCCGTGCGTTATCTCGGGGAAGTCAGTGAACCTTGCTGAGAAAAGAGATGGAAAAACTATTGCGGCTTCTGAGTTCGCCATGGTCTGCAACGTCTGCGCTGGGTTGCAGGCTGCTTTACCTGCGGGGAGCCGCTGCAAAATTTATGTAGGTATACATTCCGCCGCCGATTTATCGGTGTTCATTAATACAATTATAGATAATATACTTCAGGAAATATTGGTGAGATTATATCTCTCTGCAAGCACCACCCGTTGTTCTGCTTTTCGCCCATACAACTTCACATCATAAGTGTGCCCCGTGCGCTCCCGCCCTTCCAATACTTCCTTGACCAGCTTCGCGTCCGGAACCGCCCACTTTGAATAATCATTGTAAACCATATCCTGACGTCGGTCGTTGTGGAACTGCATGTGGTATTGTACCACCGCACCCCACTGGAACGCAACATCCAACTCGATAAGGTGCGCAATATAGCGCATCCCATTCTGGCCGACGACCCTCGTGGCTTCTGCGCTCTCCGACTTGATGGCCATCCCAGCTTGAAGAACGCAGAAGTACGAAGCAATCGGCGCCAACAACGAATACATAGACGGATAATCGGCGAACGAGCATCCATTCTCCCACTTTTCCTCGCGGCGTCTGGGGTTCAGCTTCGCGAGATCCATGGGCTTGAATTCGTGTTCCACGATCTTCGTGATCAAGGTCGGCGGGAAATCTGGGAACAGTCGATGCAGCTCCTCGTTGTCGTGAATACTGTGCACGTCCGAAACCGGACTAGGGGGAATCGGCGGCAGTGGTCGCTCGAGATCCAAAGACCCAACTGGCTTTTGCTTGCCTTTCCCGTCTTCGTCGTCGCGCAGCCACTCCAAGAAGTCGTCTACAGAGAGCAGGCTCTCGGACGATTCGGACGATGAGCTCGGACTTGGACTCGGGGTCGCGCGTTCCCGCTCGCGTTGTTCCCTCTCATACTCGCTCCATACTTGTTCAAGGTCAACAACAGCCTGAGCATCGCGAAAAGGATTCTCTGCCTCGTCAACCAGGGTGGCAATGTCCTCGTCAGGATTCTCCTTCCTACGCTTTTCCGCCTGGTGGATCTGGTCCAGTCGCCTACGGTATGCGTTGATTTGCACGTCCTGTTCTGCCAACAAGGTTTGAATTATCGCGCGGGGGAATGGGGATGGCGTTGTGACGGGAGGGCGTGATTTGGGATAGATATGCGTAAACATAATGCGGGTGGCAATGGGTGATTTTGGCCGGTAGTGTGTTGGTTAGGCGCTTCGAGTTGTCGAAAATAATTGAAGCTGATGCTCGAAGTCTGAGATGCAAGATTGAAGCGACTGACCCAATCGCGAAGGGTTGTGCAGCAAGATTGCAGCGGGCAAGAAACAGTTCTCTCGGATTCAAGCACGCGCATTTAAATAGAACTCTGTCCACCACCAAACAAAGCAGCACCGACAAAGCGTTCATTTACATTGCCGTTTTCGGTTGAGCCCATTCCGGGTAATGAACAAAGAGACATTATTCCGTGTTAGAAGTGACAATATACAAATACATGTGCGGTGTACGGATACAAGTCCCAACGGGATAGCTAGATATATAGTAACTCGTGTGATTTCGATGGATGTATGATGAAGGAACGCGAGAACAACAAGAAGCGAGGAAGCAAGAAAAGAACAGGAAAACAGATAAAAGAAAACGACGGACGAATGGGACTGAAACGAAACAAAAGAAATTGTAGTGTTGTCTGTATGGGTGCGGTATAATGTATCTATTAGTGCTGAAAGAAGTATTGGATGTGGAAGCAAAAGTTAACCAAAAAATTGAAACCTCTACGGTGGAGGGAAAGTTGCAAGTGGACTCCTGTCTGCGTGAGTAAGCTCATCGGAACTGGGTTGTTTCCGCTTGATGCTCAGCCTTTTCGCCAGTGCAATCTCGCCTTTCTTATCCTCCTTCGGCAGCTCTGTCGGACTCGCCTGGCGCTTCCCAGCCGAGTTCGTCGTGCTACTCGTCCCACTCGACAGGAGAAGGGATGGTGGAGGAGGGGGACGAGGAGTCTTTCTATGACCATTCCTCCGGGGCGTTGTTGCAAATTTAGAAGGGCGCCAGCTAATCCCTGCCCTCGCACGCTCTTCATCGACGACCAACAGCGAGCCCTCTATAATAGCGGCATGCACAAAGACGTACTGCCGCAGGCTCTGGCACAAACTCATCCGCTGCTCGCGCATGTCCTGTACAACTTCCCAGATTGGGTCATCAAATCCACTGAGGCGCACGGGCCGCACGCTATTGCGCCCATGTAACGCGCGCGGTTCCTTGTAGTCCACATATTGCTGCGGTACAGGGCCGAGGTCAGTTGCGCGGCGGCCCTCCGCTAAAGACGGCTCCATGGAGCTGATGGGCGAAACTGAGCGCGGAAGCGGCGAGTTTGCAAGCGAACGGTCCAGGAGCACCTTTCCTGATTGAGACGACGTAGAGGGGGTACCGTTTGACGGAAGCAGCCACGGAACGGAATTGGCGGCGGGAATTGGAAGTGCAGGGGCGCCCGGTGCGGAGAATGTGCGCATACGATGATCAACATATCCACGGCGAATAGAAAGTGGCATCGAAGAGGCTTTTTGTTGTTGTTCGGGACTCATAGGACGAGGGCTGCTGATCGATGCAATGCTCAGATTACTGGGTGCAGATGGCAAGTTGAGGGAGAACGTGCTGCGATGCATGGACGGTATGGGGGGCTGCAATTGGAATGGGGCTCCTAACCCGGACGACGAAAGAGATGCGGCTGATGAGATCGATGAAGGGCCTACCGAAACGGGGGTCGAAGTCGCAGGGCGCGACGCCGCAGTGAACGCCGACACCACCTTCGTGTCCGCAACATCCTCCACCCATCTTTGGGTGGTGCTACCCAACTGCATCTGCGAGTCTGTTTCATCGACCTGCATGGGTGTACGCAGCCCGCGCCCTTCGTGCGTCATGACTGCATCGGCGTCCTCTACGGCGATATCGACGTCCATCGCATCACCTTCATCTTGCGTTTGCTTCGGAAATGGCGACACACGCACGCTCGGGGCCTCGCTGCTCTCACTCCAACCAGCCTGACTACTCCCTCCTCTTGCAAAAGGCTCTGCGGCGGCACTACCAAAACTCGCAGGTCGCGTCGTCCGACCCGAACCATACATCTCTCTGGCCTCCTGCCTCACAGCATTGAGAACAGCATCCACTGCGATGAATCCGCCCGTCCGCCCCACTCCCGCGGAACAATGCAGCAGCACGGGCGCCTGTGCATCACCCGCATGTAGGGAGCGTTTCAGAACACCTGTCTCGCCGTCCACCTCGCTGTCGCTCCCGCTGGAACCATCCTTTTCCTCGTTCTTTTTTCGTGGAGCAACCTCTTCCCTTCCAACCTCTTCCACGACCCTACCAACCTCCCAGACTAACCCCAAAACACCCGTCGCATCGTTCGGCACATTCATGTCTGGCCATCCTAGATAATGTAGTTGTACGATTTTTCTGGGTCGGGCGGAAGGATACCCCGCATGCGTCAGCCGCAACGTCCGCTTGATGAGCTGGCCCGATGGGACTTTAGGTTGCGCGGGCAATAGAGGACCAGAACGAGGCGAGAGTGGTGTTGTCGGTATCGTCGATTGTGGGGGCGGGAGAGGGTGCTGCGACTGAACCGATGAGAAGAATCCTCCGCTTTCGGGTTCTGCACCAGCCTGCGTTGAGCAATGAGGACATTCGCCTCGACACCCCTCCGCCGCACATCCGAGTAACTCGACGCGCAGCGGTCCGTACGTCCCTGATTTCCAATACGCGCCGCACTTGATCTGCGTATGACCAACCCGTCAGCAGCAGGTTTTTTGAAGGAGATGAAAAAAGAAACATACCAGTGCGCCTTCAACCTCCCTCGTCAGCATCACCACGACATGGACATTCTGCTGCCATACCAACCTGTCGAGCGAAGATCAGCACGTCCGTTCCCAGTAGGTCGTGTTTCGGAAATCGAATTGACTCACGTCCAAAAATCACCAAACGTCGCCTCCAACGGACCCTGCGTGGCTATGTACCTCCTCCTTGTCCCCAACGGCTGCACATACGATGCATTGATGTAGTTATCGTATTCCTCTGGCTCTGGCTCTGTCTCGTCATCCGCATCCGCATCCTCCGCTGGTGCTTCCAGTTTTCTATAGTCAGTTTTATCTACCGTTTCCTTATCCTCTCTCACTGGCTTGACAAAATCAACATGTGAGGGCGGTAGCGCTAGATCGCCGTCTGCTGGAATTCGGGTTCGTGTTTTGTGCTGTGGTCGGGGAGTTTGTTTTCCCGGATCCGTGAGCGCACGGCGTTGTTTTACTTCATCGTCCGTCGTCGTGGGTGAGAAACCTGGGGGAGCTGAAGTGGAAGTGTGTGCGACAGGCACAATCTTGCCCGAGTTCAGTCTGTGGAGTCGCACACGAGCATGTTCGAACGGCCATATGTTGCGGTATCTATCAAGAGTAGATGGTTATGAGAGCAGGTTCGAAGCGAGGACCGAAATAAAAAGGAGAGATTGATGGAAGACAGAAACATCTGTGACCGGTATGGGAATAAAAGCAGACACAATATGGTCATGAAGGAAGGAGTACCCCTGGTCTAGCCCTCCTTGCTTCTTGACATGTTCAAGTGTATGATAAGATGTGATTGCCTGGGGGTACCTGAAGCCCTGAACCCACAGGCTCGCTCATGTCATGACGCACAGGCGGAGAAGAAAAGCGCCGCTCTTGCATACCCAAAATGAAACCAAAAACCGGACCAAACAGGCAAAAAAAAACAAGATAAGAGCTAGGACAAGATCACTCACCGATTCTTGCTTCCCTTCTCGACTCCCGCAGTGATACTAAACGGGAAAGCACCCTTTTCTCTCTTCCCCTCATGCGGTCCATGCTTCCCCGCTGTACTCCCAGTCCCTTCAGACGATTTGCCCTTGCCCGCACCAGCGACCTCGCTTCCACTCCCACTCCCACTGGACACCGACGAATCCGCCGTATCCGTCGACAGATTCGTCGACCCACTGCTGTTGGTGGACAGACTATTCGACGAGTCACTCGCAGCTCCCAACATTTTCACGTCATCCTCCCCGCCACTCGCCGACCCCGACCCCGATGACAAGGACGAAGACGAGGTCGTAGGGGGGAAATCCACTTTCCCCTTCTCCGCTGCGCTAGAGCCTGCACCGACAAACCCACTCTCCCTCGAATGATGCTCCATGACGCCCATCATCCGCCGTTGCTCCGCCAACTCAATCCGATAAAACTGCATCGCGAGAGCTTCGGTACCTTCTTCCATATCGGCAGTATTCGCATGCGGGGCGCGTGAAGGCGATGAGGGGCCTGCACACGAGGGGGAGGAACAACATCAGCCTCCATCGGGGAAAAATACAGAACCGCAGGATAACGTACCAAAAAGCCCCGGCGGCGCTCTCCCGCTCCCACTAGTACTGGAGTCGCTACTCTCATCGAACTCTGTTGTGTCGTCCTCACTCGAATCAATTAATCGTCCCCCTCGATACGGACCTAGTCCTCCCAAGGTGTCCATGGCGCCGGCCAAACGCTGAGCATGCTGAGGCGTGACTGCACCCGCTTTCTTTGCAATATCCCGTAACCATTTGAACGGCAGTTCCTCCACCCTTCTCCTGACCCATCTCGGCAGCTTCAACGGTATACGCTCCGTGATACCTTCCAACAGCTCTGTGTTTTGCCGGACAGCGTCAAAAAATGGATTGTATGCCGATGCGGTGTTCGATGTCGTTGTTCTCGAGAAGGAGGGAACACCACCGGGGTGGTTGATTTCAGGGTTATCGTTAGCGGGGTAAGCGAGAGACGGGTGGAGCACGGTGTGAGCGGAAGAAGTTGTAGTAGCGTGGGTGGAGTTGAGGGCGTAATTCGCGTTGGGGAAAAAGGAAGGATTGAGAAGTTGGAAGCCTGGCAGGTGGTCATGGATTTTTTCTAGGGGGGCATATAAAAAACCTAAGGCGTACCTGCATTGCGAGGAGCTTGAGTGGTGCTCGAGAGAGCAAATGCGGCACGAGGGAGTTGATGTGCGCGGAGAACATGGCGGACGTCCGCGGGTTGGTCCCCATCGTCATCGTCATCGTTTTCATGGTCGGGTGAGGCGGGATAAGCATCGACCAAATCTCTTTGAGCCTGCCATACGGTCTGAAAGCCACCTTGAACCCAGGCCAGGTCTGTCGGTGCATCGGGTGCGGCAGCACGAAACTTGCGTAGCAGACCCTGAATATTCGAAGACTCGGAGAGGGAATTTGAGTCTGCATCGTATACCAAGATGCGCGAAGCCGATGGCCAAGCGGAAAACCGGATTCGGGCGGAGTGGGAGGGTAGCATGGCGGACAGACGACTGAGGGAGAATGCGGGGCGCTTTAGAAGAGTGGAGGGAACGGAGAGAGAGATAGCTCTGTGAATCCGTGCTGAAGAATAGGCAGCATGTGGACGTATATCAACGACCAAAGTTTGAGGGTCGTCCAGCCATTCTGCGAGACCAGAAGGGGTCACAGCGGTGAACTCCGAGCTGGAAGAAGTAGCTGGGGGTTGAATAGCGAGATTGTGCATGGGAGTATGGGGAAGTCTGAGGGTTTGAGCTTGGGGCAAGAGACGAGCAGTGAGGACATTGGAGTCCAATTGGCCAAATCTGGCAGCGATTGCGTCTGCGAAGGTTACAGTATCATCTTGGTGGTTGGAGTGAAGACTCGAGTCCGTAGTAGCGCCCGCAGTGCCCACTGCGGTGAAGAAGTCGCTCATCGAGGTAAAAGGGCAAAGTCAAGTCATCACAACAAAACTCAAGGATCGCCTAATACGTCATCTGCCATCATAGAATGGGTCTGGGCTCTGTCTTGGCTGGTCTCCAGGCCCGCGTTTACCTCCCATTGGCCGACGCAGGACCCTCAGCTGGACAGGACAGAGTCCGGGAATATATCAGGTCGTCTGAATTTTCTACGACGAAATTTCCGAATTGTTTCTGGGACTTTCACCCCGTCATGTGAAATGACGCAAATGCCTCCGCTTCTCTTCTGCTCCAGACTGGGTCCCAGCTTGCGCTTTAAGAAAATGCATCGGCCTATCAGTCCGATTCGGGCCTCTGGGCAATGCTTCTCACCGAGTGCCACGCCGCCACGTCTTTCGAGGCTTCCACCGTGGAAGCCTTCTCTATTTCCAGTGACGTCATTAAGGTCCCACCAATCTTGTGATCCGGGCGGATCAAGTATATCAACCCAAAAAGGAAGGAGCGACTCGAAGGGGGCCGACACCGCTGAATATAAGCGCATAGAATAAAGGTTGGCAAAGTAATGTTCTAACCCTTTTACATTCAACTCCTATGTAGTGAGGCGGAATGATGAACCCTTGAGCTGTGGCTGAGAATCACGGGTGTGAGTCCAGTTCAAGTTACCTGACTTTTTGAAAGGACCGTTTTGTTAGTTCGTAAGTAGATTCGAGCCAGTCCCAAGTGCAGAATCATCAAAGACGGAAAGACAGTCATTTGATGAGTCAGACCGAAGCATTGATCGACGAAAATAATAACGGCTGCTTCGAGTTTGATTCGTAAGAGTGAAATGCGTATGATTGTATGCATTGAACGGCAAGCAACGGAAGGGAGACTTCGCAGTGCCCGGCGCTGAGAAACCATCGGTATCTGGGAAGAGGAAACCAATCCGCCGATATAATCATACGTTTATATACGGGACAGCCTAGAACAAGGCATGCACCGATTTTGAAAGGTATATGTACACGTGAAATTCTATAGTCGAAAAAGCGCCCAGGCCAGCCTAAACTTCTCCAGTACTTACAATAACATATGGATGAACTCCACTCCCAAATAGAAAGCCTGACTTACAACCCAACAATATGCGCACTAGCAGGCGCTACAACCTCCCACTCCAGCGCCAAACTGATCTTCCCCTGCGCCGGCACAGACGCAATCCAATTAAGCTTCCGGTCCCTCCCAAGTACTTCCAAATCAACACTCGCCTCATCCGCCCCATCCCACTGCGCCATAACCCCCTCCGCGACATTGATCGCCGCCTGCGGCTGCTTCGCCACAATCGTACTCGCCCGTTTATTTGCAGTACTCGTGAATCCGCCCTCCGTAGGAAGAACCAAGGCCGGACTGACTAGCCTGACTTCAATTTGCCCATCTTGCGAGATGGGCACTTGGTCGATGACTTTGAGACCGTCGATGGCGCTGGATTTGGTGTTGTGTATGGTGATGCGTTGGGAGAAGTTGTGGGTCGCGGTTTTGTTGTAGAAGCCGGACTGGGTGCGACTTTTGAGGATGGGGTGGTAAGTGATCCGGATCGAAGGGTCGAGACTATGAAAACGGCGTGTTAGTGACGATATCTCACCCAGAAATGTACGAACCCTAGAGGGCAGTCAAAGTTTTCTTGCGGGCTAACCGCTGGCACAGCAGTCCGCGAAATGAAACTCCCATCGACATACACACTCGCAGTGCCAGTCAACAGAGTATACTCCGATTCATTAGTGATACGTGCCTACTCAACTCAGTCCTCGAGTAAACAAAGCAGCACGAAACAATACTCACATTCAAATGCGTCTTCGCATCCATCTTCGGCACCGACACCCAAGACATCGCCGCCTTCAGACTCAACTCCACGATCGTGAAATTATGCGCGTCGTTATCGCACGGTATAGTCACCAAGCCCGGAACGCGGAAGGTCGCGCTCACGTTCCCCGACGACGTCACCGTAGCGCCGCCATAGCTCATGTCGGGTACCGACTCCTCTTCCTCTTCGTCTTGTCGAAGCGCGCGACGGTACCGCACCGCCGATGCCATGGGAGCTGGGAGCGGCGCAGCTGCCTTCGCCAATGAAACCGTGCGCGTGGGAGGTGGGCGGTATACATCGAGGTTCCACGGAGACAGTTTCGGGATGCCCAAGCCGAATGTCGGTGTGGATGTCTCGAGTTGTAGTGGGACATCGTCCCAGGACTTGCATCGAACAGTAAATTGGTGTGAACATCAAACGGAGCGAAACGCAGACCTCTCCAGTATTCTGTCTCACAGCCGCCTTATAAATGAGGTTGACTGGGTTCTCTTTCGTGTCCATTTGCACACGAATATCGTAGAACGCAGTCCAAGTAGCATACGGTACAGCTGATGAATCTGAGCATCTCGAAACGAGGAACAGTGTCGAACACACCATAGATCAAAGCAACCTCCACATCCCCCTCCGCTTCCGCAAACACCCCAATAGACGTCTCCATCCGCAGCTTACTGGTCTCACGCGGGACTGCAATACTTTTGCGCTCGCCCGTGATCTGCTCGTCAAGCACACGAAGCTCCTCAGCGAGCTCCGTCTTCCTCGCGTCTAACCTCCCACCGGTGGAATCGTACTGCTCTAGCGCAGCATCAAGCTTCGACGCATCGAGATGCTCAACCGTAAGCGAACCGAGATATCGCTCGAGAGCTATCACCGCCTTCTCGCATCGCTGCAGCGCCTGTGCCGTCTTCTCG
Source organism: Favolaschia claudopus (assembly GCA_037176885.1). NCBI lineage: Eukaryota > Fungi > Basidiomycota > Agaricomycetes > Agaricales > Mycenaceae > Favolaschia > Favolaschia claudopus. Next base: position 76,284 of record JAWWNJ010000168.1, on the reverse strand, counting down.
CGCGTCTTGAACAGCTCATCAAGCTTCGGCGTAGACGTCGGGACGTGCTCCCCCTTCGCAAGCGAAACAGTCACGTCGTGTATAGTCGCAGCACCGCGACCTTCCACTCTGTAGTAAGAGTAAGTATCCGTCAGACGCGACTCACGCAAGAGAACAACAACGCACGCACCTCAACGACTCACTCTCAAGCACATTCGGCAACCCGGAGATATGAACCTGATTCTGTCCCGCCCTGACTGCGAACTTGAACAGCCGTGTGATTTCAGCTCTTGATGAGTACAAGCTAACTGAGATTATTTTGCTGTTCTCGAGAGACTTGAGCTCCACTTTGGAGGGCTCGAACGGCGGGGGGTCGGTCGTCATTGGAGTGCGGGTAGTTAGTGTGTAAGTAAAAGACGGGAGAGCGCGTCCCCTGTCGCGTATTTGAATATCAGAATATGTACAGCCTTTTCACATTGCTGGCCATCGACAGACGCTGGATCGACGGGTGGTTGCCAAGGCACTGACAGTTGAAGCTGAAGTCGGGAGGAGGTTCCCGAACTCAAGTACTTGGCATCGACTCAGAGCACACACAGAAATCTTGAACGCTCTTTTCGTTCTCTAGGAAGTAGTTGGAGGACAATGAGCGTGGGTATAAAATTACTTGATCTAAGAATAGTACCAAAAAATTGAGTGTACTGTTCTATGGTCCATGAGCTCCGATATGTATATAATACTGCGGCCGGAGTAAACGAAATGCACCCTCATGACGAAAAGCAAGTCAAAGCAAGCAAACCCAGCACCCCTCCGAACACACTCGTCAACGATGAATCCAGACCCATCGCTCCTCCCTTGCCCTTCGCACCATTTCCGGTACCCGTATTGTTATTCGAGTTCGATGATGGGGGCGTCGGGTCCGGGGTTACAATCGTGCCCAAATTCTGCGCATCGTCCAGGATGACTAACGATAAACTTGGGCCAGGGGCGGTAAAAGTACACCCGTTCTTGCCGCAGTCCGCCAGATTCTTATTGGGGGTGGCCCAGCTAGGCTTCTGAGTGGACTTGCCGTCCGTCACATCGGGTCCGGACCACGTTTCTCCACCTGCGCATATGCATACCGTTAAGCACGATATCCTACGCCAAACAAATATAAAAAAAGGAGCACAACCCACCCCAAGAGATGTTCGTCTCCTCCTCCGGCGTAGCCGCAGAAAGGAATTTGACCAGAGCGGTGCCAGAGCCGGAGAACACAGACGCAGGCAACGCAAAGTCCTGCGATGAGTTTGCATAGTTGAAGATGACGAGTCGTGAAACGGTCTTGTTGCCCTGGTTGTAAACAGCATACGCAGAGCTCGTCGCATTGGGGTTGGTAGCGGAGTCACCGAGGTTGAGATCCGAGACGATGGCACCGTGGTCTGTTCTCAGCGCCTCTCCCATGACGAGGAGAGCCTGAAGTATGTATTATCCGTTAGTTGTAATATTTGCGAAGATAACGACGGGAGAAACAAACGTAGTACGGAGAGTTGGTCTTCCACGCGCCGGCAGAGCCCGGGGGCCCGACAGGAGGGGCGAAGAGGTTGTAGGGAATGCCCTGCGAACGTCAGAATTATTGGAGGTATATGCATTACGGCAAACACTTACCCCTTCTCTCGTATGGAGGAATGCTGTTAGTATAGGTGAGAGTCGAACAACGGATTTCTGAGACCGAATCGGCTTACCTTGACCATAGCCAACAACAGCCATCTGCAGGGCATAGTCGATAGACCATAGAGACCTGATTTGCATTCAGTGCGGCTCGCTGATTTGAATAGGAATTTTCGCTGACCCAACGGCAAAGCTCGGCGAAAACGGAACACCACCGCAAGATGCGCTGTTGAATTCCGAGTTGATCAGCTGTGGGCGGTTTTCAGCGGGTTGCGACAAAAGGCTACAGGATGATTGTTAGTCTCCGTCAGCAGAGAGAAAATACACCAACTAATCAATGCCGGGTTTTTGCCATTGAGCAAGGGTCACCGCTAAATGACAGGCGTGAGTCTTCTCGAAGAGGACAGAACTGACATATCAAGATCACTTACTGTTGCTATGCTGGAGATACCAGGGAAGCTGATACGGGAATTTGCCGCCGTTACAGTTGTTCTGAGGATAGTGCTGAAGCCTGAGAAAGGTCGTGAATATCCAACGGAAGAGATACAAAATCCTCGACATACACAATGTACTTGAGTGCCGAGCTGAATTTCGTGAGGTACCCAGCTTGTAACACGGCGCCAAGATCCTGTAGCACAGGTCAACTCTATGACGGGCGAAGAAGAAAACGGTTGTACCCAGTTGCAGCAAATACTAGGACCGCCGATATCCTGTTTACCGCCAACATCATTGGCCCCGATTGTCGCGATGGCAGTAGAGTATTCCTGACAGCAATTAGGAAAGGCTTGGTTGAGGCAAAGGAATAAAGCATACGCCGAAATAGTCGTCGACTGTGTAGTTTGCTACATTGGGCCGCTTCTCTACAATGAGGATTCAGTATACGGCCAAAGGGGTTGAAACACGAAGGAATTTACTGTGCCCTGTGTAGAGATCGGGTTCATTTCCGAGAAGCATGCTATCCAGGCTGCTTCCCAAGATATTTCGCATGTCGTTGGCCATGCTTGCATTAGGCGCAATTGCCAGAGGTACGTCTATACAACGGGGAAGCTTAGTTGCGGGCGGAACAGCGTCGGCTGAAGCACCTACTTATCAAATACGCAACGCCGTTTATGCTCTTGCTCACAGCAGCCATGACGGTCCACAGCATAGGGTTGTACGTGACGGGCTGATCGTTAGCGTTGAAGTCGCCGGCCTGGAGCTGGACCATTGGCGAGGAAGCGGTGTCGATGTAGGGAGATGAGTCGGCACTTTTGTTGCGTACCAATTATTCTGCGTCCACATGCGAACGGAAAACACGTACCTGTTTCCACCTATGCGAATGCGTACAGGATTGTTGCCCAGCCGTGCTTTTATTGCAGCAAGATAATTGAGCATCGGTGTACTCATGTGGTCGGTGTCATTTCCAACTGAGGCAGAATGAGGAGACGATAGAAAATAGAGCGAGTGTGAGCAGACAATAATCGGTCATAAAGCTGAGCTCGAAGCTGATCCCAAGGAAATTTGAATGGACTACATTGGATGTCGAAGGAGTGGGAGGTACAGAGACTTGAACGGCAGCATTAGAGGGTGTAGCAAAGGGCAAAAGCAGCAGAGAGAAAGGAATTAAGGAATACATGGTGGTTGGGAGAAAGCGAAGGCGGTTAGGTGGCGATGAATATTTACATTGAATGAATGGCTGATTATCGCCGCCACTTGCCCGCCTGGCTGGCTGGAACGAAAAGCGATCAGTTACATAAACATAGAATGGGACCGTGGGAATTCAACACAACTTGGACCTAACGCACTTGCCGCGCCGCCTCAACCCGTAAATCATACCGTTGCAGACTTTGGCTGTTTTGTAACTCAGAATCTCGGGGAGAGTATCAGCGCCCACATCTTTCTATCCTAAGGTCCTGGAATCTTTGTTTAACAATTTGTCGCCGATGAGATCGATGAGAGTTGGTTGCGTCGCGGTTTCATCGCAGTTCATCAAGTTGAACGCGGCAATCGCGGATATACGGCTTGCACGGCCCGTTGCCCGTTATTTTTGTTTTTCTTCTTCACAACTTTTCTTTTTCGTTTTTTTTCAGGCACTGCCAGCCCGAGCCTTTGCAATGGCTTCCAGAAGGAGTCTCCCTAGCCAGTAAGAGCCAGTGAGCCAGTGTCCTGAGTGTACCAATGCCGTTTCGATTCGAGGTCAAGGGCCGCCCGGCCAACAGACTCGCGGTAAAAAATCGCCGACAATACATTCCTCACACATGAAGTTGTCAAGTTGCTTCCGCTCCGGCTCCGGCTCCGGTTTCAGTGTTTCACAATATCTACGAGTAAGCTCTCGGCACTATAAGTGTTCGTAGCGCTCATTGCTCAACGCTCGTCCTATGTTGAAAATTTTGGATGCGTATACCGATACCGAGTGCCCGGGACCCGAGTACAACACTGGTGAAAATTTTACCACACGGCATAAGACGACCGCAAAACTTGAATGAGGCTCAAGATAAGGACAGTTGAAGAAGGGGCGTGCTGAGAGGTAGAAAGAAACATATAAGTATACACGCAGAACGAGATGCAGACATCTTTGAATATGCGAGTCGTATGCTTGAATAGCTCTAGCAGATGGTTGTCCACGGGCGAAACAGCCCGTAATTGTCGATGTATAGAGCATCATCTTACTTTATGTTTCTATGCTGCCCTAAAATGCGATCGCGACAATGAGAGAGGCAGCGAGCTGACTCTCTCGATTGCAATTAGCTCATGAAACTTGGGACAGCTTGGCGGTCAAAGCGCGAATTGTTGATCGGAGCTGTCGAATAAATGATCCGGTGCGGTTCGTGCTTCTAACCCTTCTTCCAGGCACGAAGTCAAAGACTTGGAAAATTATAGTACTGCCATTTACAGGAAGTATAGCGAGACATGAGTACTAAGTTGATTAGTCTGAATCGTATTTTCGGCAACAGAAACCATGTAGCGGCAAGTATTAGTGAACAGCAATCTTAGAACCTCTTCTCGCATACATTCTTGTGAGTCTCCCAGTCGAGCCGCTGAAAAGCATTAGCTACAGATGTAATCCATTCCAAATCTCGATTGCGCCGAAAAAAATTCACCTGATGCTCGCTTGAGCAGTAAAGCGCCTCTCTGCATCGCTGACACCGCTGGAGCTTATTGCCATCCTTGAAATGTTCAACCTCGCAATCCTCCAAGTTACACAATATACGGCGGGTACAGCTAGCGGAATCCGTCTGACGAACCATCGCGCTGCCCTCAGCCAAAGACCGCGACAAGGAAAAGTCGATTCGGGAACAGTCCGTTCTGGTGCAGCCGACACAGTTACATGACGCCGGAAGGTCTCGGGTGAGGGCTGGTGGAGGGAAGTGCGACGGTTTGGTGAAGAGAACGCAGGTGTTTCCGTCGGTGATCACGGAGTGGAAGATGATGAAGGGCGGTACGTCGCCAGCTTCTGGGTCGGTGAGGAGGGCGCGCACGAGAATATCGACCTGCTCGAAACAAGGGAGGATGCGATGACAGGGATTGTTGCGTTCGAGGACTAGGAGCGGTCAGTATTGATTTCCTCCCCGGAGAAATGCCACAAAGTGGAATTGAATTACATTTCAAACGTCGTTCTTCCTCCGTCCATTCCCCTTTGCTTAATTCAACCCAATAGTTCAGCGAAGACTTGAATTGTGCGTCGTCCCAGGTAGTGAGAATTATGGGTATATCACAATCTCTCGCGTCATGCATATTGCGAATTACAAGAATCTGGTGCAGCTGTGCGCGGTGAAAGTGTGGTCAAAAACAGAAAAGATTACAACCCTACAAAAGCAGGAAGAACTTGACAGATCCACCACTTTCTGCCGCCTTCATCGCGATGGATTGCGTCGATTTTATCCCAGAAACCTCTGTATGCCCAGAATTGCGCGCGGAAATCCGCCGAGTCCATAGGCAGGAGCCGTCCAGTATCGACAGTGCGAAAAAAGAGGTATTCAGGGTCGAAAGGCTTGCCCTGTTTCCAAGAAATGAGACGAGTGCCTTCGAAAACTCCGTCCTCGGTCGGGGTCTCGTTCGAAACCGCCTGTTGACCAGTTGCAACGTCTTTATACCACTTCCGATATGGCGAAGGGCGGCGAGCTTGAGTCCACGACTCTTCTATCTCGTCAAATGTGATGTCGACCATGTCCAATACAGCCTCAAACTCATGGTTGACGAGCTGACTCTCGGAGATCTTAGCCTCATACATGGTCGTTGGGCAATCGTTGGGGAAGAGATTGGGTGTCACAGGCACATGATATATGTCACACCGCGTCCGTCGCGCATTGGCGCCAGTGGAAAAATACAGTCTATTACAATTATTCATGGAAATAAGATTATAAGGTAGCGGCCAGACATGTACGGTTACCCCACGTGATTTCACCTTTTTGAGAAGAAGTAGTCCGTTTGACCTGTATTTGAGGGAAAATAAAGAATCTGGCTCAACAGTTCTATGCAAATACGTTCTAAAGACTCACCAATCAAATTATGGTCACGCCCAGTGAGAACTGGAGGACTAGTTCCCAAATTGATGGGAGACTTCACAAATCCCATCAAATCCTTCGTTTTGCATCAATTGGGAACTAGTCCCTCAGTTCTGCAGCTTTTTCTAAGTTTCAAGTGCATGTATGTAGACATTATGAGTCTTTATAGAACTGTTGAGCCGGATTTTTTAATTCCTCTCAAATACAGGTCAAGCGGACTACTTCTTCTCAAAAAGGTGAAATCACGTGGGGTAACCGTACATGTCTGGCCGCTACCTTACAGACATATATTGAGCCATGCTGCTGAGGTATCAGCAAAATGGGACGTTATGTGCAACGGGGCGGAGACCTACCCCTTTGTTTTATTCCCTAGTCGTTCTTCGAGCTTATTGAATTCGTTCATCGCAATCTCCTCCTCCTGATCCAGAACCTAACGAACGTCAACGAGAGAAAACTCACACAACTTTCACTCACTTGCAGAACGCCCTTGACCTCGGGGATATAGTGCATCAGCATCCTCTCGATGCCGCTCTTTAGCGTCACGGTGCTCGAATCACAACCTCTGCAGCTTCCCTTTAGCTTGACCTTCACCAGAGCGTCCCCCTCCTCATCAAATCCTCTATATTCAATATCCCCTCCATCCTCCATAATTGCGGGTCGTACCCGAGTCTCAAGGAGTTCCTTGATCATGGCAACAGTCTCCGAGTCGGTATCGAGGATTTTGGTGTCTTGCGGACCAGCATTATCTTTATCCTCCTGACTGCGGAAGAGAGCTTGACCCGAAGAGAAAAACTCCATGAGGATGGAATAAATCTCGGGCTTCAAGATGGCCCATGGGTTCTCGGAATCCTTCGAAACTGTGACGAAATCGGGACCATAAAAAACGGCCTTGACGCCCTCGACGCCCATGAGTCGGATAGCGAGAGGCGAGCTCAAGGCCGAACGAGTGTCCAAAAATTCTGCAGTGCCGTCGCCCATGACGTCGACCCCAGGAATGAATTTAATCGAGTCGTCATTCGGCGTCGACTCGGTTTGTATGAACATGGATCGACCTGAACACCTTCAGCAACAGATTCAGGCGCATTTGTATTCGCTCACTTTGGGAGGGCGCAGGCTTGCTGGTGGATGCATGAGGTCGTGGTGGTAAAACGGTGGAAGCAGTAGCGAAAGTTGGCCCGCGCTTCAGAATTGCCGACCGAGGGATGGTTGATGATATTGTCCTGTGTCCCTTGATCAACGTTGGCAACGCTCCCCGTGGCTTAGCCTTTGCGGATATTCTGAGCAGGGAAGCAGAGGACATGGCGGAACTTGGAAAAGATGGGAGTTGCTTGGTCATTCGGCTGACATCGGCTTTCTTCGGGTTTGACAGTGCACGACTTACTTCCGCTCATACGCCACCGTCACCGAACGCGTCGTTTCACGTCTTGAGTTGCTGGAGAATCCTCTCGCCATGCTCACGGTGCAGGACTACGCGGCAATAGTCTCGCGCCTTGTGGTCAGCATACTCGCCCTCTGGATAGCTTGGAGGATATGGTCTTTCTTCAAACCTCGGGATAGGCACACTCTTCGTTCTGTCGCAATCCTTGTCTTGGGCGACATTGGACGCAGTCCTCGCATGATGTACCATGCCGAAAGCTTCCTGGAGAATGAATTCTTTACCGACATTATAGGCTACGGCGGTACGACACTCTCAAAATTCTGAGAAGGCGCTGAAGAGCTATGATAGACTCTCCGCTCATTCCTTCTTTAATGAAGGCAAGAGTCCGGTATATACCCCAACCTCCGCTATGTCTTCGACTGCTTCCCTTTATGATCTCTGGCCCGATCAAAGTTGTACTTCAAGTTCTTTACATATTTATTGAATTGTTCACGATACCTAATCCACCTGAATTTATTCTGGTTCAAGTTTGTGCTCATTTTGCCGCCCGAAATTGAACAAGCTTGCTCATCTATGTATGAACAGAACCCACCTAGCATTCCGACCCTGGCCATCGTTTGGGCTATCGCCCGTATGCGGGCAAGCAAAATCATAATCGACTGGCACAACCTTGGATATAGCATCCTTGCTATGAGATTTCCGCGACAGGGAGAGCGACATCCACTCGTCAGACTTGCAAAGTGGTATGCAGCATTTTCGGGTGCCAGTTTGAGGTTGCCTATGCATTTTCCAGGTTCGAACGATATTTTGGTCGGACGGCATATGCCCACTTATTCGTGACCGAGGCAATGAAGGACTTTTTGGTGAAAGAATGGGATTTGCAGTGAGCACATTTATTTCAATTCAAATAAATTCACGTCTCAAAACGACCAGGGGACGAAAAGTCGTATTACATGACAGACCGCCACGACGCTTCCATCAGTCAACACCCCAGGATATACATGATGTAAGTTGATACATTTCTCGGCGAGAGTAGAACGATAATGTCCAAAAGCTTTTTGCCGTCAAACTCCATACAGCTATATCCTCAGAGCCCTCTTTGCGAAAGTTTCTTCCGAAGTATGATGCCCCATATTCAAGTGCTTTTACTGCAACGAACGCCTCATCCTCGGACCGCACAATCAAGCGCGGTACTCCACCTCCACCTTCCAGTGTAATAGATCCAATCTATTCCGAAGTGAAGGCACCATTCCTCCGCGATGACCGACCCGCCTTGCTTGTTTCGAGCACTTCTTGGACGCAGGACGAGGATTTCGGCATTCTTATAGCTGCTCTTGGTGAATACAATGCTCGAGCATCGGCGTCAAACAAGCACCTGCCGAAACTTATGGTCATCTTAACCGGCAAGGGTCCACTGAAGAAGAAATACATGTCCGAGGTCGGCGAATTGCAGAAGAAGTGGGACTGGGTGCGGTGCGTCAGCATGTGGCTGGATGCGGAGGATTATCCTACCCTCTTAGGTATTGTCTTGTTCCACACTTGGAGGTTGTAAGTCTCAACTGTTGTTCAGGTGCAGCGGATTTGGGCGTCAGCCTGCATGCTAGCTCTTCCAACCTTGATCTACCCATGAAGGTCGTCGACATGTTTGGTTGCGCACTGCCCGTCTGCGCCCTTGATTTCGCTTGGTGCGTTTTCAAACGGTATTCGTTGAGGGTTTCGTATAGCTTATGAGTGAGACGAATTTTTTAGTTTACATGAGCTGGTCAAGCATGAGAAGAACGGGCTAGTGTTCAAAGACGCTTCCGAATTGGCGCAACAATTGGAGGTAAGTGTTGGTGATACGTCGCGTCGCTCTTTATTAATTTTTTTCCATAGACTCTTTTAGCTGGATTCCCCAACTGCCCACGCCTCACGGAATTGCGATCCAATCTAATCCCAGCTGCCGACAGACCAACATCTCCCTCGTCTCGACCTCCTTCAGGCGAGTTTTCAGAAGACGTGTGGGAGTCTTGGGACCAAAACTGGGCGCGATATGTGCGCCCGCTAATTCTGCAGGACGTTCGGCGGAACGAAATCTCAGATAAATGATAATGTACTGTGAGTCAATATGTTGAGCCCGTTAGGATACAAAGAACAATCGAACAAGCACATCTATAGCGAGAATGAATTTCAGATACATACACTCAAGTTGATGCCGTAGGAGCGGAGATCGTCATGGTCTCTATTCGGCCTCGAGCTTTGCATTCCTTCTGCAGTAATTCGTTGATGACGCGGAATTGACCAGGGTCGATGAGCATTATCTGAAAACAGATTCATGTATGAGTCGCGGGTGCTCGGACGGCGATACCCACCAATTCCCATTCGTTCTGTCCCATCTCGTCTTGCTCTACGGTTTGCGCGCCTTCAAGCACTTTCTCTCTTAATCGTTTGCCGTCAGCAGTGGGCATGGTGACTCGGACGCGCATCCGCGACCGTTGTATAGGCAGAGTGGAATCGGACTGCAGTTGCTTTATGCATGCGGAAACCTAACGGAAAGTCGTTCATTTCGGCAAGGTTCGATGAATGGCAAGACGGCTGACCTGGCTTTTAGCTGTCTTATCCTGCTTCACACTGAAGCCGACTTCAGCCATAGCCTTCTCTATCATTCCGACGGCGTAAGGTCGTCCAGTCGCGGGATCCTCGCATTTTTCTGCTACCAGAGTTGCGATTTCTTTCCGCAGCGCTGTTAGATCATGATCGCGCTCCTTCTCCCCAATTTGCAGTTCGCCTTTCTTCAAGATCTGCAAAGCCCTTGGATGATATGCACCAAGATTTCCCGCAGATGATGGATTGAATTTTGTACCTCCTGGACGATCTCTGAGATGTCCGTCTTGCCAAAAGCCTTTTGCAGGTCGTTTGATTTGGACACTTCGCCCTTCGATACATTGGTGAAGACATTGCTGATCTGTAGCACGTCGTCTAGATTTGTCTCCCTGGAATACCATCTTAGCAATTCAACGATGCCTGTGCGCACATAATTACTGACACCCCCGTCCTCCACTCTTGCACTTTGTTCTTATAGCATGCAATCTAGTGATTGAAAGGATCGGACACAGTTCTTGTCCCTGCGTAGGCAAATTGTTACCTCGAACCGCTTACCGCCCTTCTTGAGACGCACAATCGATACATTTGTTAATCTAATGCGCCGTTAGACGAGATTATTGGCTACTGAGCACTGCAGTACTTGATCTGGCCGGATGGTTGATTTATCTTAGACATCCTGGACGTACGAGCGCGAAGAAGAGAAGAAAGAGAGTCAGAAAATTGGCGCGGATCCGGCAAAGCCTGATTTGACAAGCGCGAGGCTGTGCTCAGCTGAAGCCGCGCTTGCTTGGACCTCTCATCTTGCACCAAAACTCAAGCCCGCAGACTCACACCGAGCGCGCTTGGTGCTGCACCACTACAACATTCTTTGACTCCGTGTACGACGTGCGCCCACCATGAAGGGTTTTACGAAGACAATCAAGCGGTCAGTGGTGTCACCCCACACCATGCAAACGATTCCTCAATGTCTAGTCTCACAGCACGCCATTTATGGTGACCAGCAAGGTCGGAATGTCCAAAAGTGAGCATCTCAAGCCAGCCGACCGCAACTGCAACTCAGCTGTGACAACTTTCTGGTGATCTTCAGAGTCCACCGACCCCGAGTTCGATGATTATCAACGACACTTTGGAACTATGGAGAAAGCTGCTGAGAAGTTTCTGAAGGATACAAAGTCGTTCACCGACGCTGTAAACGGCACGCGACATTATCTGCGAAATCGTGGACACACCTTATTGACCGCATTCCAGGCCTATTCACCTCTGGCGCCGGCTTCGCGACTCACTTTTCCACCATATTCCATCCTATTGCGGGCGAATATGATCTCATTGGGAAGAATCCCGACGCGGCACATACTATTCGAAGTGTGACCAAGTATGAGACGGCGATGGAGGAACTGCGCACCGCCGTTGGGCCGGAACTCGATCTCATTGAGAGCAGAATTGTCGGTCCCGTCAAGGAGCTACAGAGCGTCATGAAAACGATTAGGAAGACCATAACAAAGCGGGATCACAAGGTGCGCCAACAGAACGCGAAACTGCACGAATATGCGTTTACACCGAGTTAGCTGACGGATTACGATCGGTTCAACAATTCTCTGACCAAACTCCGGGACAAGAAAGAAAAGTCATTGAGCGACGAGAAAAACTTGTTCAAGGTTGGTGTTTAGTTCTTGAATGCCGAATTTATAGCTCACAAACTTGATAGCTTGAACAAGACTTTGAACTCGCCACAAACGAATACGACTTCCTCAATAACGCGTTGAAAACAGACCTCCCGCGTTTCATGATGCTCTCCACACAATTCATCGACCCGCTGTTCTCGTCATTTTACTACATGCAGTACGTTGTCTGCCCCTTTGAGCTGCTAATCGCTAAATCGTAACACAGGCTCAACATATTTTATCTGCTTCTCGAGAAAATGAACGGTTTCGCCGAAGAGAACAAATATGATGTTACAAATGTCCCGGGGTCACAAATTGCCAGTGATTACGAGGGGAAACGCACAGACGCATGGAGCACGATTGAGGATCTCAATATCACCAAGAGAATCATCTCAACCTGTCAGTTTTTTCTCACTCAACCTAAGGAGCATTGGTGTTTAATAGTTTCTTCTAGCCAAAATGGTACAGGCGAACCGGGGCGCCAATGGCGGTCTGGAGCGGTCTGCCACAACTGCATCTAGCACCAGCTCTCTTTCGTCACGATCAGCTCCCATGCGCACACCCTCAAACAGTAATCTGAAGAAAGTACCTCCCCCTGTGCCAGGTTCCAGTAAATCGCTAGCAGCACCTCCGCCTCCGTATTCTGCTGCAAGCAGCGCGTCGGCCGCCGCAGCAACCAAGCGAGCCCCACCACCGCCTCCGCCATTGAAACCCAAACCTTCACTTGCGCCGAAAGTGCACTATGTCGTGGCGTTGTACGATTTTGCCGCACAGGTAAGCTGACGTTTCTGCATTATTCTTGTTGCCAATAATCCTGATGTGCCTGAAGGCGGACGGAGATCTGTCGTTCAACACAGGGGATCGGATAGAGATTGTGGAGCGAGGGGCCAGTGCGGAGGATTGGTGGACAGGTCGACTGAATGGACAGCAGGGAGTGTTCCCAGGTACATACGCCCTTTCGTCTCGTTCAGTCTCCGCGGATTCTGATATATTGTTCAGGGAACTATGTTCAGGATACTTGAGCGGTCATTGTACGACGACATTATATATTTACCCGACCAGCTCGCGGGCTGTATTTTTCATCGCGATTTCTCAGAAGGAGGATGTACTGCGTTAGCCAATTATTGGTTAATTTTTAACCACTGTTTTGGCTTTGGGGTGGTCTTTGAAACCGGGGAGTAAAAATATGCGCGGTGGGTGGTCTCGTCCGTTTCTTCTTTCAAGATAGACTTGCTGCGGAGATGATTGAGTGGACTGGACGTCAAGCGGATTATAGTTGGGGGTGATGCTTGTCCACCTACCACAGCTACCACCCACAAGTTTGCTGACGTGTCTACTCATGTCTAATCGTGGCCTAGCGTGGCCTCCACTGATCAAGGAATTCGCGGAGTTGGTGCTAGTTGGTGGCTGTTAAACGTTAAGCTACAGCAGTTTCAAAAATAGCTTACTTCCGTGAATTACAGCTTTGACCGGATACGTCCGAGACACTTTGCCAGTGAGCGCTAAATTCTGGACAGCAGCGACAAACACTTGTTTCTTGTGCACTGCGCAGCATCGCCCTCTCGACAGCAATTCAATCAAGACCGTCTCCGCTGCGTCTCCACTGTCTATCGGACCCCCGCAGCTCCTCCTCAGCATGGAGGGATCAAATCAGCGTATCAGCTCATCGAGGCCAACGATGCACAGTTTATTCAAGTACTTCAATGCACCTTCATGGCCATGATCCCTTCACGATGCTCTCAACGACGTAAGTAGGCCGCGAAAAATTAAGAGAGCACGGTTGGTGAGAGGCCAGTTGAAGAGTAAGATTGTGGCTTTCCCTTAACTACTACCCTTTTCTGGCCAAGCAATATCTCTTTTGATTTGCAGAAAATCCCGCCGCGGCCGGGGACTCAATGTCCGGCACACGGCTTTCATCCCAATCAGGCGATGTTCCTGATAGATTCGGCGCCTACGCGCTCAACCATGTCGCGTAACACCGCCCTCCCACACCCAGAAAAGGAAAAACATGAGTCACTGAAGGTCATCGCGTTCGGTATCGCAATGAATTCGCGTTGCGCGTCTAAATATGACTGTGGACGCACGCGAAGCTGTATATCTGGACGGGATATAAGGTCTGTGGACCCAGTCATCTCAACTCAATATCCCCCCAGCCGGACACCCGAGCAATCCACACAACAATGCCAGGCAAGCACGTCCACTTCTCGCACGACGTTGTGTTCCCTCCGACACCGTCTCCCACCTTCTCCTCTGCATCCCTCCCATCATCGTATGGGCCCGTCACCCCTCCCAACGCATTCAACTCCTACGCGCCGCTGGTTGCGAGCGGCAGCGTAACCCTCCATGAGGTCCTTAAGTTCCAAGGACCGTATCCCCCCGCACTGGTGTTCGACATCAGACTCCCGCACCAGAACGTTCGGCCGAGTGCTAACTATCTGGACCCGAGGGTGTTGTCGCAGACTGCGACTAAGCAGCCCCTTCCATCCCTCGTTCTAATCCACCCCGCTCTCGGTACTTGGAAGATCGAGGTCGCCCCCCGATCAGGGAAGGCGGTCCTTGTGGAGGACGTTCTCTATGCGATATACTCGTCGCTGAGACAACGCGCCTCGGAGACCGACTTCCAGCAGCTGCCGCCAGCCAGGCAGAGCTCAGTGGTTGCCGCATTCACGGCGCGATGGAGCAGCCTACCACCCGAGCACCAGCAGATTGAGAAGGGGAAAGGGTTGAAACGGGTTGATTTCCTCTGCAACCAGGTCAAATTTGCGGGGCTGTCACCATCACAGTGGGGACCCAACTGCTTTGAGCTTGTGCTGTCATGAGCCAACGACTTTTGCACGATTCAGAGTATACCCACATCCCCCTCAATACCCATTCCCCACCCTCTCCCCACTCAGAACATTGTAGCGTTATATAACCCCCACCTCACTCCCCTCACACTGTCTTATTAGTATTGTATTACCATCGACGTCCATTAGACGTATATATGTACGCTGTAAAAATGCTTTAACATTGCTTTCGACTTGCTTTCACAAGCCCCCTATTGATTAACTTTGTGTGATAAGATAAGATGGTGTGGGCGCGGACAATGAACCGCCTGTGATTGGCTGGAGTCAGAGGTCGGTGATAAATACGACCAAGCACTCGATTGATCAGCCGAGTCGGGAATTGTCTGGACAGAGCCATTTGGGTCCAATTTGGGCTTCTACACTTTCTCTTTCACTCCACCATGTCCTCAGTCGTTCGATACTCTCGCCTTCACTACGCATCCCGCTTCTCCTCCCTCCCGTTCCTCTACCCGTGTCTGCCAACAGCGTCGGGCCCAACAAGGCGGGCCATGATGTCAGCATACCGTCCTCGGGAGGATGAACACACTCTCCCCATACCAGAGGCTCCCCCGGTCGTTATACCCTCTGCCACCTCTCTTTCGCCCGATGCTTCAGCACCGCAAACCGCTGCCCGGCCTCCCCCGCTTCCCAAAGCCGAGAAGCCCCGACCAAAACTTCGAGCGACGAAAGCGGCGCTAACTATCGTGCGTAGCGCTGTCCAGTTGGCGTTTTTGTTGTGTGCTAATGGGAACTGGATATCTAGACCGAGGAAGCCGCTGTACGGCTGCGAGCTCTCATGAACAGTCCAACACCACAGCTAATACGAATCGGTGTCCGCAACAAAGGGTGTGCGGGCCTATCGTATCATCTGGAATACGTAGAGAAGCCTGGGAAATTCGACGAAGTCGTGGAACAAGATGGTGTTCGTGTCCTCATAGACAGCAAGGCGCTATTCTCTATAATTGGAAGCGAGATGGGCTGGGCAGAGGATCCGCTAAGGTTTGCATCTCAACTTGACCGTGCGATTGCCACTTACGGATATCATTCACAGTTCCAAGTTCGTCTTCAAGAATCCCAATATCAAGGATGCATGCGGATGCGGCGAGTCCTTCACTGTAGGGTCATAGAGTAATTGTACCATCCAGCACGACCGTTATTACATTATAAACCCTGTATCTATAACACAAATCCAAACTCCCCGTACACCTATTTGGTATTTGGGCAACCGCGAGCTCGACAGGCCTGTTTCCAGCCTGTTCAATTTTTTGGGGTGGGGCAAACTCCCTGCCGTTTTCGACGCCTTGTTCTTGGGGTCTAGATAGATGATCAAGCACGCGAACGAAAAAGGATGACAGCACGAGTCTACCTTTGCGGTTAGGAAATTGCACAGTTCCTGCGACGCATTGGAGTCATCCGACTGGTTGCTCTCTTGCGGGAATATCCAGTCATCTTGTACATGATTCCAGGTCCAAGGTAATATGGACAGTCGCCAGTCGTCTATCCTGAGCATGGTAGTATGCAAGTTCTTATAGTCTTGCCGGAGGAATGGCACCAGAACAGTCAACACCTCGAGTCTGAGGCAGTCGACCAAGATTTGCTTTAAAACGGGGATATTGGCAGGCCGTATCTGAGTTTTATAATTTTGCAGCGCGAGGTGGGTCAACGCCGGGAGGTCGGAGAAGGGGATACGCGACCAGCGGTGCGGCGCGTCGAGAACGTGAAGGTGGGTGAGCTGCGCAAAAGCCGAGTGCTGGAAATACGAGCTGTCCCCTAGATCATCGACAATGTCGAGGCTGATGCACATTGTCTTCAGCCTAAGCTGCGATAGGATGGCGAACGGCGTCTTCCCGTAGGAGAGGTCCACGAGATGCACGACGCCGGTGCATATGGCTAGGATACGATTGACTGCGGGGTCGTTTGGCATAATATAGGGGTCTATCCGAATTTCTTTGATCCACCTTGCAAAGTGAGCAGGGCGTGATTCGATGGCTTGTAAAAATAGGTTGAATGTCCAGCTCGCTTGGCGGACGACTACAGAACGATAAAGGACTGGTTCTATCCTGTTGCCAGAGCTCACTTGAGTACGGTGACTCGATGTTTCAGGTATACTGCTCACCAGCACCGGCATCGATGGGCAACGAGGAGAATTCGGAGTGCGGTCCCGGGATCTTTGTATGCTGCGAGCTCGAATATGGTGCGCTCGATGTCTTGAGGGAGTCGTGGTTCGGTCGACATGGCTGAACATAAGACAGGGCAAAAAATCATATTCGGCCGTTTCCGCGGGAGCAAATTTGAGTCAAGGACAGATCCTGCGGAGCCGTTGAGCGAAGGAGCGGAGCCTTGCATGGTTCATGACTTGTTTCTCTCCGTTTGATACGTGCGCAGCAATCTTGAGATTATGCAGAATCAAGATCATGGAAAAGAGGAAAAACGGTGTATTGAATAGCCAATTTTGATCAAGTACTTCCGGTTTTCATAGTAAATGAACCTTTGAGTATGCTGCAAACTACGGGCACAGTACAAAGACGTGGCTTCGACGCTTCCAGTCGAGCAATGATGAGACTGGTTGATCTGCTTTCAAACACTAGCAGGATTCAAGTTGTATTCTGTCGCCCTCGATATGTGAGGTTCAAATGCACATGACAGAACAGAAGTGTACTTGGCGCACCGAAGCAGCATAGATTTTCGACTCTGCAAAGCCACGAGAATTAGAGTGCAGAGAAGGTGTCATCGAAGCAAGTACCGCCGATTTTCGTATTGAAGGTCGAGGAGATTCTCTCCCTGCGATGAACATTTCAATCCATCTGCCTATCCTCGAGCAAGAAATGGTTCAAAAGGACTCTTGGATCCGAGCTGGGAGTCTGTGCGAGAGTTCTGATTTCTCAGCCTGTGAATTGCAAACTGGTCGACGTCGTGTACACGGTGGGCTGGTGATAACGACGGCAAATTCTGTTTGGTAGTCCCAAGGCAGCCGCACAAAGAGTTGATCCATACGTCGTCTTCGTGCAAGGTTTCTTCGTTCGAACATCGTGGTCGAGGTCTAAGCTCAATTTCGCATTGACACGGTCACGTGGCGGAACTCTCGCGCGTCAATCTACAATAATCTACAACGATCATAGTGCAAATGCTCTGTATGGGAGAAATAAAGTAGTACATAAACATAGTCAAGCTTAAAGGGTCCAATAATCCGTCAGTGTCGCGTCTTATAATACTTCCCCCCACCCTCCGCCTCCCTCTGCACCTGTTTCAGCTTCTGCTGATGCATCTCCGCCGCCCTCTCATTGATCACCTGCGCCTCTTGCGTGCTCGGGAATCCAATATTCCAATAATCCGGAGGCGTGCTCCCCTGTGCCCAATTATGCCGGTGTCGAGAAATCGCTTGTTTATGGGATTGAATCGCTTCGTCATTCTCGTCCTCGCGCTCATCGCGTCCGTGTCCGTGTCGGCAAGTTCGCCTGACGGAGGTGTTGGCTGAGTGTGACTTTTGCGGGCTGCGCCAGAGGGGAGGCTGCAAGCGGCTAGGCATGGGACCGAGGGCGTCGTAGTACTGTCGAAGACTAGTCAGTAAGCGAACACGGTACGAAACAGTGTGCTTACATCGCGACATTCCTCACAGTCCCCGCCATCCATTCTGCGTCTATCCTCCTTCCGTCGAACAACCGCGTCGAACTGATAATTAACCCCCTGGTTCTGCGTCGGGTCTATGGCGTAAGACGCGTTAATCGTGTCGTTGCCACTAAGACGTCGTTCAGCGTTCCGTCATTTCATTACGCTATGCAAGGGAGACAAACCTTGCAGCAGCCTTCCCGTACCGCCCTCTGCCCTTGAAGGCCGAGTAATCGGTCATTGGCTTGCTGGAGCTCGTATTTGCCGGGGTACAAGCAGGCGAGTTTTCGGTGTCACGGCCGCGACTATCTCTGCCCCGTCCTGGCCGGGAGTCGGGGGTGTCTCGGAGCCTCGAGGGGTGTGGCTCGTTGGCACGAATCTCGTTAAGCGGTTTACGGATGGGACTGCTGAACCGCCGGACTTTACGCGGACTTGGCTTGTCTCTGTCTTCGTGGTGCGCTGTCGAGGTCCCGAACTCGCTGCGACGCCGTTTTTTCTCGTTTTCTGTGCCACCGAGCTGAGCAGGATCTGGACGAGCTGAGATGGGTGAGTAGGGTGCGCGACGTTGTCGTTCCGTTGAGGGGGGGAATATGGGCGTATTAGTGTAAAGCGGAGGGCGCGTATTCGCATTGTCGCGGAGATTATTGGTCCAGGGGAATTCTGTTCATCGACGTTTGTAAGAGAGTGAAAGCTGATGGTTGTGAAAACGGACCTTGCGAGTCTTCGTCGGTCTGAGTCTGAGTCTCAGATAAATCAATGACCGAATCATCGTTCGGCTGTAGGGTTGAGGAAGGTGCGGTCGAACTGCGAAAAACTTTGAACACGAATTGGAAAATGAGTAGCACTGTATCATACCCTTGAGCGCGCTTGAAGATAGGAAAAAGTTGAAGGGGCGTTCGGGTAGAGGCGACCACTGGAGTTCTTGGGGTCCCTACAGGCGGAACAGAGTGTTTCTTCGTGACTGGCGTAGTGTCTGCAGTCATCACCACCGTTGGGGAGGAAGGAAGCATCGCTGTAGCAGACGAGGATGGTTTATCCTCAACCGCTACTTCGTTGACCTCAACCCCTTCCGCTACGTTCAGGCTTCAGTAAACTTGTAGCGGAAGGATGGCAGTCATACTCACCATGTTCATCCTCTGAAGAATCAAAACCAACTTCTTCTACCTTCTTTTGTCGTTTCTGGTAATAAGTGTCGCGATCTCGAATATTCTCTGCGGTAGTGAATCCTTTTCGTTTTTCTCTATACTGCTTCTCCTCTGCTTGCATCCATTGCTTGAAAGCCTTCCACTTCGCCGTACGGATTTTGAACTCCGCATCAGCACGGGCAGCCCTCTCATTAGTTTCATCATGACGCGATTGAAGATCGACAAGCTCTTTGGCTAAACTTTCCGCAGAGGCGCCAGATTCAGAGGATTTAGCACTATCCTAGGTTCAGCCAGAAGCGGTGGGTGGCATGAAGAGAAGGACCTTTGTTTAGCGAGAGCGACTTTCAGAGCGTCTCTTTCTTCCGTGACATCGGCAAGGTCGTTCTCAAGAGCCTGTCTGTTGCGCCGTTCTACAGTAAGTTCCTCCTTGAAGCCCTCGACACGGCTTGCGAGGTCTTTATATTGAATCTGTTCGTCTGCGAGGTCGATGAACATCTGGACTTCTCCCAGGGTACGAAATCCTAGGAGCCCAGCGATCCTCTCTCCGTAGTTCTGTAAATGGAAATATTCTTCAGACCTAGGAAACAGCGAAGGTCAGAGGTGAATTTGACTAGAAAGCTAGCTTGTCTTACCGTTGATCCAGTGCATGCCTAAGGCGGCCATTCTTGGCTTCTAGGGCTGCTAACTCCTTGGCGTGTTTCTCTTCAATAGCCTTGTCGCGTACACGCAATTCGGCGCCAGTGTACGCAGTGGCAGGCATTTCGACGCGTCAATACGCAGATATAGTGCGAGAGAAAGCAGAGCAACGCGTAGATAGAAAGGGAGTAGAGGATTCAACGCGTTAAGGGGATGGTGGTAAATGGTCAACGCGGTCAAGTGACTTCCCAGTCTTCTTTGGACTTGCTTGGCTCTGCTTCTAACAGACGTCTATGCCCTCTCTCTCATACTAAATTCTCGGACGCTCAAGCGCTCTTCTTACTAGTCCTCTTCAAGCTCGATGGTCGACATTACAATTCGGAAACGGCCTCGTACGGAGGCGGTCGTCACTCAGCGTAAATTCTTCAAAAAGACCGCAAGAGGAAAGGTCATCAAGGTCCTCCGTGAACGATATCTACGCGACGATGTCGGTTGCGGAATCCAAAGCTGCTCTTCTTGCGAAAGTTCTGGCGACCAAACTCTTCCTTTCTCTGGTGATCTGGCGCACAACTCTTTCCCCGACGGATACTTTGTTTTACCCGATACAAATGTATTCTTGTCGCAAATGGACCTCATGGAATCTTCCCTGTTCAAAGCTCCCATAATTGTGCTCCAGACTGTGATGGAGGAAGTACGACACCGATCGATCCCTCTTTATAATCGCTTGAAGACACTGGTTCGGACGGACGAAAAGCCGGTATGGGTGTTCTATAACGAGTATCGCTCGTCAGTGTACCTACATTCAACCAACCCTTTGCGAGCTCATCTGGTACCAGAGAAACCGCCATCATACGCGAAGATAATGAGTCTCCGAACGACCGCAATGATCGGGGGATTCGGAAAGCGGCCGAATGGTATAACACGCACATTGGCCTCAGTCGTCCAATCATTCGAGGACAGGCGAAACCTAAGATACCCACTGTCTTATTGCTGACAGAGGACGCCGCCAACCGAAAGAAGGCAGAAAACAATGGGATTCCCGTTTCCTCCAGTTGGCCAACACCTTCGCCCTTTTCTACACTTTTGTTGACGTCGATTCGTAGTTCGCCAATACATCTCATCTTTTCCTGAGTCAGTGGCTGCACAACTGTCGGACTTGTTGTCTTCGCAAGACGATAATGAAATTGAGCCCACTCGAGCTGGCGGAAAGCAGGCAATTTACCCTGAGGCAGGTTATTATCTGGGTCCGATAGCATTACTCTGACGGCAGAACCAGTACTTTTCGGAATCGATCTTGCAAGCCGGCCTCTCAACAGGCAGACTCCACAAGGGACATTTCAATGCAAACACCTACAACTATCTGCAAGGCTCGGTATCTGTTCCTGCATTCCCCAAGCCGGTACTACTCATTGGCCGTGAAAATCTCAATCGGGCAGTGCAAGGTGATATTATCGTCGTTGAGGTATTCGATGAAGCGAAATGGGGAGTGGAAGGGGATGAAGTCGTTGATCAAGAAGGTGTGCTCTGTCCCATAACCATTGAAATCATCCCACTCAACAGTTCACAAGCCACACTCAAAAACGACGATGCTGATTCTGATGAGGACGAGGAGAACGACGACATCACCCGACAAGAGGCAAAAGCCATCCGACCCTCTGACTCTGCGGCACAGCAAAAAGAAAAGCAACCCACCGGTCGTGTCGTCGGCATCGTCAAGCGAAACTGGCGACCCATTGTATGCCATATCGACGCCACGGCTCTACCCTCCACGCGCGCCACCTCATCCACCAGCGCAAGCACTCTCTCCACGCAGACCCTCCTCGCACATCCCACCTCCACTCTCCTCCCTCGCATCCGCATCCGCACCAGACAAGGCTCAGCGCTCGTAGGCAAAAAAATCCTCGTCGCTATAGATGCATGGGTTCCGACATCGAGGTATCCCGATGGCCACTTTGTGCGTGTCTTGGGTGACGTTGGAGGTGAGGACGCCGAGCGGGAAGGGCTGATGCTCGAATTTGGTATCAGCTATGGAGCGTTCGGCAGTGCTATACTGGGCTGTCTACCTCCGGAGGGCGACTCGTGGGTCGTTCCGCCGAAGAACGATGATAATCCTGTGTGGAAGAGAAGAGAGGATTTGAGGGGTTTGACGATTTGCAGTATCGATCCGCCTAGTGCGTTTGCCTTTGCATTTGCCTTGCCTTCGTGTATCTATTGAAGTGCTACAGATTGTCAGGATATCGATGATGCCTTGCATGCTCGACCCCTACCCAACGGGAACATTGAGGCGGGCGTTCGTGAGTCTGATCCACGGGCCGTCCATGGAGCCACTCTCTAAGGTACTCTTTACAGATATCGCAGACGTATCCAACTTCGTTCACGCCGACACACCCATGGACACTGAAGCTTCAGCACGCGGAACCACAGTCTATCTCGTCGACAAGCGCATAGACATGCTTCCCGCTCTTCTCGGCACCAATTTGTGTTCCCTGAGGCCAAACGTCGAGCGATTGGCGTTTTCAGCGATTTGGGTACCTTTTCATCGTCTCTTAATCTGTCCAAGTCTCATGTTACATTGCAGGAATTAACGCCAGAGGCAGAGATTGTCAATGTACGGTTCACCAAGTCAGTCATCCGGTCCAAAGCCGCCTTCACCTACGAAGAGGCGCAACTCCGGAAGGACGATCCGTATGCCCCTCCTTTCTTACGATTTCATGTTGCTGACAGGCTTCATTTTCAGCAACCGCCAAGACGAACTAACGACAGCTATCCGACTCCTCAACACCCTCGCACAGAAACTGAAAGCAGCCAGGATGGCAGCCGGAGCCCTCAATCTCGCTTCCCCCGAAGTCAAGATCCATCTCGACAGCGCGGAATCAAGCGATCCCATCGATGTCGAGCAGAAAGAAATGAGAGAAACCAACTCACTAGTCGAAGAATTCATGCTCCTCGCTAATATCAGTGTTGCGAACAAGATATGGGAGGCTTTCCCTGCGACTGCTGTGCTGCGAAGGCATTTACCACCCCCACGGACCAATTTCGACAAATTGAAGGATATTTTGCAGAAGAGGAAGGGGATGACGCTCGATGTGGCGAGTTCGGGTGCCTTGGCTGATAGTTTGGACAAATGTGTTGACCCGAATGAGCCGGCGTTCAACACCCTTGTGAGGATCATGGCTACGCGGTGTATGCTTTCCGCAGAGTATTTCTGCTCTGGCAGCGTTGGCCGCGATACATTTGGGCATTATGGATTGGCAAGTTCCATTTATACGCATTTCACCAGTCCTATTCGACGATACGCCGGTTTGTCGTTCAGCTAACCAAAGCCAACCCACACTAATACAACTTTCGATTAGATGTCCTGGCTCATCGACAGCTCGCAGCCGCAATCGACTACACACCCCTCCACGCCTCTCTACACTCCAAACCCCACGTCGAGCGTATTCTGGAAGTCGTCAATCGCCGGCACCGGATGGCTCAGATGGCCGGTCGCGCAAGCGTCGAGTATTACGTCGGCCTTGCGCTCAAGAATCGAGGAGATCGTCAGCAGGTAACGGAGGAGGCCTTTGTCATACGGACATTTAGAAACGGGTTGGGTGTTTTTGTGTCCAAGTAAGTTCTGTTCTCGGTCAATCTCGTCAGCACTCAGTTCTTTTGTTGTACAGACTGGGTATCGAAGGGCTGGTGATGTTCAAGCGCGATATCACGCAATTCGACGCAGACAACTACACTGTGACCATTCCCGCCTCCTCGAAGGCCGTTCCTGGCAACAAGGACGTCACCATCTCCGTGTTCGACAAGGTCGTCGTCAAAATCGAGGTTGAGAAGGACAAGAACACGCAGAAAGGCAAAGTCAAGATGACGCTCGTGCACCCCATCGACTCGCGAGCGCTTTGACATTACATGTACAAGGGTAGTACGAGCCGAGTGTCAAGTTGTTGTAGAGAGAGAGGGGGGAAAAACTATTACATTCTGATTCAGATATCTGCGCGTACATCGGTAGGGGAATTCGTTCGTTACAACCAGTTAGTAGTAAAAAAGCCAACAAAGAAAAGTACAATGGAAATGAGACTGCTGGTGGGGTGGGTGAGAGGAGGGGAAGGCAAGCAGGTAAATCACGATTCGATGAATTCCTTCTGCATGTCCGCGAAGGCGGCGGCACCGGTTCCTGAGATACCAAGCTGGTAGACACACGCTGCGGTGTGCCGGTAGATGACTTCCAGAGCAGGGTTGGGAGGGCGGCCTTGAGATCCTGTTTTCGAGTCGTTAGTAATATTTTGGCTTAATGAAAGAGAAATGAATTACGTAGGATAGCCTGATTAAGCTCGTTAGCGAGGTCCACTCTCGCTTCGGGCCCAGCAACCTCAGCCGCAACGCCACCGTGTTCAATCGGATCGTGCCATGCTACAATGCCCACAGTGCGATTGAACATCGTCTGCACCTCCGGGCGCTTGTCCGACGTATAATCGTTGAGGAGCGATTGACCATAAATGATAGCCTGATTCAACGCTTGTTCAACTTGTCCTTTGGTCGAGGAGCGGCCTGAGGGTACAGAGGCGTGTGAGACACCGGCGGCGAATCGCGGTGGTGAGACGGGCGAGCCCAGGGGGATGGCGTCGTCGTCGACGTCCATGCCCATTTCGTCGTCCTCCGCCTCCTCTCTCTGCATTTTCTTGTGCAGCTCGGTCGCCTGCAAAAGAAGTTCTACGAACTTGCGGCAGCGCAATTTGAAAAGCATCAATCCCTCGTCGGCAGAGAGAACGGTCGGGTAGTGTTTCTTGGTCTCGGAAAGAGCCGCGTCGATGTCCCCTGCGATGACCAAGTTGACGATTTGTGTCCGCAATTCCATGTCGCTGTCGAGACCGATAGCGCTATCGCTAGACGAGCTACCGCCGTCCATGTCGACATCATGGTCGCCAGAGCTGGATGACGAGCATTGTTTCGCTAACGCTCGCGCCGTCTTCGCATAACCATGGTGTGCAAGATACGACAAGACCAATTTGTTGATAGCACTTTTGGTCTGCTCCTCTGTGACGGGCTCTGTTTTCGAAGTTGTCGCCGCGCTCTCACCCGCAACCAACGACAGATCGATAGGCGTTGTCATTATATTGGACCATGTCTGGAGACGTTGTTGGTGGACGTGGTATTCGATGTCGAATTTGAATGGATCTTGTCCAAAGTTGACACGAATAGCTTCGCCGGAATGACGAAGACCGATCGAAGGGAACAGGTCAGTTGACCGCCCAATGTCCTTGAATGCTGAGCCTGGGAAAGAAGCGAAACGTCAGAAGCGTCCATATGGTACAACGATGGAAGAATACCTATGAGAGTGCCGTTCTTGGTGAAGAAGGCCTGGTATGTGCTAAAGTCGATTCCGCATCCAATGGTATCACCCGCTAAACAAGATTTCAGCCGTCATAGAGAGGTGGGAGCGAAATGGTGAATACTGACTGCCAAATGTAGGCCCGAATGGTGTGCCGTTCTTCTCTGCTGCGAAGGAGCAGCCATCATCGCCGTGATATCCCCATGAGTTTTGCTCCCACCCGGGAAGGCGAGAGAGTCTGACATCCTTGCCAGCAAACCTGCAAAAAATGAGTATTGAACAGGGTATCTAGCACGACATACCCAATGCTAATGTGTCTGAGAAGAAAATGAGTCGAAGTAACAAGTCAATGAGCTTAATGGGGACGCACCCTTTGTTGCCCTTGCTGAGGATATCGACTTCATAATAGTAGATACCACACGCGTGCGGAATGGGGTGAGTGGTTCGAATAGCAGCAGCGTCCTTGTCGCCATTGCAAGATGCTCCTGCAGAAAAGTTACAAATGAATAGACGGCTTGGCGTAAATACTAGCCTTGATAAGTCACATCACGACCATCGGGAGAAATGCTGAGGAGTTCATGTCGGAAGCGTTCACTCCATCGAGTAGGGAGGTGAAGGACTTGAGGCGACGGAGTAACAGTCGGCGGAACCCGGCGGGGAGGAGGACTTCCGTCATCGTCGCTCTCTGTTTCGGGAGTCAAAGACCTCCTTGAAGTTTCTTGTACGACCTTCCTCTTTGCAGGCATTGAGGGTGGAGCCTCAGTCTGAAGTAAATCTCGGAGAGCAGAGTGCTCGAGATAGGCTGGTCGTGTGAACGGAGTTGTACGGGGCGGCGATGTCGGATGTAAAGGCCCAGATACAGTTCGGTGGGAGGTAGGAGGTCGAGCGCCTGTTGCGCTAGGCTTCCGCGCACGGGACACGGTCGACGATGAGGGGACGGAGGCGGGATCGGTGCTCCGAGGTGAGGCCGCATGAATGACCCGAGGTTCGAATCCAGTAGACCTCGGAGAGGAGCGTACAGGTATGACGGGGGACGAGTGAGTGAACGATCTGGCGGAAGGACGGGCGGGTGAGAGACTGGGGACACTGTTGCGAGCTCCCCGGACGCTGCCTTCGGCACTACGGTGGTGGGCAATGGGAATGGCCTGTGCAGTTGCGAGGCGAGGACGAGGGGGTGCGGTGTATGGAGCAGCAAATGGAATTGATATAACAGACTCGATATTACGAGCGGGGGAGGTGGAGGAGGAACTCCTTGGAATCGGGATGGTTGCGGACCTCGACTGACGCATACTCATGGCTGAATCGAATTTGGGGCAGAGCCGAGGGTCAAATGCTCGGAATACCAAAGGAAATTAAGAGCCCGAGGCTGGATAGAAGAGAGCTAAGGTGAAGGAGAAGGACAAGAGACAACTTGGCAACTTGGATGAGTTAGACGGTCGACTCTGGGGTCCATCACACGATCAAATAGGCGTTACGTTTCGTGACCATGGCGTCACTCATCAGTACGCGTCTCCCTCCCTCACCCACCATGGTCCGTCCACAATTCTATACGACGCGTCTGGCTCATCTTCAATCTCTAGGAACCTTCATTTAGAATAGTCCCAGGCTCCGCGCCCAAGTCTGCCTCCGTCAACGACACCGCAAATAGTTTGGGTCTACATGATACTCTGCAATATGGTCCGCGTAGCATTGCCGCTGAAATCAAGACCGAGAATGCTCTGAAAGACCGACTTGAGAACGTTAGCGCAGTGCTCCGTAGCCCATGCATTCCGCTCAATGTATTCTGATAGTGGGAAGAAACTCAAGACAATATGAAGCTGAGCATGCAACGCAATCTCTACGGGTTGCACGCGCCCATGCGACTGCTCATGGAGCGTAAGATTGTGTCTGCCGTATGTCCTTCGATATACATACTCTTTCTCCTCCCACAACTACTTCTTCAGAACCCACACATGGCCGGATTACCCCAATCCAATCTGCACCTCGATATTTTGATGGGTCGGGACGAGACAATAGAGCCTGCAGATATCTTCAGTGGTGCGTCGTACCTCTGCTTCAGCATAAATCGAATTCGTAACTCTCCTTTAGGCATGGAGGACGCGCCTCCTCTGAACATGCACAAGGATATGGAGAATAAACTTAAAATGTAATACCTCTCATCCACACATGAATGCATATATTTTTTCTTCCTCATACACTACGAACCAACACATGTCCAAGCTTCAGTCGTCCACATCCGACTTGGCGAGCGAATACCAAACACTTGTGCCTTGTGTTGTCTCTTGTCCTGTGCTAGCGCACCAGAACAACGATGTGCGTTGTGTCGACGAGGTGATCCTTGTGCCTGAGAATTGAGGCTGGCTGTAAGCTCGCAGAAGTTATAATACGTCCGCTCCTTCCTTTTTCGGACGATATCGTAAGTTTGGCTTTGTATCCTCAGCCCTTATTTAGCCCTCTCCTCCCAACACCCACCTTCCGCGTTATGTCTGCCCCAGCGCGGAAACAGGCCCCGCGCCTCGCCAGGCCCGCCGTCCGGTACTGGAAGGGCAAAGCCCCCAAAGGAATCGACGTCGACGTCGACTCCGACTCTGACCAAGAAGAGCCTGAACAAGTCTTGGAAGAGGGCGATGTTGACATTGGCGGCGACCAGGATATTGTTTCGGAGGACGAGGATGAGGAGGTGCCTGCACCGGCGGTGCAGAAGGCTGCTGCGAAGGCTATGAATGTGACGCTGAAGGATGTTAATATCTCGAAGGATGGGAAGGTTATTGTGGCTGGTCGGGAGGAATCTGGCAGGACCGCTATGGAGGAGGAGGATGGTGGGTCATCTGCAAATCACAGTTTCAATTCATTGAGTTTTCTGGACTTTTCAGAGTCGGAAGAGGAGTCAGAAGATGAAGCCAAACCGCGAGTGAAGGCGGAATCCGACGAAGTACGTCCGTCAAGCGCCTCTCCGTTTACATTCTGATGCAAATTTATAGTCAAGTGAATATGAGAGCGATTCCGAAGAGGAAGAGAAACCAAAATTGCAATTCCGACCCGTATTTGTGCCAAAGTACGTGCCTCAGTTCGGTTCAAATCAAGTTCACAAGTTCTAATGACTTTTGAAGACGCGCACGCGTCACCGTCGCGGAGCGAGAGGCAGAAGACCCGGAAGAGATACAGCGGAAACGGGAAGCTGAGGCAGAAGAGCGACGGAAGCAAAGCCACGACCTTGTTGCTGAGAGCATTCGACGCGAGCTCGCCGAAAGTTTGTCTTTCCTTTCCGTATCGTTCTTACTCGCCAATTAATTTTGTTTGAAACAGAGGAGAAGGAAGACGAAATTCCGGACGTTGATGATACGGATGGGTTAGATCCCGAAGGCGAATTCGAAGCATGGAGACTACGGGAGCTGGGCCGCATTAAGAAGGAGAAGGAAGAGGAGCTTCGTCTGGAAGAGGAACGCGAAGAAATCGAGAGACGGCGAGCTTTGCCGGAAGAGCAGCGACTCAAGGAGGATCTCGAGCGCGCTCAGAAGTTGCGCGACGAGAAGCCCAAGGGTTCTCAAAAATTCCTACAGAAGTATTGGCACAAGGGTGCTTTCCACCAGGTCAGTTCTCTCTTTATATTGTTGTTCCTTGTGCAAGAAATCATGTCAACTATGGCAGGATGCGGAAATTCTCCAAAAACACGATTTTACAGAGGCGACAGAGTCCACCGTGGATGTTTCGATGCTGCCTCAGGTCATGCAAGTCAAGAATTTCGGCAAGAGGAGCCGTACAAAGTACACCCATCTTTTGGATCAAGATACGACGGTCTCAACTGGTGGTTTTGGTGGTAATGCACCTGTCAAAGCCGGTGGGAAATCCTTGGAGGGCGGAGGGTGCTTCTTGTGTGGAGGCCCTCATCTCAAGAAGGGTGTGTCAGTCTCTACTCTATCACACCTCATTCGTTAAATTCCTTCTGAAGATTGCCCACAAAACACCGGACCTCTGACCTCCCTGGCTGGGTCGGGCGCCAATGCCGCTCCCACCGGTCCTCGCAGAAATTGGGGTGGTCCCCCAGAGTCTGGTTCTTGGAGAGAACGAGACGGCGGCTATGGTGGGAATCGCGCGGGGAAAGAACGCGATCGCGACAGTCATTGGGATTCTCGTGACCGCGGGGGAGACCGAGATGGCTGGAGCGACAGACGGCCCGAAAGGCAAGATCGCGACAGAGGTGGTGATCATTACGACAGTTCTCGTCGACGACGTTCACGGTCCGATTCCCGCTCGCGGTCGCCTCCGATACGGAAAGGCCGTCGGGATGATGATCGGGGATGGAGGGAGAGACGAAGGAGTTCGCTTGGACGGTCAAGGTCAAGGTCGCCTGATCGTGATCGCGGTGGAGGAAAGCGGCGGCGCTTAGATTGAGAGGTGTGCCGCCCTTTCCTTTAGTTTCTCATCGGTGATTGTGTACGAGAAGAGTTGCAA
This sequence comes from Favolaschia claudopus, assembly GCA_037176885.1. Lineage (NCBI taxonomy): Eukaryota > Fungi > Basidiomycota > Agaricomycetes > Agaricales > Mycenaceae > Favolaschia > Favolaschia claudopus. The sequence continues at coordinate 46,571 of JAWWNJ010000168.1, read as the reverse complement.
TGTATTTTAGGTCTTCACACCAACTTCACACTTTGCCGCCCATTTATCTAGGCTAATCGTGGTGTCCTGTCCTGCTGTGTCCGGGGTTTAAGCTTCCAAGCTGTCTTCAGATCCCACCCAGATCCCAGTCCTCCGCTACTCAACTCCAGTTCGTTCACGATGCAGATTTTCATGCGCGATATCTTGTTCGCTGTAACAGAGGAGGATATCAAAATTGCGCTGGCGGAAAAATTGCATCGTCCACCGTTCCCGATTACACCTTTCACTAACTTTCACATCAAGCTCTTTCGAAAGCAGAGGGGAAGAGGCCACCGTGGCATGGGGATCTTGACTCTGCCATCGACAGAGGTTGGCCAACAATTCCTCGCGCTATATGGGGAGCGGGAAACACAGGTTAACAACTTTTGGGGTACGAGAGCTCGAAACCGCGGTTCCACTGGTATCAGTGTTCGAGGCCGGCTGGTGAAATTCACTGCGAGCACTCGAAATGTCGACCAAGGTCTCATCGATGCTGTCGGCAGTACGCCTTGGGTTGATCCACTACAGCTTCAACAGGAGCGGGCGGAGAGGGCTCGCGTGTCGGATCCAATCGGTTTATCCAGCTTTGGATTTGGTCGCTTCTGTAGAGACGGTGTCTTTTCGTTGGAAGCAGCGTACAACGGCTGGGTAGCTTGCAATGTGGACATGCGACGGATCGAACTGACTTGCGGTGTTGAACGAGACGAACCGCGCTTGGCTTCTAACGGCCATGCGAGTTCATCCCCCTTCGATTTCTATGCACTTATGAGGGCATTTGAAGGTGTTGCAGACGACATCCCGGGACTGGATGATATGTTCAACATCATGGACGAATTTTCGACCTCTTTCAATGTCAGCTATGCATCCAACCGCCTCATCGCTGTCGCTCAATCCAATCCGAGAGCCCTCGAGCACCAGATCTTCATCCAATCGAATCTCCCGCCATTGTTCAGCAGTCAGGTTCACGGGCCTTTCGAGGTCGAGGACAGAGTGCCACTTGCCGAGCGCCTCTCTTCTCTCAACGATGACGACTTTGGCATATCATCTCACGCCTCTCAAGGTCTGCGCCTCGTCTTCAAGTCGCGTCGCGACCTGGACATGTTCATGGAGCGCTCTCAGAATCTACCTTCGATGCCGGAGCACATCAATCGTGATGTTGTGGTCGAGGAGCGCGATCTTTACAGCGAGTCCAGGTTAAACATCTTGCAATTCTTCCTTGGATCCCTGGACTTCGAGCTTGCTTACGAAGTTGAAAAGGCCGTTTGGGAAGGCCTTCTGGATCCCATTGAGGTGCTGTCGATGCGGGATAGTCTTTTGGAGCTACAGCGAAGCTCTCACCATTCGGAAACTGCAGCTATTTTCCGATATTTCCTGGCGACACTAACGGTACCTGGGTTGGAATGGGTCCCTGCCCCACAAAAGAAACGTCGAGGCCGCAACAAAAAGAAACGGGTGGCCGAATCACCTGTGGAGGATTTACGTGCAAGATTGGGTCAAGCCGTCAAAGCATACATTGCTGATCTTAAGCGTCCTCAGAGCAGATACGCGCCATCAGCTGCGATCTACCAGTCATATCATCTGATATTGACACCGTCCACCCAAATTCTAGAAGGTCCGCTCCCAGATCAATCCAATAGCGTTCTCAGACGGTTCCAAAACCATGATTGTTTTCTGCGGGTCTCGTTCCAGGACGAGAACCGCTCTCCTCCTCGTCGAGATCCAAAGCTCTCTATCGACAAGTTGCTGGAACAGCGTTACAAGAAACCTTTGAATGATGGGCTCAATGTTGCTGGGAAAAAGTACGACTTCCTCGGCTATTCAATGTCTGGCCTCAAACAATACTCCTTCTATTTTGTGACCCCTTTCAAATACCAAGGAACACGACTCAATGCACAGCGTATCAGGGATCAACTTGTGCGTGTTACTGCAGCAGCCCTTGCGATCTGACTTGAATTTGGCGAATCAGGGAGACTTTACCAAGATCATACGCAGACCAGCGCTGCTTGCTGCCCGGTTCGTCAAAGTCTCATCAGTCGAAATCGCCTGACTTCTGACCATTATTCAAGCTGGAGTCAAGCCTTCTCAGCATCTGATCCGTCAGTCACACTTGAGGCCCGCCAAATTATCCAGCGGCAGGACATAAGTTCTGCGGATGGATCTGTATTCACCGACGGTTGTTCATCCATCTCTGTGGACCTTGCTCGTCAGGTTTGGAAATCACTCAGGGCGTCGCAGAGAATACCCCGCTCACCGGCTGCATTTCAATTCCGCTGTGGCGGCGCGAAAGGTGTTCTAGTCCAGAATTCTCGCCTGCCCGGACAGACCGTTGTTTTCCGTCCTAGTCAAACCAAGTTTGAAACCGAAGTTCGAACGCTAGACATTGCTGCGACGTCGTCAAGACCAATTCTGGCATACCTGAATCGTCCTCTGATTGCCCTTTTGGAATACCATGGGACTCCATTAGATGCCTTTAGGACCCTCCAACAACGGGCCATCGACGAAGGACAGAGCATCAGAAGATCGTTTGCTCAAGCGTCAAAGTTGTTCTCTCAACACGGCCTCGGCGCGTCTTTCCGTCTTCCCTCGCTGTTCACAAATCTTCGCAGCTCACTGAAATTCGATGTGGGTTGATCGATAGTATGTATCGGCCATGTCTAACCCAACACATTTCAGGTGCCAGACGCTCTTCCGCACTTGTTAATCAAGACCGCACTGGCTTTTGCCACCACGCATATACTGAGAGAAATCAAGCATCGAGCGCATATTCTGATCCCAGGATCATACACCCTGATTGGGGTTTCCGACGAGTGGGACTGTTTAGAAGAGGGAGAGGTGTATGCGACTGTGGTAGACAGCCGAACGGGGCTGAACCTGGAGCTCACCGGAAGGATAATGATTACGCGAAGCCCTCAGATACACCCAGGCGACGTTCAGTTTGTTACAGCTGTTCGGAGACCGCAGTTGGCGCATCTTCAAAATGTCGTGGTTTTTTCATGCAGGTGCGAGTGCTCTCTCTTCACAGAACATACCAATCTCTAAAATATAACAGAGGGCCCCGAAGTCTACCGTCAATGTTAGGTGGCGGTGATCTCGACGGTAGGCGGCCATACTTCCGACGCGGAGCATTCTAACCGTTACCACAGGAGATATATACAACTTGATTCTCGATGTGAGAAATCTAATGAAGCTGATGTGCAGATCTGATGATTGGTTCTTCTCCCTTGACCTTCAGGAAACTCTATACCCGCCAAAGGAATATACTGCCGAGCCGGGAAAATACGAGGCGGTTCCTTACAAGGAGGTTGCCTGGGATTGCACTGTCTCAGACGTGGCTGATTTTGTCATTGATTTCGTAAGTGCACAATGTTCATGATGCAGGCTGAGGTTACCGGGTCCGCGCAGATCAAGTCTGATTTGCTCGGATACATCTCTATCCTCCATCTAAGGATTTCCGATCTGAGCACGGAGGGTCCCAACTGCGAAGATTGCCTGAAATTGGCTGAATATGCGTCCCACGCCGTGGATTTCAATAAGCGAGGGGTCAGTGTCTCCCCCCGTTGGATAAAAAACTGAAAGAAATGTTCTTAATGTGCTTTCAGCAAGCTGTCAATTTTACCGAGCTCCCCAAGCCACCCAGCCCCCTCAAGCCAGACTATCTCTCAGGCGAAGGTGTAAATCCCAGCACATTGATGGCTGATGTTTACTATCCCAGTCGCAAAATCCTGGGCATGCTCTATCGGAGTGTTCCTGACGAAGATTATCATCCTGACCAGGCAGAGCTCAGACACCAGCAGACTGGGAGATCTGAGATCGAAGACGCATTAGCGTCTCTCAGCCTCCGTAGACTCGGGCTTCCTTCTCTGAGTGATCCTCTCGGCGAGGACCTCTTGGAGGAAATGCGGGAGATTCTGGACGCATACACGGACCAGCTCATGATAATCGCGAAAACGCACACGATCTCAAAGCGAGCAAACGCGCATCTGTCCGAAGCGGAGCTGGTTAGTGGAACGATACAAGAGAGATATGATCCTAGAAAAAGAAGGGAAGCTGTATCCGCCATGAACTTGCAGGTGCGTAATTACTTCGAATGTGAATTACCGGTTTTGTATTTCTCCTGCATTTCAGACTGGAGAGCTGGTAAAAGCTATAAGATACGAATTCCAGTCACCGGATTACCGACCTGCTGCCGATCAAGAAGATGAAGACGACGATGAGTCGGACGACGACGAGGAAGATATGGCTGGAGATGAGGAACGCCGACACGATAAATTTGAACGCGCTTGGGCGGCGTGGTTCGTGGCTGAGGAAGCCCTCGATGAGGATCCCAGCGCTTTTGGACCCTCAAGTTTCGGGTTGCTTGCGTTGGGGACCATCCTCGAGGTCGTGAAAGAAGCGAAAAATAGTATGTGACATTGACCAGTCAAGAAACCCTAGGACTTGGTTCCCAAACGGACTCGTGATTGCGAGTAGTCAGATTATGCTATTTTTTCTTGTCTAGTCCATGAACCAACCATGAACGGTGCCAGGCCTGACAGTCTGAGTGAAAAGACGCCCAAGAGACGCCCAATCACATTTTCGGTATCAGAGTTGCCGACACCGACCGCCATCACGTTGGTCGTTGCCGCGGTGGGAGACGCGACATGTGGGATGTGAAGCTTGAATATTCTTGGCTATAAAACGATCCAGAACAGACCCAGACTGTCCCGGTTTGCCAGTATGACCCGGACTGTACGCGTCGCAGTCGTTGGGAGTGGTCTGGCGGGGCTGACGGCCGCATACTTACTCGCTTCGTCGCATTTGGAAGACGGTGTCGAGTTCGAGGTTCATCTGTTCGAAAAGGTGCTGCAGATATTCTATCTAAGCAAATAAATGCCTGACTTGAAGTAGACTGGGTCTATTGGGATGGATTCGTCGTCTGTGTCAGTTGGGCATGAGGCTCAGCAAGAATGGCGGATAGATGTACCAATGCGTTCCTTCCAGGGAGGTGAGCAGCTTTGGACTTCCGAAGCTCAAGGCTCAAGACAAATACCAGGGTACTATCCGCGCCTCATCTCGTTATATACCCAGCTCGGTGTGGCGTTTCGGCAAGCCGACTTTACCTACTCGTTCTCGCTATTTTCGCAGTCCAAAACGGCACCTCTACACACCACAATGATCTACAATGGCGCGTCGGGGCGCAAGGGTGTCGGAATGCCTGCATGGCTACAAGATCTACATCTGTTCCGGAAAGGATACCATGTCCTTGCTCGAGCTTTTGCCTGGGGCCTCTTCGTTCTGTCAACAATTCAGCTGTTCCTATGCTACATGCGACTATTATTCTTTGCAATTCCTGCGCTACGCCCTAAACGACACAATGAACTGACTTTCGAAGAATGGGCTGCAGAGATGGTACCCAATAATTTATTGTGCCGACTTTTTCGTCTTGATGCGACATGGACAAGTTTTACTCAAGAAGTGTTAATGCCGTTATTTTCAGCAGTATGCACGGCACCCAAAGACTCTATTAATGCTCACCCGGTCGAGGAGTTCCTCGGTAAGTGAGTTGGTTGTTGGAGGCCTGGAACTCATTGACAATCAGACTACATTTGGCTCACATTTGGGACACATCATTATGTGATAATTAAGGGTGTGCGCGACGCTGTTGCACACTTGACGAGAAACCTGAAGCACATACATCTGTCTTCGCGGATTGTTGGAATTCACGCGGACCCTAGCAATCCACGCTTGGTGTCCATCGAATGCGCGACCAAGGGCTCATACCAACAATTTTCACACGTCGTGTTTGCGACGCAGGCAAATCGTGTGGGCTCCCTTCTGTCATCCTATGCTGCTTCCTTACCGCCCGAGTCCGCTATACGCCACGCCGTCATGGCTCAAATAATGTGTCTGGAGGAGTTCCAATACACACGGACAATTGTCATCAACCACACAGACGACTCGAGCCTCCTGCTTCCCGCAGATGTGCGAGACCGACGGGATCTCAATCTCGTCACTGCTATCTCCACGAAAGACGACTCTTCCTCATGGTCTCCTCACTGTGTCTCCCCGGCGCACACAATGACAACACAAATCCTCACTCCACCACCAACGCTCAAGAATCAGCGAGCAGTCCCCGTCTTCCAGACAACCAACCCTTTCGTCTCCGTGCACGATGACCGCATCCTGAGTGTTGCGACGCTCGAGCGTGCCGTCCTCACCATGCCGGCGAAGAAAGCCATTCACGGCCTCTGTCGCCAGACCCGCCGCGCTTGGTGGCAGACTTCCGCTGATGCCGATTACACCCTCGGCGATCTGCAGGGCGCGGGACGACGTACATCGGACGCCCAACCCGGGATCTGGCTATGCGGCTCATACGCGTATGTAGGTATACCTTTGCTGGAGGGATGTGTGGTCAGTGCTCGAAATGTTTACTTGGGAATATGTCAGAGCGAAGGGATTCGACCAGCTAAGACGAGTTACTTCTAAAATCTAGACTGTTTATAGAATACATCCAAGCCTTCTGGACACTGAGAAATAACGACCGGCGGCCATATCGAGCCAATATGCTCCGTTTTCGAGCTCATCATTCTAATCATTCCAGTTTGACGAGGTGCTATTAACGAGGGGTAAGGTTCCCACGCTCGGACCGAATGTACCGGTGGGAACCCCGCTGGCATAGGGGCAGTTTTGGCAGAAGGAGTGGGACGGTAAATCCAACGGGTTCTGCTTTCGCGTCAACGAGCAGCAAAAAATTACAGCAACTCACAACACAAATTAAGGCGTTGCAATTGCTCGCTATACAATATCTACCGGCCAACTGACCATACATACAATTTTAACCGAACCAAGTTACACAAGATTAAAACGAGAAGCAAACCGCAAAAAGCAGCTAGACAGCACTCAAACCATTTTTTTTCGTCAACTGAATCCTCAGAACATTGAATCTACCGCATCTTCACCATCAACAAATACTTGAGGCGGATCTGGGTGATGTCGTAGACGATGTACTCGTTGTATTGAAGGTAGCCCTGCATGATGTTAGAATAACGAAAGAAACTAACATTCTGAGACTTACCCCGTTCGGTACGTCGGCGTCTTTGGCTAGTTATATTGTCAGCAACATGGAAAGACGCGCCGCGGGATGGAAAAGAACTCACCAGGCCCGTCGGGCATATAGCATCCACTGCGAACACCCGTTAATCAGCCGCAAGTGCAGTGAACCAGGGGACGACGTACACTAGTTCATCATTGTCAAGTGCCTTGCCAGCGTCCTTCCACTTCTGAGGCTGATTCCTCCCTAAACCCTTGGTAGAACTGCAGAATCGTCAGCACTGATTGAGAAAGGTTACAGGAAACCACCTACTTGCTCTTGCTTTTCTTGCATCCCTTGTCCGCATCGTATTCCTAGAGCCGGTGTTACATCTTGAAAGCAGTTCAAAGAGGCAAAACTCACGGCCTGGGTGCGCTCGTAGAAGGGTTTGGCCGCAACGTCACACAGCAAAAGAACTCCAATATCTTTGCTCAAGCTAGAGCCAAGTGGTCAGTGCATGAACAGGCATGAATGAGACCAACGCAAACGCACTGAGGGTAACAGTAGCCAGCCGACTGAGAAACGGAATCAGATCCATGCAGGCACGAAGATAGTCCAACAAACCTTGGACATCATATCAGCGAAATAAACACCCTTTCCGAACATGTAACCAGTGACGGGGGCTTGAAAGAACAACAAATTAGCTCCCAAGCGAGTTTGATTCGACCGGGAGCCCACCTTCAGGAGGAGCAATACGCAAACCTTGCTTGAGGATACCCGCAAAGTTGGTACTCCTCGAGCCGTGCCAGAGTAGCAGCCGCTCCCCTTCAGCCATCTTATCGTATCCAGCTTTGGTGAACGCATCGCTCTCGGCCCCACTAAACGCGAAGAAACAGATGAGCGACGGAGCTCTGTGAGCAACATTGTGACTTGCCGTTCAACCCTGAACGCATTGAGCACATTGGCCTTGATGTGTCCATGAGTATGGCCGTGCGTGTCGCGCACGTATCCGTCGAGAACTTTGAACTCCTGCGAGGATCTGTCGACAGGCTCCATGCTTGTGAGCCCCAATGAGCGGAAGTTCGCGTCAACAGGGTTGACCGGATTTCCTTCCTCGTCCTCGTCTGCACTGGAGGCGATGAGCTTCGAGGCGATTTCCTGCATAACGCATGAGATTGAGCGGGAAGCATAGAGTGCTCGCTCTTACCATATCTCCGAGCGCATCTACAAGTTCAAGTTCCTGCGAGATGGTGCAGTCAGAAAACACGGCGCATATGAAGACAAGATGTTTGGTTACCCTGTCAAGCAAGACCTTGTTGTCGATGGAGGTAGGTCGGCTCATGCCGAAGGCATGCGGGATGATACTGAAATTTACTTGAGACGAGAGTGCGCGCAAAAGAAACTACGGACGAGTAATATGATCCGCTGAGATGATCACAAGCTTGCTTGAAACCGCCATGTTGTTTCGAAGTCTCGCCGTCGGGTTCGCTGATGACTTCCGCGAGAGACTTGAGGTGACGAGATTAGCATCAAATATAGAGGTGTTAACAAGAGACTACCTTCAAAGCAGCAAAACCTCGCAGGATTGTTGACTTAGAAAGTTTGCCTGAGGCAAATCAATGATCGAATCTGGGTCGAAAAAAGCGAAACCATACCAAGAGGAAGTTTGTTTGCGTCGTAATTCATGGACGACAGGGTCGCGTCGATGATACTTTGCACGGAAGGTGAGCGACTGAAAGGATAGAGCCGGCGATGCTTACGAAGTGTTAAAGATGAGGTTGCAGAATTCCTTCACAGACCAGGTCAGTTAGAAATGTGAGACGGGGCAAACTAAGAACCTGGAGCTCCGGCGCAAGAGCAGAATTGGGAGTCTTGGCCTTTTCTTTCTTGTCTTTGCCCTTCTTCGCTGGCTTTTCTTCCTCCTCATCATCACCGTAGTCGCGTTCTACGGTCAAACGTCAAGCACCGATCGTGGGCAGAGGTTCTATCAACATACCAATCCAAGTGTATTTTCCTGGAACGAACATTGGAGCAATGGAAAACTTGATAACGACTTTACTAACCTGATTTCGCAACCATGCCTACTCTGTCTTCCCAATTTACGGCAGCCTTGGCCTTGAATTGCTTTTTGAATTCATTGATGGCGGTAGCCGCAGGCCATGGCCCCTACATGACTGAGCGACAACCTCATACAGGGAGGAGCATGCGGTACCTTAACCTGTGTCTGACCGTCAAGCCCCACGCGGCCCCAACGAGTAAACAGCATGGACTGAGAGTCATTTCCAATGGGATGAAGGAGTTGAAGAACATAGAACCTGCAGCTACGTTGAAGATACAGATGGCAAGAGCAAAATGGATCTCACTTGTTATTGTTTCCGCCGATGTTAGTTTGGTTGAGCACTGAGTGATAGACATTGAGCCGCTGGTTTGTGAGGCAGGTACTTCAACTAACTGGCATCCCAGACCCTCTCGCCGTTGCTAAACACCTGGTGTGTATCTGTACGGCGTCATTTGTAGCGGTATTCGTGCGGAGAGCCTTGATTTCACTCACTGACTTTGCCAGAGAATGGGTCGACAGGGGCCTTTCCTCTCTTGAGAACTGTGACCTAGAGAGAAGTTGAGACTAGAAGTTGACGTGTAGTACTAGCCTACCATCTTGGCAGGAGGGTCCGCATCGGCATCGGCGTCTGCGTCGTCGTCATCGTCGTCGTCCGCAGCGGCCTTCGCCTTCTTGCTGGCTGGCTTACTGGCTGGTTTGGCGGCAGCCTTGCTAGCGGGCTTCTTAGCCTTTTTGCTAGCAGGCTTTTTGGTATCTTCGTCGTCGTCGTCGTCATCTGATGCAGCGCGCGCGCGCTTGGATTTTGGCTTGGAAGCGGGTGCTGGGGCAGGGGCCGCAGCAGCCGCGGTTTTGTTGCGTGTACTAGAACGCGTGGGCGCGGGAGCAGCACCGTCAGCGTCAGCGGCTTTCTTTCTGGGGGGCATGTTTTGTTGAGAGAGGGATGGGAGGAAACGCGAAGATGAAAGTGAGGAGCAAGAGAGTCGGAGAGGAGTTCGACAAAATGTCAACGGCCCAGAGCGTATTTAACACGGTCCCGTGACATGGGCGCGCTTCGGGACCGCCATTTGATGGATCCCGCCTCCCGACGCCCGACGCTCAGTGACTCAATCCAACTCGGTCGACGGCCGTGGAGTCAGCTGTGAGTTGGCTGTGAGCATTGTGGTTTGGCAAGATCGGACGCTTTGTCGGCCAAATAATGCAAGAAAAGTTATGCACCTCTGAATTCAAGGCGAACAATGCGTGAGTAAATCAAATATCTTGCTCTGTTCTCTCTCAACATCGAGCGTCTGGCGTCGACGCCTTACCCGAGTGGACCTTATGAGCCACGACTCATATTCAGTCCAAGAGCTACTCGAAATCTTGGGCCGCAATCAACAGCAAATCAACAGCAAGAAGAATTGAAGAAAGGTCCAGTATTCGATGATACGACGACAAAAGTACTGCATGAATTCGCGGAATCCCAGACAATACGAGCTGTGAAGATACTCTCAGATGGTTGGTTCGACTCTTTAATGGAGGCTCCCAACGCTAACCCGGGTCCCGATCCTAGATTTCGGGTCAGATTTTTTTGAGTCTCCTCAGTCGCAGCCTAACATCAACATCGACTTGGGACAATATTCCAGCGCAAGCGGGTGGCCGCACCGGTATGTGAACGACGGGAAGTTGAGCAGAACCCAAGTGGGGATAGCTGAAAGGACGGCAAAATCCGTGAACACGACTTTGGCACAGCGTGCTAATAACGAGGGTAACAGCCGCATTAGGAAATTCGTGCTTCCTCTTTCAGTTTCGACGATATGGCTTTCTGGCGGTATATAATGGCCCTACAATGCATCCCTCCAAATCCCAAAGCAAGCCCCCCTTCGCTTCTCATTCGCAATGTCTTCCATCGCCAGCTTCACCCAACAAATTCCCTGTGCGTCTCGTTACACCTTTCCTCGACGCGCTCATTAACTGATTTAACCTCCACAGACCAAGTTGAACACGAGCAATACATTCAATATCCCGCTCCAAACTACTATCCTCAGGCTCAGACCGATACCACGTTCTCGAACCAATACTATTACAACACTGGCGTCAACACTGGCTATCCTGACGCATTCGTCGGTTACGATACTTCCGCATCGTCCTCTCCAGAATCTTACCATTCCGTCGACACTCCTCCGTCTACTCCGCCATCATCCGACCACGGCCTGAACTCGCCGATCGAACTACCCCGACGCGTCAGTCGTCGCGGACCTAACCACATCCCCCGTCCCCGCAATGCATTCATGATCTTCCGGTATGTGCCAACTTCACATCCCACCAGATTCATCAATTTACGCACTCCTTGCAGTTCCGAGCTCTGCGCCAGCGGCAAGATCAGCAAAAAGGTCGAAGGCGACAATCGCCACATCAGCATCACCGCCGCCGCGATCTGGAAGGCCATGCCAGACCACGAGAAGCAGAACTATCAAGCCGCCGCCGAGGTAGAAAAGATCAAACACCGTCAACTCTACCCCGACTACCGCTTCACCCCCACCATCCGCACCACCAAACCCCTCAAACGCAAAGTCAATCGCAACAGCGCGAAGGACAAGGAGCGTTCGCGCCAGGTCGCGCAATTCATCATTGCCGGGAAGATTGGCGACGAACTCGAGGAAGCGGTGAGGAACTTGGACGAAGGGTCAGACGACGGAATTCAATTCATACCTTCTTCCAACCCCACTTCCCCCGTCTCCCAGTCGGCGTCCCAGCGCCATACAGAGGTGCGCGGCTGGGTCCCGCACGATGGGATGCCCGAGACTGTGAACCCTCAGTCGGTTTTGCGCAAATCTCCCCTTCCATCGACTCAGTTCCCGCCCAACTATGCCCCGTGTCTTCCCACTGGTTGGGGAAGCCTCTGCGATCCTTCCTCCACTGTCGGTATCCCTCGCTCCCGTTCCAGGACTCCAGGTCGCGTCCGCGTCGAACTGTATGAGGACGTGGTTGCCGCCGGAAATGTTCGCTAATTCGATAATTTCTTCGCTATATCTCTCTTCGTTATTCTTATGGTCCATATTCCACGCATTGAACATTGGCATTGACATTACTTGTAGCATTTTACACACATTCGCACACTTCATCTGCACTTACATGTATCTGTATCTACCACTCTCGAAAGTCACGAACCTTTTGCATTCCTACCATCTCGTTCATCATCATACTTCGTCGCTCAAAATCTTGAATGCATGCACGCCCTCTCTTCCAAAAAGTGTAGCACTTCCAACGATCGAAGCCCCAGCCCTGCGCATCCGCTCCGCTGCCTCTGCACTGGTGACGCCCCCAATTCCAATAACGACCAGATTTTTCAATGCCGACGTAGAATCTTCCGCCTCTAGCAATCTCGCAAACGAATAAACATTCCCGAGCGCGAGCGGATGCAACGTATCGCCCGCAACGCCCCCGAGCGCAGTAGGCACAGCGAACGGCATGCCCCCCTCCACCGACGCACCCTCAACCTGTTCGGGAAACAATAACGCGTTCCCCAGCGTATTGGTGCACGCAATATACGCGATAGGGTGGATCCCACTCCCATCCTCCGCACTCCTACTAGTAGACAACCCACGCAACGTCTCAAACACCTGCGCGAACTGCGCCCCATACACATACGGAGGGAGCTTCAACCCAATCGTCAGCGTATTGTCCGCGCACCACGCGTCGACGAGGACGTCCAGCACCGGAACCAGCTCTGCTAACGCGTAGCCGGAGGGCGCGGAACCGCGTATATTCGGACAGCTCGTGTTGAATTCAACGCCAATATTCGCGTAGACGGGCGCTTTAGCGCGCAACGCCTGAATCGCATCGACGATAACGCGCATATCGCCCGCCTGCGTCGCGGTGATACTTATGATGAATGGCTTCGAATTTGGGTTTGAAATCGGAGTGGATTTAGCAAGGCTGAGGATGGACTCGATCCAGGAGAGATACTGGGAGAGTCTATGCGGGCTGTATCCGTACGAATTCAACGACGTCGTAGACGACGTGGCGAACGCTACCTTCAAGTGGTTCGAAGAAGCCAGAGTCAACGTCAATGTCTGTATGCAGACTACAGAGCGAGCGATAAGCTAACTGTGTGCGAGGCATCCTCTGCGAACCCGCCGATGATTGCAGTTCGCGTTACTACAGCGCCGGTGTACGGACAGTCAGAAAGGGCTTGAAGTTGATTGAGGTCGGATGCCCAGGCGCAGGACGCGTTCAGTAGTGGTGGAGAGATGTTCAAACTGCCTACTTTGACCATGGTGGAAAGTCACTGGTCTTGGTGTCACCTGGGACCTGTACTGGACCTGTACCGGGTTGTGTGCTAGGGCGAGGGCACCTATATAGCCCAGGAGACCCGCCTAGTTAGGCTGGGAGATATATATGGTATCCCAGCCTAGTTAGGCGGGGTTTAAAGCGATTCGGGGCGGGCGCGATAATTGCGCCTTAATTAGCTATCTAAGAGGGCGCAATAAAGATAAAGTCGTTAAATGTTTGACAGCGTGTAGAACACACCGCCGCCATCAGTCCGCTGTCACCGAGCATGATCTTCATCAGAGACGCGACGGCGACGTCACATCCCGACACTTTGCCATCAACGCCCGCGCCGCCCGCCCTTTTCAATGATATTCAGCTTGAACTAAGGTAGATTCAGGAAAAAGAATACTCACTTGTTCAAACTGTAGTGCTGGCTGATATACTAACTGAAATTTAACTTTGGTAAGGTACAGAATTACTACAGGAGTGCCGGGTACTTGTAAATCGCATCGGCCATGATACTGGTCGAGTTGGCGAGGTATTAGTGGTTTATCAAGATAAATGGATGAGTTTGAAAGTGCGCAGGAGCCAGCGAGAAGGAAAGGAAAAGCTGCATCAAGGTTCGGTCCGAGGGACCGATACTCAACGCCAATGTCCGAATTTGGCAATTCTCATCTTGAACCACGAAAAAGTTCGCCCTACGCGCAATTCGGCAGAGGATTTGTCTAACAAACTCTTGAATGAATGTATAGTACCTCTGTGCGTTGGACTGTACAACAAATGATATGACTTTCAATTTATTCTGCCTCCCTACTACACATTTGTATCAAACAGCTGGGAGGTAATGTTTGAGAGCCTAGCTAACTATTCATCTGTTCAATTACGCATTTCGGATTGCTTCACCTCTCTGATACTTACCGATAATAGCCTGTATGTTGAGTGTATATCTCTGGATCCAAAGTTGGCAACTGTTGCTGTTGAGCATCTTCTCGACACAGGACTGAACGGTGGATTATGAACTTGGATATAGGGACAAATCAATGTTGGTGTGATGACTAGTAAATTCTCACACAACTTTGAGCAGAAATTAGGTGCTGATTGTCAAGTTCACACCTTTCAGTTTTTCGACCTCTCGCCATGTGAAGTTGGCTATTATTGTGCGGATGTACTTCTAAACCCGACCCACACATCCAATTTAAGTTCCAGGGACCTCACAGTCAAGGAATCTAAAAGTCACTTTGGTGTACCATAGTTCTTCCAACCAAACTGTGTTGTCCGAGAGAGATACCATAAGTGAAAGTATTTCACTGTCAACAGTGTTCGGAAATCAGTTCGCGACAATAACTCAATATGGCATTTCTAGCAACCAACAGGTAGCATATTCATGCAAATTTCGCTTTCTATATCTTCAGTGACCTTTCGTAGAATTTCAGGCATCCATTGGGGACCTTTGTAGTCAAGTATTCGCAAAACAAAGGCTTAGGCGCTGGAAACTGAAGTTAGGCGCTCGAACCCAATGGGAGGCTGTTCCGATAAAGCCGAAAGTTGCGAATTTCACAAAAGACTGCAACAATGAATTGTTTTGGGCTCTCAGTGGGCTCTTTTAAGACTTATATTGACTCAACTTACTCAGACAATGATTCTATATGCTCACTGTGAACTACAATTGTAGCCATACACATACTAACACAAGATTTGTTGAATAGACAAGTTCTATGACACCTGTACCCTTCGAAAAATGCTTAAAAAATGCTTCCAAACAAGACCAACAAAGAGGAAGGAGAAGAAGATACGGGAAGTAAGTATTTGTGCTATGGATCATGTCACTAGTACCAAGTGGGAATCAAGTCACTTACTCGGTTCATTAAACCGTAGTGGGATGCCGTGCAAATTGCACAGGAGTCCCTTGCATTTACACTTGGTGGACTTGAATATTGGCGAGAAGGATTTGAGTGGAAGCACAGAAGATTGAGGAGGAAAGCAAGGCAATTTCAAGCATAAGCAAAACAAAGAGCAGGCCAGCCTGAGGAGGTGACATTCGATTGATCCGGCGGGTCGATGTTGTCTCATCGCAGTCCGAGGTGCAGATATTGTACTGGGCGTTTGAGTTGGTGCGCCGGTAACATAGATATTCAAGTACGTGTACTGTACTTATCTCGTATGCACTGTGAATGCCAGTGGTCCTGTGAGGCTGTGAGTAAATATATAAGCACTACAGTTTCTTGAGTACAATTTTGAGTGCTTACCTTACTTCAGTTCAAGCTGAATATCATTGAAAAGGGCGGGCGGCGCGGGCGTTGATGGCAAAGTGTCGGGATGTGACGTCGCCGTCGCGTCTCTGATGAAGATCATGCACGGTGACAGCGGACTGATGGCGGCGGTGTGTTCTACACGCTGTCAAACATTTAACGACTTTATCTTTATTGCGCCCTCTTAGATAGCTAATTAAGGCGCAATTATCGCGCCCGCCCCGAATCGCTTTAAACCCCGCCTAACTAGGCTGGGATACCATATATATCTCCCAGCCTAACTAGGCGGGTCTCCTGGGCTATATAGGTGGGCGAGGGTGAGGTCAAGTTCGAGCAGAGCCGTATCGGGAAATTCAAGCAAATTGTTCCTGGAGACAGAGGGAAATCGTAGACAAATGCGACATGATGTACGTGAATGCGTGAGTGACTAAAAGATACATGTATGACCGAGATGCATAAGTAGAGAAATGAGATGATATAAATTCCACGGTTGGTTCAAACCAACCCAACCACAACACACGCCCTTAGACTCACCTCCCTCCCCCTCGTCCCCGCAACCCCTTCCGCACCCTCCCCCACCTCAATATACTCCTCGGTCCTCAACGAACTCGACTTCCACCCCCAACTCTGACTCACAGTAAACACATCCGGCGCACTCGTAAACCGCGTCTGACTCGCCCCCGTCGCACTCGCACAGCTGATCATAAAATACGCCGACACCGACTGCCGCGTGTCGCGGTACGGCCCCGCCGGCGGCGCGGGCGGCTGCACCGAATACCCCGCAGCATTCAGCGCGAGGTTCGCGAGTGAGCTGGCGCTGGGCAGGGACCCCGACACGCTCGTCGAGGATACGGGTGTGATGCTTCGCGTGGGGTGTATTGACGGTGAGTAGTGCGAAGGGCTTGAGATGGGTGACGCCAATAGGGCGGGAAGCGATGGCCCGCGCGCGTGCGTTTGCCCCCGAACCACTTGCTCGCCACCGATCAGGCTGCCGTGCCGAGGACGGGGAGACGACGCTGCGCCGGAGCCCTCTACATCGCCTCGCGGCGCACTGGCGCCTGGAATGTCCAAAATGCTTTGCCGATGGAGATATATCCCGAGTTGCACAGAGCCCTTCTTGCGCATGACTTGTACGTACGCGTTGAACATGCTCCCCCCGCACCAGATCGTATGTGAATACGAACGCTGTTTCTCAGACAGTGCCTCTGTGTCCCAAAACTCTGCCGCGAAACGGAATGGCGGATGCAGAGTCCAACGGGAAGTTCCTGCCAAATCTATGGCGACACATTCACGAGCGGTGAATCTTCTCGTTTGTATTCCGAAGAAGTTGGCTTCGCCGGCCGACGCACGAGTGAGCGGATTGGTTGCATTAGGCTTTGGAGTTGTCGGCGACGCTGGGGATGCTGTGTTGAACGCGGTAGTGAACAGATCATCCATTGACAATGTGGCGCTGTCTACTGATGGAGGATGCACACTACTGCCATTGTCACCGATGCGTTGGGAGGAGTCGCTAGCGACGAGGTAGTAGGGCCCGATCTGGTCAAGCGAGGGATCGGAGGCTGCTAAACGAGCGGCGATCTCTGCTGTTGTCTGCGCGATCCCGAGCTCCTTCTCTCGCTGAATAGGTGAGCCAGGTGTGGGTGCAGGAGAAGATCTTGCTTCCGACAATGCGGCTGGGGGGCGGGCAGTGATGTGTTGCCGCAGCAGAGAGTTCTGCCAATGTGCCGCCTGTAGAATGGCTATCGACACAAAGGGTTGCTTGGTCGTCGGAGAGCTGTCTTTCGAAACATCGATAACATCCTCCGTTGTCTAGAGATTGGCATAAAAAACTGCATAGCGAAGCCGAGAAATATGTAAATACCATATGACAATAATAAATTCCCTTCTCAAAGAGGGTCTTCCATGCAGCTTCCTCCTCCTCAATGATGCCATGCCGCCTCCGCAATTCAGCGACAGAACGCGCAAAGTCATATCGCTCGCGTTCGCCGCGTACAAATAAAGTATCCCCTGAGGCGAGTGCACACACCCACCTGACACTTAGCCCGCCCCGATCCCAAATGGTGGGTACAGCAGAATAGTCAGGTGCGTCTGTCCTGGCTTTTCGTCGTGTCATACCAGACTCCTCCCGTTTGAGACCTGCCTTGCGTTCCTCAAAGGCAAGCATATCAGGCGCCCAACGAGCCAACCAACAGGCAGCCGCTTCGCCAATCTTGTCCGAGATGGCACCATAATGAAACACCTTCTCGGGCGGGATGTTCGCAGTGTCGAGAGAGCGTATAGATGACGATGCAACAGAGGAAGCGTCGTCCAATACATCTTGGGCGACACATTCAAGGCTGACAGCGGCATCGGGTTCATTCCACTGGGAATCGGGTAATTTGATTGGCTTTCCAAGAGCAAAGTCTAGGTATTGGAGAACGGTATATGGGCCTATCGTGCTAAGGATTGATGCAAGTGCCTCTGCGGCTAGGAATGGTATAGACAGATAGACCGAGGTTGCGAGCAGAGAGAGAAGAAAGCGCGGTGTTGCTGGATGGTGACCAGAAGGAGTAGGTGGATGCAGATTCACAGAGGTGAACGGGAAAGCGGAAGTTAGTGGCTGAGCCGTGGATGGGATCAAGGTCGGAAAGACATGAAGAGGCGGACCTCCGCCATAAAGTCTAGATATGCAGATTCTAGAAATTTGTTATGTCGGATGAGAGAAGTAAATCAAGAAAGAAGAGGGGGCATACTCGAAAGCTAAAGCCGGCGAGAAACGGTCACGATGTGAGGGGCATGATTCTAAATGAGATTGCCGTACATACCTGCGCGTGTTATATTAGTATCGTCGAAAATAATGTCAATTTGGCCAGGTTTCGAGGTAGACTCTGCGAAACCAGAGGTGAAGAGAGAATTGAAGTATCCGGCCTGGATGAGGATTACACGATGTAGATGATAGGTCGCATGCCAACTGCCTCGGATGCGGGAGGGTCACGTCTGTTGTCCTAGCATGAAGAAAAGAAGCGTAGAGATGTCGTTGAATATCGTCTGCAGATCTAGGCATAAACGGAACAGGCGAGACGGGGGAAGCCAGGAGCGGGCTTTGCCGCTTGTGCGGTCTGAGTGAACGACTCACATCACCGACATCAAAGTCTATGTCACACGGGGGGCGTGACGCTCCGCCGTCGTTGCAGATGTCGTTCTCGCCATTTAGAACGAAACATTGTCCATCTCGAGACTCAGAGCGTTCCACCATATATACTTTTCATTCACCTCAGTCGCCCAGAAATGTGTACACGGGCCAAGACCTCGGCATGCCTCGATCCCCTGACGCACCCACCAATGGCTGCATTGGCTCGTTTTCTTCTTTCTGTGGTACACCTAGACGCCCTGCTTCCCGAACTAGGCTCCACTGCATTTCCTTCATTTCGCTGTATTCCCCCCAGAAGACGCGGGCCATAAAGTTACTCTCTGGTTCTTCAGCTATCCGAGTCTCATTTCCGCCAAGCAGCCTCCCAATCTCTCCCAATCAAGACAAACGTCCTATCGCGGTCCGCAGTTTGCAGTCTCACAAGTCTAAAATGGAAGAGCGGTGCCCCACAAGCGCTGAAATTTCAAACAGCACAATTTTATACAGCTGGGTATCAATACAAGAGGTATCAATAAAATACACAACCTTCACCAACTATATAGCATCGTCTCTGCGCACTCCTGCGCAAAAGCGTCAGTCGGAATTATACATCAGTTTGATAGAAACGACGCACCTTTAATCTAGATAACCTATGAACAATAGCAACATTCACAATCGTCCTCAGCTTTCTCCGAATGTCTGCCTTGTTCAACGTGAACTGATACGTTCCCGAGCACTGGCAGTACCGCGACACATTGTCCGATTGAATCTGCTGGCACTTGGAACATCGCAGATCCTGCTGGGCAAATGACCTCTCAAGCCCATAGACAACATCCATCAACGTAAACTCAATCGCAAGCCGGTCGAATTCGCCCTGACAACCCTCGCACACCCATCGGTCTGCATTGTTTTTAGGCAGCAACTGCTCGTCTCTGCAAAAGTCCATATCACGGATGGCGTCGCAATGTCGACAAGGAACGTTGAACAACTTCAGCGGCTCGCACGGGTTTCGGAAAACCGCTTCGGTAGCAAACTCCCGCACGCCGATAAGCTCCAGCAGATTTCTCTTTACGAGCCCAATCTCCACCGTAAAATCCTTCGCAAGCGCAAGGTAGCGCATACGGACTTGACTAGCTCAAGGATGGGATTCGTTAGATGAAGGTGCGACCCGGGAAGGATGGGGAAGTCGAAGCTACCGTCAGGCTCATCGGTCATCATCGCGTCACGATGGCGCTCCTGCGCGTTCCCTACAGTTTTGAGCAGTTTGCGTGTCAGACGACGAGAGATGAACTCCTGGATCGCTTCCGTCTCTTTCACTTTCACTGCGTCTCGCTGCGTTGCTTCTGGCGGAGCGTCGGCGTTGCGAATAATCCGGAGGGGTGCGCGGCCGCCGCCGTTCAGTCGCTGGCGGATTTTGAACAGCTCTACGATGAAGAATTGTATTGCACCGTTGAAGTCGGGCTGCAGAGCAGGGGGGAGGAAAGACGCGATATTCCATTGCATTTCGATCGTGAGCTCCTCAGGTGGCTCAATAGCCAGAGGGTCCATGCACACAACGCCACCCATGTTTGCCTGGTCCATGAACAGGAGATAATCGTAAAAATGCTCCGTGTTCAAGTAGATATGCTGGAATAATTCATGTGAGTTGACGGCACTCGTGATGTACGTGGCATAGGCGTGAGCTGTCCCGGGTGGTTTAGACGTTGCGAGGAGAATGCGGCTGAAATCAGCGTAGACAACATGAGATCCGAGACGCCGGAATTCAGCCAGCAATTGGATGAAGGTCTTGCGCATGAGGCCGTGGACGAACCGATGGATGCTTGGGTCGTACATATGTGAAGCGCTGGAGCTGATCCAACGCCAAAAATGATCGAGGGCGATATTGGCTGGTCCAGAAACTTTGTTCTCGATTTTGTCGAGGAGCCAAGCCTTGACCATAGCACGCAGAACGCCAAAGGTCTGAGTGGATACATTCGACTCGCCCAACGTCAAGTCTCGTTGAGTCTCTGGGTTGGCGTATTCATCCATCGTGCGGGAGACGGAATCGAATGCTGTCGCGCCTCCAGCACCCTCCAGTTCGTTGACCACAACAGAGTGCAAAACCGAGTTGACCGCCAGGTTACGAACAACGATTTCAAGACAGACGTTGGAGTAGGGCACCAGCCGACATGAACTCCGTTTTCGGAAATTCCTCTGTTGGTCGCTTGTCGTTCTCGATCCCACCCAGATCCGGTCGCTCTCCGGGAGACCACCACAGCACGAAATCTTGATGGATGAGACGGCGAGCGAAACTGAGATCCGCCATGAAAAGCGGCTGGTCTCCCTCGACATGGCCTACCGGAACGTCGTAATAATCCGCCATTGCGATCATGCGGTGCAACCAATTGCCAACGCTTAGATATCGATTGAGCATCTTTTGAGGGACATGGGTCTGCCACGGGAAAACATCTAGCGTGTGCGCGTTTTTCGCCTTGGACATGGAAAGGACGGGGAATTTTGACAACTTTGGAACCAGTCGATCGAAGTATGCTTGGTCTTTCGGGGACGAAACCACCACGATAAACGACTTGTCCTCCAAAAGTCCTAGCTCGCGCGATACGGCCTTCAATGCGGTCGTCTCATTCCCGTGGTAGGTAGTCGTGAACTCCAAGGTCTCGGGGTACTCAATCAAGCTGTCGGACGCATAGTCCTTCTGCAGAAATTGCCCCAAGAGTTCCGCGTAGGTAGATGTAAGACGAGGAATGGGTTGTCTACGGGTGGCAGGATCGACCAGATGTAGTTTGACCGTTCCTGATGGAAGGAAAATAGCGAAGAGGTGGAGGGGCGAGTTGGCAGAGCAAGCATGATATAAGAAGATGTACTTCTGGTCCCGACCCCCGTCAAGATACTTTCGAGATGAGAGGGAAGAGCTGGATCGATTGACTTGGAATAGATCCAAGCCTACAGTCTGTGCTCGGTTCAAAGTCAGACTGGAGTCTTCCGTTGAACAGGTCCTGCCGAGCTTCAGCACTGCGCGCACAGTCAGCGGAACCTGATTAAAGAATCAGCCAAAGTCGTAGCTTGCAAGGACCCATACATACTTGCAACTCGAACACCCCGTCGACGTTCGGATCGTTGGTGAGATCAATGAAGTGCTCTTGAATCTCCTGGTACACTTCCTCACGCGCCACCACCTTGTACAGATTCGCGCTCGCCAAATCCCGAGGAAGATTGCGGGTGACCCTTTCCCACGTATAATATTGAGATTGGAAAATATCCTCTTTTGGGGTCCGCAGGTTGATATAAAACTCTCGAGGAATGCGAAGCGGCAGTGAGATCACGTCCGAGTCAACCGAAAGCCACAAGATATATCGACCCGGCGTTTTACTTGGGCGAATCTGCAGTATATCCCATTTCCGATTGGTTCGGACTCGGGCGTTCTTGAACATCGCGGGCACAACTGTGCTGGCATTCGCAGACCCGGAGCGGATTTCCTGTCTGTACTTCCATCGGGGACGCATGGCTTTGATCCAGCCAGAGTAATTAACATGGGGATCAGGCACCTCGTCAGTGCCTTCATCCTCCGGTTCCGGGGAAGGCTTGCGGGTTTTTTTCGACACGACAGCGACGCGTCGTCCACCCGCAACACTCTCCAAACCTCCGAAGTCCTCGATATCCCGGGGCTCTGCTTGCTGTGATTGAAGGGCCTTCTCCTCAGCCGATAGGACTTTGAAAAAGTCGGTCATTTTATTCTGCTTGAATTTATCGACAGCACCGGCAACGCGACGATGGAGCCAGTCAGGATGCCGAATCCGTGGTACAGGATTAGCGACCTTCTGCATCGCTGCCGGAATGGTGATCAACTTCTGGATGACGGAACCTAGACGCTCGATGTAGTACTGCCAATCCAGGATGGACCGCAGCTCGAAATTCGTAAGACTGTTATCTTTCAGCCATTTCCGGAGGTATGTGCGCTTCACGCTTTCTTCGGCAGAGAAAATTGCAACAGGAACGGCACGCTCGGTGACGGGGGGCTCCGATCGGTTTGGCGGAGATGATGAATTTACAGGCAAGGCCTTTATCCTT
The DNA here is from genome assembly GCA_037176885.1 of Favolaschia claudopus. Taxonomy (NCBI): domain Eukaryota; kingdom Fungi; phylum Basidiomycota; class Agaricomycetes; order Agaricales; family Mycenaceae; genus Favolaschia; species Favolaschia claudopus. Next base: position 23,811 of record JAWWNJ010000168.1, on the reverse strand, counting down.
GACCATCTGATCACCAAGGAATTCAGCCAGACGTTTGGCGGTACTGATCGAGGTTGACTTTTGTGTGCCATATTCTGCGAGGGTGCGAGACATACTTCGGTTTTCAGCGATCAGTTCGACCAGTTCATCGTCTCCCAGATTGTCTGCATGACTGAAAAGCACATCGAGCCATTGATCGGCAACCTGGGCGACAGCGGCATAGCACTCTTCTGTGGTCGTACCGAGCAGGAACTTCTCGAATATCTGGGACTGGAAGATTTTGATGAGCTGTAATTCGCCACGTCGCTTGACCTCGAAACCCTTCAGCTCCGCGAGACTTCCATCATCGTTGAACACCGCGTAACGCTTCTTCAGCAATTTATCCTCCTCTTTCGAAGACGGGAGAATCATTGCTTTGTACGGACCGTCGAGCTCGAAAAAGATCGAATTCTCGCTGTGAATGGCGTACTCGCCCGTCTCGGGATCGAGATGGTGGTACTGATGGTTCGTAAATTTGGCGTGAACAAGATGATTCAGCATGGTGCACGGATACGAAAAGCCAATCGTTTTCCCGTTGTCAAGTTTGAACTTGAAATTCTCTGGAAATACGCCAGGCAGCATGCACCAAATCCCGTCTGTATCCAGCTCGAGAGGCCGGCCGAGCTGCTCCACGAGAGCACGGGCCATTTGAATGATAGTAGCGCCGGTCAAACAAGTAATCCCAGCCATCTCCATCGAGTGCCACCTCGCACCTTTCCGCATGACATAGCCGTAGAAGGAATTGAGAATGCACTTGTGCGCCAACTGCAATGAGTCGTACAGCACGATCATTTTTTTCACCTCGTCGACCTCTCCAAGCGACCGGCCTTCAGCGACATATGCGTCGAGGTTCTTCTTCCACGTCTTGTGCAGACCTTTGTACTCGTAACGTCGATCTCGAAACGTTCGCACAGTATCGACATAGAAAGGGTTTTCTCGCTGACACACGATGGATTCGCGTGTCTCGACCTTTGTGTCTTTCGTCTTCTTGTAGACTTTGCGCGAATAGTCGCCAAGACGCTTGTGAAGGAGAGCAGTTTGTTCCGCTTCGGTCAGCTCGTCAAAGCGTCGCTGGGGTCCGTTGGGACGGCGAGGTGGAAATTTCTCTTGGTTTAGAGCATGCCTGATCATGTTGAATTCGTCCCGGTGGGCGGGGAAGAACTCTCCACGCCACGCCCAGTCCAGGCGGCGGTCACAAGTTTTGCCGGGGCGGTTGTAGTCGCATACGGCGCAGACGGCTTCGTCGACCATCGAGTCGGGTTGGAGTCGATTAGACAACATGATGTTGGGATACATGGCGGCGACATCGAGATGGTAAATGAGGGGGTTGTCCATTCGAAGAGGATTGTCGCGCATGAGTTCAAGCGCCTTTTGAATTTCTGCTTTGACCTCGTCGTAATTGGTGACACTGTCGAGCGAAGCTTTGGACTCTTCCACCAGACAAAAAGTGAGAGCCGCATCTAGATCGTCAATCAACTGCAAAAGCTTAGCCGGTTACTCTCCGAAGTGGAAGAGGCTCTCACCTGTTGAACGGCGGATGGCTCGATTTTGAAATGAGTAGGAATGTCGCTTCTAAACACTCCGGCTTCTAACGCTTCGACGTGTCCTCCAACATATGTCTCAGAGCCAACAAATGCCCCTGGTACATATTTCCGTGGGTCTCCCTCGTGCCTGTTGGGCATGATAATATGCCCTCGATATGCCTCAACCTACACGTAACAAGTTGAGTACAACATAAAATGTGGGAACGAAGAAACAATTCAGACCATGAGCAACGTCTCGCATAGTGTGCCACTCCCTTTGCGAAGAACCTCGTCCGCCTTGAGCGGGATGATGTTGCATAACGAAAAAATGAATGGGTTGAACGTATTTCATGTACAAATAATATGTCGCCACGGCATCGGATACGGAGTATTGAGCCAAAACCTGCGGCTGTTCCATGGCATATCTATTGGGTGTTGAGCTTCACCGTAATTCCGGAAAAAGAATATTCGTACGGGGTCATGAGTTCTGGGTCAAGCTCGATTGGATTATAGCCCAACTTCGCTGTCGTCACAGCCTTCAAGCCTTGACTCCCCTGAGGCAAATACGAATCGCGCTTCACCCAGCGGAAGCAATCCATATGAACACATGTACGACTCTTGTACTCGTCTTCCAAGTCTTTCGCGAAGCCAGTTTCCATGAACATATCTATCCCGTTAGCTTTCGAGCGCGCATCGAGAAATGGGAAATCGAAGAAGTCCCCGTTGAAGGTCGCCATGACTGTTGGTTTGACTTCCTGAATATGCGAGAAAAACCGCATGATAGTCGCAGCCTGAAAAATACTTGTGAACCAAGGCCAATAGTCAACCGTTCTTGCTCACCTCATCCGCCTCGTTGAAAATGATGAAAGGACCCTCATACCCGTCCTTGGGGGTGTACTCAAAATCTTCGATATCCTCACTGACTATCTCGCGGTTGGTAATGAGGTAGCCCTGCCCGTCGACCATGTAAGAAATCATCATAACCTGGTCAATGGATTGATCGGGAAATTTGAGTGGTGCCTTCGTTGTCTCGATATCGTAGGCCATAACGACAGGGTCAGCACGCTTAACACGTTCCACGATTTGTTTGAACGCAGGCTGGCCCGCAGTGAAGGTGACAGCATACCAGAGCCCGACGCGGATGTCATTGTCGATGGCCACACGCAGATAGTATGGGACGTCGTATTCTCGGATGTCGATAATCCCTTCACGTGGGTCTCTGTCGCGAGAACCCTTGCCAGAACGTCCGCCTGCATCATCCCATCCTCCTTCAAAGTCGATGTCCATGCTGGCGCCGCCGGCTGCTGCGCTTACTACCTCAGCGTACGCGTCGACCGCGTCCCGCTTGGCGCTATTTGCGAGAGCTAGAGGGACGATGTCTCGACGAACAGACAAGAGATCAGACACATTCCGAAAACAGAGCTGGAGGTACAGTCGGCGATGGCCCATGAGGTGATTTGGCATTTTGAGATCTTCTTTGCGCTCCCTTGTAATGCGGCAGATTACTCCCTCGTATTTCTTCATGAGCCATTCTTCAATGGTTGTTTCTGTGCCACTCTGCAGAATGTGAGCTGAGAAACTTGGAGTAGACAGGATATCCGTACTTTGCAGCAAATATAGAAATAAGGCTCATAGAGGTAAGTGGCCTTGAACATCCCGCCATCGTCTTGAATGAAATAAAAGTCCACCGCAGCTTTACCGGACGGCCATTCCGCATCCTTGACCAGCGTCTGATTCCATGCATGAAATCGTCGCGTTCCAAAACGAGAGACGAAAATCGACATACCGGGGACATATTGACAAGCCACCCCTCCTTCTGCAGCCCTTCCTGCACACGCGCGAATCCAAGCTTCTCATCCAGTTCGTCGTGTATCCTGACCTCCTCGAACTTCTCCGCTAACTGAGTCCCGTCGTCTTCGCGTTTTGGCGCAGGTTCTCCTGGTTTTGCGCCTCCTCGACCTCGCCCGCGACCCCCACGCCAGGACCCGCCGCCTCGGAATCCTCTAAAAGAGCCTCTGGGCCCGCCGCGAGCTGATGAGAGTCCGAAATTTCCACGGCCGCGCGCCATGTCGGACACCGAGAGAGTGTGCTGGAATGAGCTTGAGACGCGTACAGTCACAAACGCGTGACAGACTCGGAGTTTTGCCGCCAACTTTTTGCTCTTGCCATCATGTTGGCGCTCGAGTCGAGTCTAGTCATCCTCTGAATGCTATGTGTATTCAGTTAAACAGCGTCTAAATAGCTCGCCTGAGGCTTTAACTTGGACGTGATTTGCTTGCAGTCAAAACATTTGCGCCCGAACTCTTACTTCAACTATTTCCACCAGGCATGACTTCCCTGCTCGAAATTCGTACGTGTGCCATCGAAAACAGCAATCATCATCATATGAATGGGTAGCTCTTGCAGTGGAACCGAAGATCTACCCACCTTTTCTCGCTTGGCCGCATACCAATCCTTCTGAAGTGGAAACTCTCCTCCTTCGACAGTACGGAGCCCAAACAAGCGCCTCATTCCTTAGTTTCCAGGAATCCATCTATGGTGTCTTGTCTACATTCCAACCCGCTCGTCTACTCCAGCTTAATCGATTCGTGACGGGAGGAACGACACCATCTGGCGATGTGAACGGTTTTCAACTTTCATTTAGAAACAAAACACGTATCGCTATGAACACAACTGGTATCAAAAACAATGGAAATACAATCTACGAAACGGAGTATGCCAGTCAGGTCAGTTTATTGGCCAACTCCCTTCCCGCGACTCGAACCTGTAAATATAGAATAACAATTTTCTTCAGTCAATCCGTTCTATCATTGAAGCCGCCAGCGCGCTCGCCCTCGATATCCGCACGAACCAATATTTCAAGGATGGAAATCATCGCACGAGTATCCTGGCCCTCATCCTGTACCTCGCAGAACACGGAGTCGTCTTGACCTCTTCCTTTTACGTTTACAGAGCATACACCATCGTAAGCGCTCGCTTCCACCCCGGAAATGAGTCGAACACGCTGGATGCAACAGCGCATGCAGATGCACAGCGCCATCTTGTTAGGTATTTGCGCCGCCGGACAGTCCGAGGCGTAGCAACAATGGAGTACTTGCAGACCCTAGCAGAGACCGTGCGCCAGCTCCCGGTCACAGTAGCGCGTGTCGAGGAGGTCGGGGCAAATTTACGGAACCAGCACCGACACAGGAAGCAACTCTGGAACCGATTGAATTGGGCACAAAAAGTCGTCTTGAAATGGACCTTTCCAGACTTGAAGAAGGGATGGAATAAGATACGATAGAGGGCTCGCTCTTGGCCCCTCACTCCCCATACTCCTCCCTTTCGTCCCACCGTAACTCATCAGCCTCTTCCCATTCCAAGAGAGCGGCCTGCACATCCACCCACCAGCGCTTTTCTCGTAGAATCCTCACGCGTCCGTCATCCTGCGCAAGCTGTAACAATTTTACATGCTCCGACACCGTGCCTGCAGTTGCTGACGGGCTGGGACTGCGGCGAGTGATGTCCGCTTCGACAACAAGACGCGTCAGATTGCGCAGACTAGCGTGCTCCAGTGCGCTCTCCAACTCTTTGCGCGTGCACGCGGTATGTGAGAGACACAAGTGTGATAGTCCCGGAGCAGCAACGGTCACTGTATTCAAGAGCGTCGCTCCTTTGTGTCTGGATGTCGGTCCAGGGGCGAAACGCAGGCGACGGAGGTAGGGCAGGGTAGGAGAAGGTGTTGGGGGATGGGTTGCAAAAGGCCCATGGAGTACGAGAACGCGCAGTTCGCGAAGGGGAACAGGATACATCGGGCTTGGCCGTTGCACGAAGGTTAGGTGGGTATGGAGAACCGAAGAGTTGCAGCAGTCCGGTGGAGAATACGGATGACGGCTCGCTCAATAGCATCGCTATCAATCTGGACCGTTCGAGTGAAGGGGTAAATCTCGAGTTCGGGGAACAACTGGTTGGTGAACGCCAACCCTCGCGCACGCTCGGATTCAAGATCGAGGCAAATGCTTGATTTGGAGGCCAGATGCAGATTGGGGCAGCCGATGAAGAGAGACTGTACATCGCGGTAGCCTTCCTCGGTGGAATCCAGAATGCAGAGGAAACGCAGAATTGGTTTAGCGCCGACAAGCGCAATGGATTGTAGTTTGAAAGGCGCAGAGATTGTCCGCAGTCTCTCGAGACACGCGACAATGCACGACCGGCAAATCCATCGTCGGTACACGCAAACGCATGTATCTGGGTCCAAACTTCTACGGGGAGAGCGGAAGCCGAGAAATTCATGGCTGCAGATGTGGTGGGTGTCAATGGGATAGCGCTTATTATTCAAATACAGTGTAGACCAGATCTAGATCTACCCTGGCCTAGGACCGACGACGGAACAAAACAGCTCTTAGCAGCGACGATTATCGGAGCCTGCGGCTTTTAGACTGGAGTTTGGAGGTTGTAGCATTTTGCAAGACATCGGGAATGAAAGAGTAATCATGGCTATATCGTTACAACTGTGGCCCCCATTTTCTTTTCGTCTCTACGCCCACCAACGGCTGCTGCATTGACTAGAATTGTGGTCTCAACGTCGCGGACTGGTTGCCACTTGCCGATTGTCGCCCAGAATATGAGGCGCACGAGACCCGACCATCTTCTTCCTTTACACACATCCTCATAAGCTCTCTGCGCACTACTCCAAGTCACCCGCGCGACACCGCGCGCGCCATGCATGTGCCCGAAGACATGTAGCCTCGGACGCACTCGCCACACCGCCGCCAACAACCCTTCGCAGCCTCCGCCAAGATCCAAGTGGCCCAACGGTGGTCCGTGTGTAATGAGGATGTCCGTCAACGCAGGCACGTCTGCCCAGATGGCCTCCGAATCGCTTCGTAAGTATTGGAAAGCCCACGACCCGTACTTAGGTGTCCGCGGGCTACCATACAGGCGCAGTGTCCGGCCACGCACTGTGAGCGTCGCCGCCGAATCTTCCAAATACAGAATCGTAGGGTTGGCTTGAAGGAGCCTTGTGCGTACTTCTTTCTCTGCAAATCGGACGTCGTGGTTTCCTGCGACAACCACCTTGTGTGGGTGGGGCTGGCTGCTCAGCCATGCCAAAGCGTCCGCAATTTCTGTGGCGGAACCGGCCTGGGTGAGATCCCCAGCATGGATCAGGATGTCGCCCTCGGGGAGAAGTGGCTGAGAGAGGTGCGAATTGTGGGTGTCTGAGATGCAGACGACACGAATGGATGAGTCCGGCGCCTCAGTTGGTATCGCAGGTGGGACGCGTCGACCACTCGTAGGTTTTCGCGCAACGTACAGCACCGGCGAAGCCCAAAATTCCTCCCAGGCGGTTGGGGTCCGCCGATTCAGAATAGCGTCAAGACCATCCATTCGAAACAACGCTGTTCTCGTCCCATCTGTGTGGCTATAATAATTACGGTCTACTGGCGGTGTTGATCGAGACGTGGACAGTCCACGCTGATTTTCGTCAGTTCGGCGGCCTTCATCACACAAACCTTACGCTACGTATCGTGCGCTACCCTGGGTCATCGCCTCACCATAAAATTTGCCATCCGGCGTTCAAAACTTCACAATCGAAATTCAGATTCGATTCGTCTCAGCAATATCTATCAAGACAGTTCAATGGCGTTTCAAGAACTTGAAGGAATCCTGGCGCACATTGCTATTACCTGGGACTCAGTCAATATCTAATATGATTCCGTCGATATCTTCAGTTTGTTCTCTGCATAGGCGCTGTAGGCAATCCAGCGCTAGCCCAGAGTATGTTTTTCTGGACGCACTCAACTGGTGTTTTTTTACATATCTGAATCATCTTCCCTGACGCGTCTTGAAAGACATTGTGCTTGGGACCAACTTGGGAATCGAATCAGTCGCCTCGGTCAAGTCAAGCCTGGCGATACCATGGGGAAAGAGCTGGAAAGAGATCGTCAATTTTCTTAGAGCTTCTCCCCCGTTATCTGGAAGAACTTGAAGGAACTGTCATTGCCGCTGTACCAACCTACAGTGATACACAAGAGCAGGTGTCAGTCAAATCTGAAGTCGAACTCAAATGTCAGATAGCAACAATTCAAGTCCGCACGGTTCGAAAACCTTGACTTACAAGCACTGGTTCAAGACAAGGGGGAAATGAACCAAGCTCATCATCGCAACTCATTAGTTCGCTCTCGAGCGCTGAGATCCTTCATTGATGGCGCACGGTGCTGAATCTAGCAACGCCAATGTAAAAGTACTCTGAATTCGCAACAGAAAGTGTGATCCTTCTACTTTTCCGAATGTCATCATTGACTTTCGTTTCGTTTTTATTGTGGAGACTTGAGTGCTGAATGCTACAAGTCGTCGTCGATGTCGAATCTGAGACGGCATTGGGCGTATGCAAACCAGACAGCGCTCCGTGTCAAAAGACGCTCGTTCCAGAAGGCTGGAAATACGAGGTTCTGAGGTTGCGGTGTGCTATATGAATTCAGCCTGTAAACTTTCTGCAGTGACGTGATATCATTCCTTCCTGCTGCTTGGAGAGATTTGAAGGAGGGACTAACGCCTACACCCGCACGACGGAACTTATCCACTATGCTGATGAATTCAGGAGGACTCAGAGATTGATACTTAGGCGATTGGCGATGCTCGAGGATGGGATGCTGGGCCTTCATCGCCCCGACCCGGACCTTCCCTTCCACAGACAGTTCATCTTCACATAAATCAAGACGGCAGCAGGACCCACATCATGCCCCGAAGAACCAACGAAGAATTTTACCTTGTCCCCACCTTTCGTGTGTGTCCCGTTGGGTGTAATCCAAGAAGCTTTTCCGACGGTCGGTCAGAACTATGAAAGGTGAAAGCCGCACCAGATTTACCTCAGCTTATAATACCCTTTGACGCAACGGGCCGTTCAGAGAAGCTCGAGAAACCCGTTATTACGATCATTGAAAGCGAGGCAATACTTTTTTCAACCATACTCCGAGATCGCGTAGCTCGTCGGAGGAGATACCCGTTCCCAGCCCTCTATAGCCATGCAATTCAATGCCTCTTGCATCTCCCGTTGCAGCGACAGCGGTAGGGAAACCCATCTCCTGCGTTAGAAACTTGACCGAAAGCTGATCGAAAGCAAATCCTGCCAAGGGGTCGGCGATGTTGTAACCCCAGAAAATGGGTAGAGACGGGGCATGCGCAGAAGCCATGCTTTTCATTTTGTGGGGGATTGGAAGGCGTCCAGACAAAACAGCGAGACCAGCAAGCTTCTTTGGCGTCGTGAGACCGGCGAGAAGGGATAAGGCGGCGCCTTGCATGAAGCCGGCGAGCACGATGCGATTAGGGTCAATCCCGAAGAGAGCTCCTCATCGATTAGTTGCTCGATGGTCCTGGCGCTGTCGAACATGCCTGTATTCACCGGTATCAGGATCATCATCTGAAAAAGAGAATTTTATGCACCTTCTTCGTCCTCCTTGCCCTGGAATTGTACATTGCAGACATTGAACCATGCCTGAGACCAGAGTAAGCCGAGCACTCAGCGGATGAAAGCAAGTAGAATGCATACCGACATCCTGCGGTTTCCATTCGCTGCAACTGGCCGAATTGGTCTGGAAAGCATTCGAGTTCGGCGTTCAACTACCGCCACAAAACCATTTGGAATACACACGCTTGGGGAAGAATCCATTGAATGTGTTGTAATGCGGGGTCTTGGCGAAGCCAGCTTGCAGTGGCGTACATACTTCGCCCCTGTTCGACGACCGTTTAACCTTGTGGGTCCTAACAATAGAAATATCCAGCTCATACTGAGTCTCCAAGTCCCTGAAGACCGCATTTACAATTTGAGAATAGTCACGAGTGTTGAGAGTTGAGAGCTTACATGCATGAGGATTACGGTGGCGGAGTGGCTGGAGGAGGCGATTTTGATATAAGACGAATCGAATGCCATTTGAGATCAAGAGTGGATGAAAGTTGAGATGTAAGTGAATCGAGAATTCACCATTGAAATAGCGGGTGATTTGGTAGGAAGCTGTGTGCAGCGTCACTCCGCCCATGTCAGCGCGTTGTCGGACAGAGCCATATATGTATTCCTGCGAAACGAATCCACACACAGCACTTACACGCACACGCAGAAGACAACAATTGATAAAAATTTACTCGTTCTCTGCCAATAATGATCAGCGAACCCGTCCCTCGGCCAAGTCTCGTAAGTTCGGGAACTGGAAGTGGATGATCTACATGCAATCCCGTTACTGACTTTCCGAAATGGCCGGGATAAGATTATTGAGCCACGAAGCCAGATCATCGAGTTCTTCGGAACCAAGCTCGTGGGCTAATCCAACGTATGAGTGAAAGGCGAGGCCAGTTGGAGTCGGTTTGGCTTGAATAGGCGTTTCCGAATTGGGACTGAGCCAATCAAGGATGCGAGTCGATAGGGAGGCAGTTGGAGCAGCTGTGAACTCGAGTTCGGAGATCATAAAATCCACTGCATTCCGTCCTAATGCGTGAGGTACCACGGAATCAGCAGTTCCATGGCCATAGAATACAGGAAGAGACGAAGCGTGCGGAGAGACCATCTAATCGGAAGAATTGAATTCTGATCTAGTACACCATATGAGTAGTCAGAAACTAACCGATTTAATTTGCTGCCTCATGGGAAGGCGGCCACTCAGGACAAACAATCCAGCCAATTTTGTGGCCGTGGTAAGTCCTGTCAGCAGCGTCATTGCCCCTCCTTGAGAAAAGCCACCGAGAACAGTGCGGGAAGGATCGATGCCAGAATCTTGGAGCCCAGACAACAGCGCGTCCAAAGAAGAAACGCTCTGACGCATTCCTTCCTCATCTTCCTCAATAGCAGTAGTGCCGTCCGTATTGAATGCAAAAGAACGGATATCAAACCACGCAGTAGTTGTATGCCCGGTCGCAGTCAAACGCCTCAAAGGCCTGTCAAGAGATGAACACGAACAGTGACATGAAAAATCAAACAGATGTACGCGGCAGGAACGATGAATTGAACATGATTCAAGCCAGGGCGCGATCGCAGCAGACGCGCCAGGCGGAGAATGCCCTGCGGCGTGTCCCCTAGGCCCTAAAAGTAGACAAAGTCAATGGTGTGTGTGGTTCTTTCGTCGGCTTGCAACTTGCATGAAGTAAAACGACTGTTGCAGTGCAGCTATCGATGGAGGTTAATTTTTCGAATTTTGGGACCACTGAGGTCATGTTTGGACTATCTGAGGTGATTGAATGAATTCTTGCGATGCGGGAGCGGCGAGGTAATGGTCTCTTGCTAAGTATACCGGTACCAGTTCGGTCATGACCGAGGTACACAAATGGGCGTGGGAGATATTTGCGCCTCAAATCCAGATTTCACTCAGAAAATTTCAGCCACGTGTGCATGTTTTGCGAAACTCGAAAACATTGGACGATTCCACTAAGTAAGGAATTTGCAACATTGAAAATCATCCGCAGCGCGGCAGTTTTTTCCTGACCTAAGAACCAAGTACCTCAGGATCGAAGCCGGAGTTGAGACTGCTTATTTAGCATCGAATCGGAATATGGGCCACTTTTTGACCCGTTGCTCGATATCGTCAAGACTTGTGTGTACATACCCGAGAAACGAATTCCCGTTCCTTTTCGTGAAGCGGACCAGGATGATAAGCCTCATCCCAGAATTCCCAACGGTGGCCGAGTAGGAAACGCCGACGAACCCTTGATTATGGTAGGAGGGAAGCACCGCGGATATCTGCAGAACGGTTCGACGGTTACTGGCCGCAAACGAACCGCGCGAGATACGGATGATCTTTCACGCATCCCTGACCCAGCGCATCTTGAGGGCGCGACAGATTGACTTCCATGTCGAGCAGAGATGACTTGGATGCTCCCGCATCATCTCCGAGTCCAAGATTCTCCGCGTCTTGGTCAACGTCTCTGACAGTAAAAAGAGATGCCGGGGAATGCGTCATGTTCTTGAAATTTGCCGTCCGAAGTCTACGGGCGCACTACATTGTTTGCCATCGAGGAGAGGAACACAGTGACATTTCCCGCAAGCGCAAATCCCGTTTGAAAAAATCAGTCAGAACAGTTTTGCTGTGAAATCAGACTGCGGTTCCGTTCAGGTCCCCGACGCCTTCTTGGTGATTTGGAACGAGGAGGCACCAAAGTTACGCTGAGTAGCACCAGAATTTGGGAGTAATTTCGTTTTGCTCGTTCTGTGATCTGGGTTCCATTCGTTTTTTGCATTGCTTTGTAGCAAGATCATGTCGCGCATCATCGAGCCCAGGGTGCTGGGATTTGGCGCAGTTGGCGCCACAACTCGAGGTAAGGATAAGTGGCTGCTGTCCCGCACGATGAGTGACCACTAGCAGGGAAGAGGGAAGTGCCAATGCTTGTAGTAGTGTTTTTTTTGTGTAACAAGACGGAGCCGTCGCCTAAAAGTAGAGTCTGCTATTTGTAGGGCTGATAATGGTCTCGATTGTTGCATGAAGAAGCTGCTGACACGGCCCGTCGAATACGAACTGAGCTTTCGAAAAGACGTGTTGGATAGCTGGTCCACCCCCGCAGCATTTTGACCCCCCCCAGTACAGATTGACATTCCCTTGTCCCAGCTTCAAGCAAAGGAACAGGCTGATAATGGCCTCCAGCAGAACGATGAGGAATGAGGAAGAGAGACGAAGTGGCGGTGCGATAAGGACCCGGGATTTGCCGTTCCTTGGCGGACGTTCGCGAAGATCCTCCATGATCATGCGAGCTCAACAACCTGGACGTGATTCGATAGCTGCTCATCGCGGGCCATGTTCTCCGACCTAGCTTTCGTTCTTTGCACCCTCTTGTGCGCTGTAGTTTCCCAACCAAGTCCGGAAGAACTTGAGCCTCTACTGGTTGGTCTCAAGGCTGCACCGGAGTTGGGACTGGAGCGACGCGTTCCGCTATCTACAGACGATCCCACTGTCGCTCCTCTGGTCGACCTTCAAGTATTCGCTCACCCCGGCTACCCCAAGGAATGGCAAAAGCTGCACTGTAACCTTGCTAACACATACTTTCGGTCAAAAAAGTTCACTCAGTGTGAATTTCTGACAACGTCCTCACATGCGGCCAAAATTTAGGAGACGGCTCATACAACGCTCCTGCGGTTGTTGACTATACTCCCCCGACTGCTGACTCGTGCGGCGAGGTTGGCAAATGGGCTGTGATCAGCATGAACCTCTCTGTCTATTCGTTCGTCGCATCCCCTCATTGACTGGCGCATCGAGAGTAAGGATTTTCACAGTATTGGCACTCAGTATGATAGACTCGGCGCGATCTATCTTTCTCACTCTGAAAGTCAGCTTTCATGATTGTGGGAGATCAAACTCGCTGCTGAACACATGTCTAGTCTGGAGAACCTCAAGCGCAGAACCAACCAAAACCGGCACAATTTGGACAACGTATGATACTCCCGAACCCGATTTCGACAATCTTGTTGTTGATAAATGCTCAGTATAAAAGACGTTACACATTTCTCTCCGCTTTTCTCGAAGCCAGGCGACTTGATGATGGATTTCAGTAACATAATTGCTCCGGATCTTTGTTGGACGGCGTTTTCGACGGTATGATACTTCCCGCCACGACTAGTCCTCCGCTTCTCATTTCTTCCCCAGTTGTTCTTAGTGCCACATTCTATCCGCCGACCAAACTTTTCCCTACCGCAAACACTGCCGATTCCATAATTCCATTGTCCAATCGGGATCCTGCTCTCCCCAACTTCTTCACCGTTGAAGACGACATCGGCGCCGTGACAAATGTTACGTTGCCCAGCTCGGCAGTGGAAGCATATGTAGAGGTTTTCTGCTCCGGTAATTCTGCAGAGGAGTTCTGGTATTTGAGTGAGAACCCTGAACGGATCTAATCTTCCTGTCTTGGTTGATACCTCGTTTCAGATACGCCCGACGAATTTATACAAGACTTTCCGGACTCCACTGGATTGGTCGGAAAGGGTCCTTTCCGTGAAGTACAAGTTCTAGTAAGTTCGTACAAGTCACCTCGGACTCGGGTAATTCATATTCGGGATCCAAGATTGACGAGAAATTGGCTGGTGTTGTTTGGCCGTATGCTGTCATTTACACTGGGGGAATAACACCGTCGAACTGGAGGCCGCTGACGAGCTACGGAGCATACGACCAGCCGACGTACTGGGTAGACATCACCCCATTCATCCCGATCCTCGTCGACACCGAAAAGCAACATACTGTCACGCTACGAGTCGTCGGTCAAGGTATCACCGCCCCTACCTTCAATTCCAATTGGTTTGTTAGCGGCAGCATCCACGTGCGAACGGGGGAAAACGCAGACGACGGGAAAGATAACTTCGTATCGTGCACCTGCGCTGAAGATTTCGACTACCGGCGGCTCTAGTGCGGGCAATACCACCGTCTGGACAAAGGTCGTTGCTCACCGCGAGCTGGCAATTGAGAGCGAGCTGTTCACCTCAGAAGGAAAGAAAATCGTCACGTTCTCCCAGACGTTGGATTATACCAATACCGCTCAATATGCCGATGAAGGATGGGTCCAGGTAAGCCGTCCATCTCGTTTGGCCCATTTCCGAAGTGCTTATAATGGTCCGCAAATAAAGTGGGGACAGCAGAGCACTGTTGGGACGACCATAGCCAGCCATCAAGGCAAACAAGTCCTGAGAGACGCCTTCGATTACCCCCTCAGCGTATTCTCCAATTACTCGCAATACGAGCAAGAGTTCGGTGCGTTCGCATTCACATTTCTCGACGACCTTCATCTATCTAATTCATCCCTCGTCAGGTGGCTACGGCTCAGAAATCAACCAAACCCACACCCGCGCACTTCAACCCCCCTTCGGCGTCTACCGCGCCATTCAATCCGTGCAGCACTCCCGAGGGCAAATTGGGCATGGACAATTGGCCGGGGTTGCGACACGCGATCAATGGCACCGGGGCGACGGACCAGACGTTCGCGTACGTGGATGGGCGGGGGGAGTCGTATTTCCGGGAGGTTGCGGCGAAGAACGATGGGTGGGTGAGGGGATAAGGTTTGGGGGACGTTAAGGGATGCGAATCCTCCTGTTCCGAAAGAACAGATTTTTGGGCCGGGTGGGGGACCTGGTTTCAGACGAGGTTTCTAGATGAATGTGTACGAAGGAAGCAGGCGTGCAATCGAAAATTGTAAAGCTTGAGTGTCTACTTTGAGATTCGCGTTCATGAACTACTTATGATCTCTCGTTCGGTGACGAGGACATGCTGCAAACTGCATTATCATTTTCTTTCAAGCGGTATTCGAATCGGATGGGTCGGAAAACATAGGACGCAACCTCCGCGCATAGTCTGCCACGATTTCAGTTCGAGATATCTTCAACGAGGAGAGCTACTACTGCTTACCCTTGACAGTGTACTGACAAGAAAAGTCTCAGCATCGCAAGCACACTACTAAGAAAACCACTCCGCGTACATTTCGATCTTCCCGGAATACCATCCCATCGTCCGCAACCCACCCCGGCCCTTCCTCAAGCCCCAAAATATCCTGCAACTTCTCCAAATGCCGCGCATACGGTATACTTGTGTTCCCCGGGATGGTGGTAACAATTCCAAGCTCAGGATCGGATACGGCGAACCAAACCATAGCGAAACCAGCCTTAGCGTTCGTCGTGATGTTCGTGTGAGAGGAGACATCGCTAGCCATTTGAGCGTACAGCTTTCCGAGGAGGGTGCGGTGGGCGATATTGGTGGAGTCGAAACGTGAGAAGGGGCGGAAGCCGAAGAGGTAGATTTTGTCTGAGTCTGGTGGAGGGGGAGGAGGGGCAGTTTCGTTGTCGGGGGAGTCTGCATTTCATTTGAAGATAATAATGAATGGAATTTGAAGAGCTATGGAATTTATGATAAATGGTTTTAACCACGCACAGTTGTGGGCGCGTTGATATTGAAGGAGTGCTTCCCAGTGCACGCATCTGGAGTGGAATCGACGGCCTGGTAACTACTTATTAGTGAATGAAATCGTGGTGTTTGAGTTTAAGTTCAAGTTCAATTGCGACGATTTGTGAGCGCAGGTGCACTGGGTCACTGGGCGGCGTTTGGTCCCGTACTGTACTCTTAATACTTACTTGCAGGTTACTTGGAGAGGTTTGAAGCTGTAGGAATAGACGTGTTCTGTGTGCGGAGGAGGAGGGGGAACGATTTCATCGTTAGGTCTGATTTTAGTTGAGTCAGTGGCGAGAGCTGGGATTAGGGGGAGATGGACGACGGACAAGGTGAAACGACGAGATGAAGACATGTTAGTGAGAATTGCGGCGACAATGCCCAAGGCAACGAAAGTATAAGAAAGCTAAGTCTTCACAAGAGAGTGGCACGAAAGAGTGGTATAGTACATGTGATAATTAGTATACAGCTATATCTTCTATTGATCCTCATTTCTCTATTAGCAGCACAAAGAAGAAGTGAGCGAACGATAGAGGCGAGAACATGAACGTATACGCACTTATACCCATCTTCAACCATTTAGGAATCTTCTTCTCCAATGTACTCATCGTGGTGCCCCCGCTCTTTGAATCCGAATTTGATGCAGAATTTGACGAAGACGACGCGACGACGGGCGGGGCGGGGAGATCGATTGCCTCTGCGAGGACTTCCGGCGCTAGAGGCGCGGATACGCCGGAGCCTGTGATACATACACAGTGTTTCAGATGGCTTTATGAATAAATTGTGCAAAAGACAAAGAACATACCATTGAGAGCCCGCGCATCCTCCACACGCGCGCTGTCTTCAAATCGCAGTAACAGCACCGACGACGGTGCGAGGTTCAGATCCGACAGAGTTAGATCGCGGACAGCGGGATCGGATACTTTGAGGTCGCGTTTCGGGGGTTGATCTGCGCAACGCAATAACGGGAACATCAGTTATAAATTCAGGATAAAGACACTTCGAAGGCACGATAGCGTACATACATAATACGAATTTAATCGGCTGAATATCCTCCCTGAGCGACCCTCGTACGAACGCATAGACGGCGCGTATCTTGCTATTCGATGGGAAGACTTTCTCGAGTTGGGTGCGATCTGTGAATTTTATCCGGATTGTTGTCTGTTGTGCGAGTCAGTCATCAGTAAGTTAGATAACGGACTCGCATGACGAGCAGACGTCCGTAGGGTGAACGAGAACGGACGGACGCACATTCGGCCATCGATCCCGCTTCGACTTCTCCGACGCCTCCCGAACGGCACGTAACTGAAGCGGCGCATCGTTGAGCGCTTGTGTCCGCGCGCTGAGGGTGCTTTGCGCTTGTTTGAGATCCGCTGCGGTGGGTGTGAAGTAGTCGTCGGGAAGGGGCGCTAATCGATGCGTGGATGTATGATATGTATGAGTTAACTAGAGGCAAGGTGGGTTGGGAGAGGGCGGGCGTACGGGGCGGCGCGGCGGAGGATGAGGAGGGTTTGTAAACTTTGAAAGAGGGTGTGACTGCTGGCGTTGGTTCGGGGGTTGGGTCGGCTGGTGCAGGGACGGCGGAGGGCGTAATGGCAGCAGGACTAGTGGTATCCGTTGAACCTTCAGCCTCAGAGGGCGCGGATACAGGCTCAGTTGGGAGTGGTGGTTGTTCAGACATGGATGGGGAGGACAAAGTAAGTTTACTAAGTAGTAGACATCAGATTCAGAGATGTAATGATATTGTAACACAGCTAGGAAGACCGCAAACGCCCCCTCACATTGAATCAAGTCGTCCCAAACCCTACTATGGAGAAATAGAGTCAGCGACCAAGTAGAAGGAAGATGAAGGAACAAAAAGAAGTCAGAAAAAAGTAGTTGTCTCATGTCGTGTATCCCAGGACAGCCGGCAAGCCACCCCTTTGGTATAGGACACACTCCAGTCGAACGCAAATTACAAGAAAACATCATTCAAAGAGCGAAATTGGAAAGAGAACTTACTGTACTGGTGGTAGCGGAAAACAAAACGTTTTGTTTACAGTTGTTGCCACATCGTTGACTTTATCCGAGTCCGCATTCGCATAATTTCGTTCAAGTCGAAGTCGGGCTTGTTAACACTAGCAAGACTACCACTGTTTTAGACCCCTATGCCCGGCACATAATGCTCCGTTTTAACAGCAGGATCCAGTACCCCCTCCGTCGTCGTCGCATTCGCATTCCCCGCCGTCGTTTGCCCTCCATTTCCATTTTCCTCCTCCCCACCCATACTAAGCAGCTCCTCCATATCGAATATATTCATGTCCGCATTCATATCCGTGTGCTCAGAATTCTCGAAGAATCCAGCCCCGAGATTCGTGAGGTCTAAAGACTCGAGGTCGTACGACGCGGCACCGGGGCCACCTGGCTGATTCGCCGCGTCTGAGGTTCCTTGGCCCATTTGTTGTGAGAAGGTGGCTAAGATGGATGGGGGCGGGCCAGAGGACCCAGGGGCAGCTTGCGCGCCGCCATCGACGCGCAAGGACGCGAACACATCCTCGCCCTCGCCGCTCAACGCGTTCAAAAAACTCTCCTCCTCCACCTTGATATTCGTCCCGTCCGCGCCGCCCCTAGGGTGTGCGCAATATCCGGCACCGCGACCACAGGCGTGAACAGTCCGTCGCCGGCATTCGAGCCCGAGTCGCCGGTGTCGCCGAAGAGATCCGACATTGCGCGGTCGATTTCCATCGCGTCGAGGTCGAGTTCGATGGGCTTGTCGGCGGTGTTGCCGATGGTGGCCATGTCGACGTCGGGAGCGGGGTTATCGGCGCCGGTGAGATCGATGTCGACGGGGCGCGGCTGGGGGTCGGAGGTGGCGGAGGCGGAGGCGAGGGCTGCCATGATTTCGGGGGGCAGTTCGTTGGGGCCGTAGGGGCGTGCGGAGCGTGGGGCGAGGGTGACGGGAGAGGCGAGGCCTTGGGTGAAGAGAGAGGCCTCTTCGGCGGTTATTCTGAGAGCGCTGGAGGATAGATCGAGCTTCAAGGGGAGGTTCGGCCGTTGGAGGGAGGAGATGGAGATGGCGGATGGGCGACGACCTGCGATTGAGGAGGAACTTGAGAGCGTAGGAGACATGGCAGGGTCTGCTGCGGGCGGTGGAGACCCCTCCATGCTTGTTGTGGTGAAGTCCATTGGTGGGAGAGCTGCACGGGTAGATGTCGGAGAGCGAGATGCAGACCGCGTTCGTCCAGCTATTGAGTTGGCTTTTGCTTCCGCCTCTGCCTCAGCTTCCTTTATTCGCCGCTCCTCTCGGCCAAGGTCTCGTTGCAGCACGGAAATTGCTCGAAGCTGTTTGCGGTGAGGTAGATGAATTGAACGAAAATAAATGAACTTGCCAATTGCGATTCAATCGAATCACAGAGCTGGTCGTATTTCTCGAGTTCGCGCCCCAGGCCGGCAGTCAAAGATTGTGGAGGAGAAGGAGCATAGTTTTGGATCATACTGGATTTATTGAACACGATGAATTCAAGTTCCTCACATGATATACGTACAGCCTGCGCGTATCTGCATAGAAGCCATACAGTTGACCAGTTTTGACGACAGCATTCTTGAGACAAGTGGACAGAGCGGTTACTTCAGGAACAAGAATTCCCGGTGGGAGTGGGTCTGGGGGAGGTGGCATGGATTTTGCTGCATCTTGTTGGGATTTCACAGGATCGGAGGAGACGGCTGCTGCTGCTTTAGATACAGATGCTTTTCTGTGCAAAGGTCGTGGTTTGGGAGGCATAATGACGACTCAGAGATTTCAAGTGTTTGCCAATGAAAGTGGTTTGAGTTGAAGTCAATTAGCCGAGCGATCAACCAACTCTTGTCCTGCTTCCACTGGCTGGCTGGCGACTGGCTAACCCTCGACGATGGCTGAGGGCTCAGAAGTGTCCGCCTTCTCCCAGGTCCATCCTCTCCCTCACTTGTTACACGCATTCTCAACATACTTTAGCGCCGTGTACGACATATTACCGCCATTCAAATCCGCAACCTCACCGCGTTCCCTGTCCGCGATGCCTTTGCCTCTGCTCTCTCTCAACCTTCAGAACAATCCCAATTCACTGCCCCGGGATATCTCTCCGATGACCTCGATGTTACACTTTCCAAGAAGCGCGGCAGACGAATATCTACAAATTCCGTAGGCACTTTCAAGAGTCTCAAGTCTGATGATAGTCTCGGAGACGAGGACACACATTCGCTAACTGATTCGAGGGGAGGGAAACGAAGGAGTCTGCGTCTTAGTTTTGGGGGAGGGGGAAGCCCTGCTGCTGCTCGTCAAGCACCAACTATCAGAGGACACCGACCTCGCACAACATCCATGTCTTCTTCCCTCAACTCCTCCATCCAGTCTTCTGCCGTTCTACCGAGCACTTCCACCGTAATCTCCTCCGCCGTACCGTTCGCGTCGAATTTGCCGGACCACTCGCAAACGGGTTTAGAGAAAGTTATCAAGTCGCGTCTCTTTGAAACCTTCATCGCCGTTTCAGTCGAACCATCCTCGGATTTCGCTGTTGCCGGTCCAAGCTCCCCTTCCACCTCCGCCGCCCCTCCTTCCCCTGTACCCTCCAACCCTCCCACCTCCCCACGAAGTCCCAAAGCTCCCAACGGTGTTGTGCCTCGTAAAGGCGTGAAGCCTTCTCCACTCAGTCCTTCCATGGACAAGGCGACAGCCAACGGTCGACGGGAACGAGATACGCCGATCTCCCCTACTTCACCTTCGACGAAACACACCCCCAAGTCTGCTTCGATTTCCGTTCTACGACCCAACGGCA
Organism: Favolaschia claudopus; assembly: GCA_037176885.1. Classification (NCBI taxonomy): domain Eukaryota; kingdom Fungi; phylum Basidiomycota; class Agaricomycetes; order Agaricales; family Mycenaceae; genus Favolaschia; species Favolaschia claudopus. Next base: position 3,603 of record JAWWNJ010000168.1, on the reverse strand, counting down.
AGGCGACACCGTCGTCTCCGTCGTCTCGTAAATCTCCTCCGCCGCAAACACCGCCGTCTACGCCGCGGATTCGGTCTGCGACACCTCCGCCGCCGCCGCCGCGCTCTGCGTCCCCTTCGTCCGCTGCACCACTCCTTCCGGACTATCTTTCCCCTGTACACCGGCCATCTACGAATCCCTTATTTACAATGGACGTGCAATCTGGGGTTTGGAGCAATCCTAGCGGACAGAGGTTGACTATAGAGTTATGGGGGAAGGTAGGGGATGATTTGAGGAACTCGGAAAGTCTCTCGGGCAAGGGGAAGCAGAAGGAGGGGAGCGGCCTTGGATGGGAGTGAGGGCGAGGGGTGGAGGGTTTTGGAGGAGTGGAATTTGGATATGGGGCAGCTGCTGCCTTTGCAAGACGATGTAAGGCGTTTCCGACTATCCTGCAATCAGTCTTGTTGATATTCTTTTGCACCTGCAGACACAACTCCCGTTTAACGCGCTCGTGGTTACGCTGCAGCCGCCCGGTCGAACGTTTTACCTTCCTCCAGCGAGCACGAAATCCGATAGGCGGTCCCCCAGCCCGTCTGTGGAAGCGGGGTATGCGTCGGATCCTGAATCGGGTGGGAAAACTGTGAAGAAGGTCATCGCAGGGGACGGCTCGATGGTGCAGTTTTCGACGACGACTGAGAACGGGGCAGGGGGGGTTGATGTTGTTGCACTGAGTCGGAGGCGACATCGGAGGGGGGCGGGGGGCGGGGGATGCGGAGCGGGATAAGGTGAAGACTGCTGGGTGGCAAGATCTTTTTAAGTGGGTCTATTATTTCGCGTGTGGGAGGACAAGTTTTTGCTGAGCAGATTTTGATGTAGGCTGGCCATGCTGCAGTCGTCGATACAGGATAATCAGGTCTCGCTCAACGACGTTGTTCGGGAGATTGACAAGGTTTTGGAAGGAGACACGACGTCGGCCTTGGTTTGTATTTTTGTTGTTCGATCTTGCTGCAATTTAGTCTTTGACAGAGACGGGAAGTTTCTGAGCGGGAATCTCTGGTACAGGCTTTGCGCAAGAATGTTGCTGCGGTATACGACCAGTCTGAAATCCGTAAGCAGCTCACTTATATATCATATATTTATTAATTTTCGAACGGGTTGTAGTGAAAGAGAAGATTGAGCTGCGTCGACAACAACTCCAGGATCGACGGGAGATGCTTGCATTAGCTCAAGAACTGCGGGATGAAGACGTGGATTCGGAAGACGCAACAGAAGAACAAGTTTCAACTGCACGGTGAGTTGTTCGAATTTATGATTCGGTGAAATCTCATGGAACGTATAGAACCGAACTCATAACCCTGCAGAGTCGTTTCACACCTACCCGCACCACTCTCATTTCAACGCTCTCAACGATCTTTCCCATCGAACTGCTCTCGCCTCCAGATTTGTTATACACCATTCTGGATGTCCCGCTGCCGATACCTCTCACCGCGTCGGACCCTGCGCCTCCACTCTTTCTTCCGGCGCATAAAGATGTCACGGACGAAGCTGTCGCGACAGCGCTAGGTTACGTTGCGCAAGTGGTGCAGCTTCTTGCGGCCTATTTGGGCAAAGGCCTGGTGTACCCTATTACTTGCATCGGCAGCAGAAGCATGATACGCGACGGGATTTCTGCTATGGTTGGGCCACGAATGTACGTTTTTAAACCTTCCTTTTTGGTTCTTGGCCTTTTGATTGGCGTGGCAATTTTTTTTTCTGCTTCTTGCGTCTGATGTGTTTAAGCAATTAGGTTTCCTTTGTTTTCGAAGGGCGTGGACACATACCGGTTTGAGTATGGTGTGTTTCTGTTGAACAAAGATATTGAGTTGGTGGGTTTGTTGAGTTGTGGTGTTAGTGTGGTTGCTATGCTGACGACATACGATTTTTTCCTTTTTCCAGTTGATGGCGGACCGTGATCTACGCGCTTTGGATATGCGGCATACCCTACCGAACCTGAAGAACTTGCTTTTGACACTAACCGACGGAGAGGGCGTGCAATTAAGGTATGTTATTTCGCCGTTGCACTTGGTGTGCACGGAATTTTTTTCCGGAAGTCACAATGACGTTAAAACGACTTTGACTGTAGAGGTCCGCGGGTGCCCAATTCCCCTGAGCAGGGCCTCACCGGCCTGGAATCACCCAGAGCCGAGTCGCCTGTGACGGAAACTGGGTCGAGTACGCCTAAGGCGCAACATAATGAAGAGTTGCCTGCTGAGGGGAATACGCCGCCTGCGAGTGGGTCCACGACTCCTACGACTACTGACACTGCGAAGAAGGGGCGGTCTTTTATTGGGCTTTCGCCTATAGCTGGATTTTTACGCGCAAGATATCCGTCTGCGATTCGGGCAACACCAGCACCACCAGTGTCGAAGACTAACGACGTGGCAGCCGCGGCTGAGGTGGCTGTCAATGTCAATGAGGAGTCGTTGGAGGATGAGGAAGATCGGCGTACCATTCGGGGAGATGTCGTGGCGGGAGATGTTGGGATGACGGAAGAGGCAGCGGAGACAACTTTGAATGGGGCTGAGCGGGGGTCGGAAAAGCTAGGCGAGGTTCCTGTCCATGCGACTGCGCCAGCGCATCCTCCGCCTCCGGTTACGCAGCCTGTTAAATGAGGTGCTTAATGATATTATACGTTATACGCGAGCTCTCAGGAGCTCGTAGGCTCCGTGTTTTTTTTTCTCAGGATTTCGCACGACGATCCGGGGTGAAAGCGTTTCCGCGGTAGCTCGCGTCGAAAAATGCAACCGCGGGTCGATTCAATTTTCGAAGGATGATTGCGGTGATGTTTATACATGACAATGTCGTGTGCGCAGAGTAAGTTGCAGTTGCAGCGGTTGTTTAAAGAATATTACTTGTGAGAATATGCCAAATCTAGATACCCCGACTATCCATCATAGACCTACAACAACCAAAGTGCTCTGTATGATTCACTAACAAAAGACGAGTATCTACGAGCCGAGTCCAGGGCCGTTTGAATGGAGCAAGTTGCGCTAAGATGTGTTGATGCAGGTCGCATGGAACACGGCGGCCAGATTCAGTAAAAATTTGGGGGAAAATCAGACGATTTGGGATGAAATGGCAACGGCGGGGCGGGTTTCGGGCTGGAAATGTGATTAGTGTGAAGGGTAGAAAAGAAATACGAAATAGGTGCGTCTGGCGGCAAACAAAGGGCATCAAAGTTGCATAGCCGCCGGTTTAGTTAGCTGACGACGGGTTTATTCACTCTTACTTAGTCTACCACCTTGGGCTCCCTTTTCTCGGACAGAATCTGGAGCTCTCAAAAGGGTCAACTCCGCTCCTTCTCTCTCTTATCCTCCCCACTCACTCTCCCCCACAGCCTACTCGCCGCATTGTATCAACAATCCCATTAGACCGGGCTCAAAATCAGCTTTCAAGGTATGTCAATTGATGGTGGCTATTCCTTTCAGCTCAATCCATTCCAATGTCTAGCAATCCATTGTGCAACTAGTCTTCTCGTTTTCGCCCTCTTTCTCCCTTCGCTTTGTTTTCTGTCCTTTACTGCCCTGGAGAAGTCACCCGCAACCTTAAAATGATGAATCCTTCTGAATCCTCTATAAATTCACC